>JBBDGP010004471.1:0-128005 GCA_037952835.1 Lithobates septentrionalis
TGTCACAAAGCTCCAATCATCTCACCACTGGACAATGAGGTCCCTGTCCTCCAATGGCCTCCACACTCACCACATCTCATCCAATAGAGCACCTTTGGGATGTGGTGGAACGGGAGATTGGCATCATGGATGTGCAGCCGACAAATCTGCAGCAACTGTGTGAGGCTATCAGGTCACTATGGAGGAAAATCTCTGAGGAACGTTTCCAACACCTTGTTGTATCTATGCCACCAAGAATGAAGGCCAAAGGGGGTCCAACCCGCTACTAGCAAGGGGAACTTAATAAAGGGGGTCCAACCCGCTACTAGCAAGGGGGGCCTAATAAAGGGGGTCCAACCTGCTAATAGCAAGGGGGGCCTAATAAAGGGGGTCCAACCCACTACTAGCAAGGGGGACCCAATAAAGGGGGTCCAACCCACTACTAGCAAGGGGGACCTAATAAAGGGGGTCCAATCCACTACTAGCAAGGGGACCTAATAAAGGGGGTCCAACCCGCTACAAGCAAGGTGCACCTAATAAAGGGGGTCCAACCCGCTACTAGCAAGGGGGGCCTAATAAAGGGGGTCCAACCCGCTACTAGCAAGGGGGGCCTAATAAAGGGGGTCCAACCCGCTAATAGCAAGGGGGGCCTAATAAAGGGGGTCCAACCCACTACTAGCAAGGTGTACCTAATAAAGTGGCCGGTGAGTGTATGTTCCATATTTGAAAGTAACGTTTTATGTGATCTTTATATGCGCTGCACTATATATTTTTCCAAATAATGCCTACCATGTATCAGGATATTGTGCCGGTTGCTTTCAAACATCACACCTCTGGTGTCTCTTCTTGGGATTTACTTTTGGTTTAAATGAATAAACTGTTGGTAGACCAAGGTCCTCCTGGGACAGTGAAAGGTTCATGAGATTGGATGGAGACCCTTTTATAAAATCTGTTCTAAACTTGTGTCACATTTAGTTACCTCCTTCAACTCCTCTTTTAATCTCCAATGGAAAGCTAGGCAAAGTTCATTTCACTTTTTGCTCAAGGAAAATTCACACCATTTCCAGCCAATAAAGGACGACTCGCCCCATTTTTTGGACGGGCAAGTTGTAAACTTTTAAGAAAAAGAAAAAAAAGAAGACAATTAACTTTAAAAGAGTCACTGACCCTCAACGCCTGAGATGTCACAATTAACAGCAACGTTCCCAAATTCCTAGCAGCGTAACAGAGCATTTCATTCCAAGGAATGTATGACCCCTCCAGCAATTACAGAATCGGAAACCCTCCAAAAGTCTGGCCAGGACAATAGGACCCGATAAAACCAAGTCCCCGGAAGGGACAGATGTGGGACGGGAGGTCACCCAAGTTCTCAGCCAAACACACGACACAATAGCAGAGGTGTAAATAAAACCAACGTGCGCATTTCATGTCTCAACCCAAAACCCTTCAGCCACCCGATTTAGAGCCTAAGGTTCAGATTTTCATGAAGATTGGATACAATGTCACAGATTCTGCTCTCGTAAAGTTGGTAAAACAGATCAAAAAGAAGTGAGAAGACATGGAAACAAACAGAAATGCCTTTGTTGTGTTTATCATAGGGGGTCTCCAAACTTTCTAAACAAAGGGTCAGTTTACTGTCATTCAGATATTAGGAGGGCCAGACTGAGGACAGTCAGAGTAGAAAATGTCCCATCATCAGTGGGGGAGTAGAGCATGCCTCAGGCTTAGTGGTCGGTGGGAGAAAATACATTACATACTGTAGAACCTGAGGTTAGTAGGAGGAGGAATAGTGCCCCATCATTGCTATCAGTGGGAGAAATAGTGCCCCATCATTGGTATCAGTGGGAGGAATAGTGCCCCATCATTGGTATCAGTGGGAGGAATAGTGTCCCATCATTGGTATCAGTGGGAGGAATAGTGCCCCATCATTGGTATTAGTGGGAGGAATAGTGCCCCATCATTGCTATCAGTGGGAGAAATAGTGCCCCATCATTGGTATCAGTGGGAGGAATAGTACCCCATCATTGGTATCAGTGGGAGGAATAGTGCCCCATCATTGGTATCATTGGGAGGAATAGTGCCCCATCATTGGTATCATTGGGAGGAATAGTGCCCCATCATTGATGTCAGTGGGAGGAATAGTGCTCCATAATTGAAATCAGTGGGAGGAATAGTATCCCACAATTGCTATCAGTGGGAGAAATAGTGCCCCATCATTGGTATCAGTGGGAGGAATAGTGCCCCATCATTGGTATCATTGGGAGGAATAGTGCCCCATCATTGGTATCATTGGGAGGAATAGTGCTCCATCATTGATGTCAGTGGGAGGAATAGTGCCCCATCCTTGGTATCATTGGGAGGAATAGTGCTCCATAATTGAAATCAGTGGGAGGAATAGTGCTCCATTATTGGTGTCAGTGGAAGGAATGGTGCCCCGTCATTGGTATCAGTGGGAGGATCTATTTCCCAAAGACAACCTCTGGATATGATGCTGAGCACGTGACCTCAACCTCTTTGGTGGACCATGGCGAGGCCTGTTCTGAGTGGAACCCGTCCTGTTATACCGCTGTATGGTCTTGGCCACCGTGCTGCAGCTCAGTTTCAGGGTCTTGGCAATCTTCTTATAGCCTAGGCCATCTTTATGTAGAGCAACAATTCTTTTTTTCAGATCCTCAGAGAGTTCTTTGCCATGAGGTGCCATGTTATACTTCCAGTGACCAGTATGAGAGAGTGAGAGCGATAACACCAAATTTAACACACCTGCTCCCCATTTACACCTGAGAACTTGTAACACTAACGAGTCACATGACACCGGGGAGGGAAAATGGCTGATTGGGCCCAATTTGGAGATTTTCACTTAGGGGTGTACTGACTTTTGTTGCCAGCGGTTTAGACATTAATGGCTGTGTGTTGAGTTATTTTGAGGGGACAGCAAATTTACACTGTTATACAAGCTGTACACTCACTACTTTACATTGTAGACAAGTGTCATTTCTTCAGTGTTGTCACATGAAAAGATAGAAGAAAAGATTTACACAAATGTGAGGGGTGTACTTACTTTTGTGAGATACTGTGTGTGTAGATAGATAGATAGATAGATAGATATCTCGATAGAAATCTCGATAGATAGATATCTCAATAGAAATCTCGATAGATAGATATCTCGATAGAAATCTCGATAGATAGATATCTGAATAGAAATCTCAATAGATAGATAGCTCAATAGATATCTCGATAGATAGATATCTCAATAAATATCTCGATAGATAGATAGCTCAATAGATATCTCGATAGATAGATATCTCAATAGATATCTCGATAGATAGATATCTCAATAGATATCTCGATAGATAGATATCTCAATAGAAATCTCGATAGATAGATATCTCGATAGAAATCTCGACAGATAGATAACTCAATAGATATCTCGATAGATAGATATCTCAATAGAAATCTCGATAGATAGATATCTCAATAGAAATCTCGATAGATAGATATCTCGATAGAAATCTCGACAGATAGATAACTCAATAGAAATCTTGATAGATAGATATCTCGATAGAAATCTCGATAGATAGATAACTCAATAGATATCTCGATAGATAGATATCTCAATAGAAATCTCGATAGATAGATATCTCAATAGAAATATCGATAGATAGATATCTCAATAGATATCTCGATAGATAGATATCTCATTAGATATCTCGATAGATAGATATCTCAATAGAAATCTCGATAGATATCTCAATAGAAATCTCGATAGATAGATATCTCAATAGATCTCGATAGATAGATATCTCGATAGAAATCTCGATGGATAGATAACTCAATAGATATCTCGATAGATAGATATCTCAATAGAAATCTCGATAGATAGATATCTCAATAGAAATCTCGATAGATAGATATCTCAATAGAAATCTCGATAGATATCTCAATAGAAATCTCGATAGATAGATATCTCGATAGAAATCTCGATAGATAGATATCTGAATAGAAATCTCAATAGATAGATAGCTCAATAGATATCTCGATAGATAGATATCTCAATAAATATCTTGATAGATAGATAGCTCAATAGATATCTCGATAGATAGATATCTCAATAGATATCTCGATAGATAGATATCTCAATAGATATCTCGATAGATAGATATCTCAATAGAAATCTCGATAGATAGATATCTCGATAGAAATCTCGACAGATAGATAACTCAATAGATATCTCGATAGATAGATATCTCAATAGAAATCTCGATAGATAGATATCTCAATAGAAATCTCGATAGATAGATATCTCGATAGAAATCTCGACAGATAGATAACTCAATAGAAATCTTGATAGATAGATATCTCAATAGAAATCTCGATAGATAGATAACTCAATAGATATCTCGATAGATAGATATCTCAATAGAAATCTCGATAGATAGATATCTCAATAGAAATATCGATAGATAGATATCTCAATAGATATCTCGATAGATAGATATCTCATTAGATATCTCGATAGATAGATATCTCAATAGAAATCTCGATAGATATCTCAATAGAAATCTCGATAGATAGATATCTCAATAGATCTCGATAGATAGATATCTCGATAGAAATCTCGATGGATAGATAACTCAATAGATATCTCGATAGATAGATATCTCAATAGAAATCTCGATAGATAGATATCTCAATAGAAATCTCGATAGATAGATATCTCAATAGAAATCTCGATAGATAGATATCTCAATAGAAATCTCGATAGATAGATATCTCGATAGATAGATAGAAAATGTTTGGGGGGTTCTAAGTAATTTTTGTATCAAAAAATATGGATTTTAATTTGTAAGCAACAAATGTCAGAAATAGGCTCAGGCATGAAAGGGTTACTTTTAATACAAAGCTAACTCTAAAATGAATGATTTGCTTCATTGGAAGGAAGATGTGGGGAATCGTTCGTTATGTGTACATGATGGGGCAACTGACCCCGCGGTTACCATACTGTATTGTTCCCATGGGATGAATATATACTGTATATAGTATGTTCTGTTGAAGGTATCCATGTCTTTGTAGAATTGTTAAGTCTCCATAACATTTAATCGATGCTGAAATGTTTATTATACCCGTGTAAATCATTATTGTTATTTCTGATGAAGGAGGGGGGGGGGGAGGTGAGATTTTAGAAGACTGAAGCCCGGGGTGACTTTAGATGGTCACGGCAGATTTGGAAGTCTGCAGAGCTCTTAGCTTACACTGTTACACTAAAGAAGAAACCGAGCTACAAACCGATCGCCGGCACCGGCCGCTGCCAGACTCAGGGAGAACGTCACATGTAATTCACCGAAACATCAATATTCGCCTTTTGCCCATTTTTCCCAGAAGCCGGGTTCTCCCGCCTGGGGAGTAGAGGAATGGAGCCTTGCCACAATCAATTGCCCGCTGCAACCTGCATTGGCTCACAGACTTTGTCAGCTCCTCGCTGTCCAAACACAAAGGTCAAAAAAGCACAACCTACGCCAAGACCCGACTCTACAAACACAACGTACGACCACTTGTGTGTCAATTACCACATCTCCAGAATTCTCCTGATCGGGGCCGTAGATAATCGTTTTCCTAGGTGGGGGGGGGGGGGGGGTCAACATGGGGCACGCAGAGGCAGTGGTGTAGCTGCCATGGCCTGGAGCAAGGCAAGCATTGAGCCCCCCTAACCCGTGGCCCGTTAGGGGTCTCCAAGGCTGGATTCACACCTAGGGCCTTTTTAGTGAAAAAAGCACCAAAAATGCCATCGGTGTGAATCAAGCCTAAGGCTCTGTTTCCACTAGTGCGACTTTTCATGCGACTTGGGACTGAAAAGTCGCATGACAAATTGTTTCCCATGATTTCCAATGAGTACCGTTCATATCTGTGCGACTTCAAGTCGCAGCGACTTCAAAGTAGTTCCTGCACTACTTTGGTCCCACTTTGATGCGACTTGAGGTCCATAGATACAGGCATTGCTTCAAATCGCGGTAAAAAGTTGCGGTAAAATCGCGGTAAAAAATCGCGGCAAAATCGCGCGACTTTGGGGACGCAATAGTGGAAACATAGCCTTAGTCCCTTCCAGCAGAATATATATTATATTGCCAAAAGTATTGGGACGCCTGCCTTTACACACACATGAACTTTAATGGCATGCCAGTCTTGCGTTCACCAACTTGTATATACATCACAGGTTCTTCCTGGAAGTGAGGTGTCACCTTTCAGAGGGCTTGTAGCGGTCGGGCTAAATTTTGTGACCTGAAATAAAGAATGTCGCCATCTTGGCACTTCATTTAACGATCAGATCTTGAAGAGATCTCCAGTTGCCTGGCACTGTTCATCTTAAACTCACCTGCCATGACCCCAAGGGAGCTAATTATACACTATATCACCAAAAGTATTGGGACGCCTGCCTTTACACACACATGAACTTTAATGACATCCCAGTCTTAGTCCATAGGGTTCAATATTGAGCTGGCTCCGCCCTTTGCAGCTATAACAGCTTCACCTCTTCTGGGAAGGCTGTCCACAAGGTTTAGGAGGGTGTCTATGGGAACGTTTGACCATTCTTCTAGAAGCCCATTTGTGAGGTCAGGCACTGATGTTGGACGAGAAGGCCTGGCTCGCAGTCTCCGCTTTAATTCATCCTATCAGGTTGAGGTCAGGATTCTGTGCAGGCCAGCCAAGTTCCTCCACCCCAAACTCGATCATCCGTGTCTTTATGGACCTTGCTTTGTTCACTGGTGCGCAGTCATGTTGGAACAGGAAGGGGCCGTCCCCAAACTGTTCCCACAAAGTTGGGAGCATGAAATTGTCCAAAATGTCTTGGTATGCCGACGCCTTAAGAGTTCCCTTCACTGGAACTAAGGGGGCCAAACCCAACCCCTGAAAAACAACCCCCACACCATAATCCCCCCATCTAGCAAAGAATTTGGACCAGTGCACAAAGCAAGGTCCATAAAGGCACAAGTTTGGGGTGGAGGAACTTGACTGGCCTGCACAGAGTCCTGACCTCAACCCGATAGAACACCTTGGGGATGAACTAGAGCAGAGACTGCGAGCCAGGCCTTTTTGTCCAACATCAGTGCCTGACCTCACAAATGCTCTTCTGGAAGAATGGTCAAACATTCCCATAGACACCCTCCTAAACCTTGTGGACGGCCTTCTCAGAAGAGTTGAAGCTGTTATAGCTGCAAAGGGCGGGGCCAACTCAATATTGAACCCTACGGACTAAGACTGGGATGCCATTAAATTTCATGTGTGTGTAAAGGCAGGCGTCCCAATACTTTTGGTAATATAGTGTATATATGTATATTCTGGTGGAAGGGACTTAGAGAGCTCTAACAGGCCAGTATTAGCGGGCACAATACTTGCCTTGCTCCAGGCGATAGCAGCTACATCACTGCCTCTGTGTGCCCAATGTTGACTAGAAGAGTTGAAGCTGTTATAGCTGCAAAGGGCGGAGCCAGCTCAATACTGAACCCTACGGACTAAGACTGGGATGTCATTAAAGTTCATGTGAGTGTAAAGGCAGGCGTCCCAATACTTTTGGTAATATAGTGTATAACTAGCTCCCTTGGGGTCATTGCAGGTGAGTTTAAGATGAACAGTGCCAGGCAATCGGAGACTGGGATGCCATTAAAGTTCATGTGTGTGTGATGACAGGCGTCCCGATAAATTTGGTCATATAGTGTATACCTTACAGTAGGGAAATCTGTGTCTAACTTGAGTTTCTCTGTGTGTCCGACTTTCTCATCCAATCTTAGCAGTGCCTCCTGTGGCTCTCTGCCACCCCTGGAGAGGCTGGAGGCAAATGTCCACCTGGCAGAACCCCAACACGGGCTGGCCCTTGGCACTGTCTAGTTGGATAGTTGGACACAGGGCTGTCCCCCGGCGAAGGGTTAATTGAAGTATGTTCTGATGAGCAAGCATTGTGGCACCAGTTGTCCTTGGGGGGCCCATAGGGTGTGATCCAAGGTGGGGATCCAGAAGAAGGTGCTGCAGACTCTAAGCCTAGTCCCCAGTATCCCCCATGGTCAGGGTTCTGGGGGGAAATGGGGTAGTTCTGAAGGGGTGGCTTTGCATAGATCCAGGGTACATAGCAATGTCCTTATCTCGGAGGCAACTGATATACATGGTGGCAACCAGGTGCCAGCAAGCCGCATGCTGCACTCATGCCCTGTGGACTGTGATCCTTCATGCTCCACTCATGGAGCCATAGTAGCCAATGCAGCCATACAGAGTTCTCCTTTCCCTGCCGCACTGCCCTGCAGGTGTAAGTGGTGGGAAGACACAGGAGAATGCCCAGGCTTTGCTACTTTAGGTCCTTAAAGGGGCCCCCAGTCAAGATGCTCTGGGTGGTTTGGACCCCCATTACCCCCCCCTCCAACTACGCCCTTTTTCTTGGTCCTAACACCTCTGATATGAACCTTTAGAAATGCAGACATCCTGTGTTTTTAATGCTGCTCTGTGTATTTTATATGCATTTCCCACAGGTAAAACTATTTGGAGGAGATCATTACTGCATTCAAATTGTTGGATAGATATAAAAACAACATTTAATGTAAAGTCATGCATTAAATAAAAAACAATAAAATGTAATTGTAACGCTACATGCACTCAGACGTTTTCAGGCATAAAATATACCTAGCGTAAAAAAAAAAAAAATCATGGGTTTTCCCTCACCTGGGGAGCTGTAGGTGGGGCGTACACCCGGCCATGGAACTAAATGACTGTACGCCCCTGTATTCGTGTGAACAGCCATGCCTCTGTGCATTGGCAAAGACATATACAGCATATATGCTGCAAACTTCTGCATTCCAGAAGATACATGATACGGTTGAAAAAGTATTCATACCCCTTGACATTCTCCACATTTTCTCATGTTACACCCAAAAAACGTAAATGTATTTTATTGGGATTTTATGTGATAGACCAACACAAAGTGGCTCATAATTGTGAAGTGGAAGGAAAATGATAAATGGTTATCAAAGCCGTTTACAAATAAATATGTGAAAAGTGTGGGGGGGGGGGGGGGCATTTGTATAGCACCCCCCGGAGTCAATACTTTGTAGAACCCCCTTTCTCTGCAATTACACCATCTGAAAAGCAGCAAAAAAAAATAAAATAAATGGAGACTCTGAATCACTTTTCAACCTCTTTATCAGCAGGCCCTTCAATCTACTTAATCTGGTTTAAAAAAAAAAAAAAAAAAAAAAGTTCAATGTTTTAATTTCCTTTCAATTTTACAAGCAGCTCGTGTTATCTCTGGGAAGGATGATGAAAGATAGTGCGCAGGAAGTATGAGATTTCTGATAGTTTAAGGTAAACACGTATTATTGTGGAAGAAGAGATACGGCTCGTACAGTGCCAAGGTTATAGCCAATATACCAAACAGAGGCCGACCTATTCCAAACACTCGGCCTAGAATATCAATTCCTTGGGACAAGGCTGAGAAAATTATTGTTGCAGATATTATCAGTATTAAATTTCCGGCCTTAGCTGACCTTTTTTATATTAAAGGGCGTTAAAGCGCTCAGTCATTGCATATCAGTGCTCCTCGCTTATATTGCCATTTACTTTGGTAGAACTTCACTGGCTCCACGTTTCCAGTAATGTGGCATTATGGGAAAGATCCAGGAATTAGCAGTCATCTCAGTAGCTTTATTGTCCTGGTATGATAGTCGTGTGACTATAACAAGGTGCTAAGAAAGGCAGCATTGAACTTTGTAAACCCTATTAGAGGAGGGTGTATCTAGAAGGGTTCTAGAGCATAATTTCTCCACCTTTTTTTTTGGTTGCGGTGCCCCTTAAAAGTACGCAGAGTCTTGAGGCACCCCAGTAAAACAATGAAAAAGACGAACGTTTTACTCATCAATGATCAATGGGAAACCTGAGATTGGGATGATGCACACAACCACCTTGATCAAATAAACTTCACATAAGAAGATCCCATTGACATCAGAAGTCATCACATCTGAGGTCCCCCAAATACATTAAAAAAAAACCCTTCACATCAAAGGCCCCCCCATAACTTTAGGACCCTCATCACGTCTGAGGGCTCTCCATCACATTAAAGGTCCCCCCCCAACATATCAAAACCTCCCTTCACATCAGAGGCCCCCCTATAACTTTAGAATATTCATCACGTCCATCACATCAAAGGTCCCCCATAACTTTAGAGTCCTCCCCATCACATTAGAGGTCACCCCAGCCCACCAGATCCCCCTCTTCACATCAGAGCCCCCTTCATGTCAAAGCCTTCTCCCCTCCTTCATGTCAGAGGCCCCCATCACTTTAGAGGCCTCATCACGTCTGAGGTCTCTCCATCGTATCAAAGGTCCCCCCCATTTAATCAGAGCCCCCTTCATGTCAAAGCCCTCTCCCCTCCTTCATGTCAGAGGCCCCCCATCACTTTAGAGGCCTCCCCATTATATTAAAGGTCCCCCCAAGCACATCAGATTCCTGTCTTTACATCAGATCCAGTTTCGTGCAAAGACCATCCCGTTATGTTAGTGGTCCATCAATCACGTCAAAGGTCTCCTCATCACATCGGTGGTCCCTCAATCACATCAAAGGTCCCTCCATCTCATCAGAGCCCCCCATAACTTTAGAACCCTAATCACATTAGAGGTTTCCTCAGCCCATAAGATCCCTCTCTTCACATCCGATCCCCCTTTATGTCAAAGGCCATTACACTATGTTAGAGGACCATCGATCACGTTAAAGGTCTCCTCAACACATCAGAGGTCCCCCAAACATATCAAAACCCCCCTTCACATCAGAGGCTCCCTCATTTAATCAGAGCCCCCTTCATGTCAAAGCCCCCGTCCTTCATGTCAGAGGCCCCCATTACTTTAGCGGCCTCCCCATCACATTAGAGGTCCCTCCAGCACATCAGATTCCTGTCTTCAGATCAGATTCCCCCTTTATCTCAAAGGCCATCCCATTGGGTTAGAGATCCATCGATCACTTCAAAGGTCTCCTCCTCACATCAGAAATCCCCCAAATCCATCAAACCCCCCTTAACGTCAGAGCCCCCCATAACTTTAAAACATTCATCACTTCTGAGGTCCCTCCATGTCAGAGCCCCCCCTTCATGTCAGAGGCCCCCATCACTTTAGAAGCCACCCCATCACATAAGATGTCCCACCAGCACATCAGATTCCTGTCTTCACACCAGATCCTCCTTCATATCAAATGCTATCCCACCCATTATATTAGAGGTCCATTGATCATGTCAAAGGTCTCTTCATGTCATGTCAAAGGTCTCCTCATCACATCAGTGGTCCCTCGAACATATCAAACCTCCCTTCACATCAGAGGCCCCCCCATAACATTAGAACATTCATCACGTCCATCACATCAAAGGTCTCCCATCTCATCAGAGCCCCCCATAACTTTAGAGTCCTCCCCATCACATTAGAGGTCACCCCAGCCCATTGGATCCCCCTCATTACATCAGATCCCCCTTCATTTCAAAGGCCATTCGATTATGTTAGAGGACCATTGATCAAGTTAAAGGTCTCCTCATCCCATCAGAGGTCCCCCAATTTATCAAAACCCTTCTTCATGTCAGAAGCCCCCCCATAACTTTAGAACCCTCATCACGTCTGAGGTCCCTCCATCACATCAAATGTCCCCCCATCTCATCAGAGCCCCTCTTCATGTCACAGGCCCCCATAACTTTAGAGGCCTCCCCATCACATTAGAGGTCACTCCAGCCCATCAGATCTCCCTCTTCACATCAGACCCCCTTCATGTCAAAGGCCATGCGATTATGTTTGAGGACCATTGATCACGTTAAAGGTCTCCTCATTACATCTGAGCTCCCCATTATAACAATGTCCCTCATAGCAGAGTTTCCCAATCACACAGTACCCACCATTACAGATCCCCCCAACCATACATTTCCCCCTTCATAAAGTCCCCCCTTGACAGGTCCCAATCAGACAGTCCCCTCGTCACATCAGAACCCTACCTTTTGGTTCCAGCAGGGTGGTGGGAGGTGGAGCAAGTCTGGAGAAGACAGACCTTCATCCAATTTCAACCTATCCTTAATGCGGCCTGGCCTGGATCAGCCGCATGCATTGACATGGTGTGGGCGGGCCAAAACTTTAGCAATGAATAATGCCATGCATGCTGCCCTAGAGCATCATTGGTTGTTATGGCGCTGACGACCAGCCCAACACCAGACTGCAAAGAGTTGTTCAATGCTGCGAAGTGTATTGCATGTGCTGCGGTTAGACCTGTTTCCAGTAGCCATGTAGGTGTCTTTTCCAAGTAAGAGTGCCAACAGGGCACAGGTTGTGCTGGGGGGAACATTGTGTGAGTTCTAGGAGTTCCACTCAGCATTTAGTGAGTCTTCACAATGCCAATGAAGAGAGGAAGAAGTACTACTAAGATACAGAACAAGCACAGACACATCAACCTCACCCGGTTGTCTAAATTGGGCAATGGATGATGAAGCTGTTGATGAAGTTCAGAATTTCAGTTTAGTGAAACATAGCTTACAATTCCCAGAAGTTCCTCCATGAGTCAAAAGTCCTGTTGCCATTGAAATATTTCGTGAGTGTCCAGGGCAATGTTGGGAGAAGATAGGAATGTGAATGATGGATGTGGACCTGGACAACCCATAATAACTAAGAGTTAGCTAATTACTAAGCCCCTGAAACAAATTGCCAATGAAATCCACAGGAAGAAGGACCCCCATGAGATGAACTGGAGCCTGGGAGGGTTGGCAGAAAGATGCTCCCCCCAACATGGAGCAGAGACCCTGATTAGTAGTGTAGAGAACAGGGGAGGTGAAGCCCTTTGTGCCTTCTCTACATCCCTTTAGAATACATGTGTCAAACACAAGGCCTGTGGGCTGAATCTGGCCCTCCAGGCCATTCCATATGGCCCTCAGACCTCTCCTGCAGCTGTGGCACCCCCCCCCCTAGTTTCCGCCTCCACCTTGTATCAGCAGTTGGCCGCAGAGAGAAGGACAGAACTCCTCCGCAATATCCAGTGCTTCTCCATGCAGCCAAGGAGAGGCTCGTCTCTGCCCCCCCGTCTCAGCAGAGATGAGGAGAACAGAACTCCTCCTACAGCACCCCCCTCTTCTCTGCCTCCTCTGGTCTCGGCATTCATCCAACTCCGGCAGCTGACTCCAGCCCTCCTCTGGTCCTCCTCCAGACCCTGCACTTTCTGCCTCCCAGCTCCACCCCAGCTTCTTCCCGGCAGCAGCACTAGGTATAGGGGGGTCACTGTGATGTAGGGTGGGTGGGGAACTCTTAACGTCTGATGGTGATGTCTG
Organism: Lithobates septentrionalis; assembly: GCA_037952835.1. Classification (NCBI taxonomy): domain Eukaryota; kingdom Metazoa; phylum Chordata; class Amphibia; order Anura; family Ranidae; genus Lithobates; species Lithobates septentrionalis. The sequence goes on from JBBDGP010004471.1 coordinate 13,292, forward strand.
ATGCCATAGTTTGTAGACCCTATAACGTAGCAGAATACATATTGGCCTACATTTATGAAGAAATTCGATTTTTTACATTTTTATAGCAGAAAGTAAAAAATATTGGGTTTTTTTTTGGGTCCTTTTTCGTTTATATCACAAAAAATAAAAAACCCCAGAGGTGATCAAATAACACTAGAAGAAAACTATTTGTGTGAAAAAAAAAAAATATAAATTTAGTTTGGGTACAGGAGCTAAATTTACCTAGCAGCCAACTCTACACTAGGATGGTGCTACATGTATATGCTTTATTATTTTTTATTTGCTATATTTTTTAAACCTCAATAAACATCGCATGGACTCAATTTTGGAAAATCTATCCTCGAATCTTAGTATGATTTTTTTTTTTTAAATCTAACGTGTTGAATATTATCCTATTTTTAGTAACTTTGAATTGTTTTTGAATTGTACCAGTTTTAATATAGTCTTGGAAGACAAGAAATAAATAAATAACTAAATAAACGACAGATATCAGGAAAAGTATTTTTTTATTTAAAAAATAATCTTATTATGATTATTTTTTTTAAATCTAACACGTGTTAATTATTATTCTATTTTTACTAACTTTATATTGTGTTGAGTTCAAACATTCAAACATTCTGAAAAAAAATAATTTCTAAAGGATTAGCCACAGTAATCCAATCTTAAAAATTCCAGTTTTAATATAGTCTTGGAAGACAAGAAAAAAAAAATATCAGGAAAATTATTTTTTGATTGAAAAAATATTCTTTGTATGATTATTTTTTAAATCCAACACATGTTAGTTATTATCTTATTTTTAGTAACTCTGAATTGTGTTGAATTTAAACATTTTAAACAACAGATATCAGAAAAAAAGTATTTTTTTTTTATTTAAAAAATAATCTTAGTATGATTATATTTTACATCTAACGTGTTAACTATTATCCTATTTTTAGTAGCTTTCAATTGTGTTGAGTTTAAACATTCTAAAAATATTTATTTCTAAAGGATTAACCACAGTAATCTAATCTTAAAAAATTCAGTTTTAATATAGTCTTGGAAGACAAGAAAAAAATAAAAATAAACAACAGATATCAGGAAAAGTATTTTTTTATTTAAAAAATAATCTTAGTATGATTATTTTTTTTAATCTAACACGTGTTGATTGTTATCTTATTTTTAGTACCTTTCAATTGTGTTGAATTTAAACATTCTGAAAATAATGATTTCTAAAGGATTAACCACAGTAATCCAAAAAAATCCAGTTTTAATATAGTCTTGGAAGACAAAAAATAAATAAATAACTAAACAAACAACAGATATCAGGAAAAGTATTTTTTGATTTAAAAAATAATCTTAGTATGATTATTTTTTAAATCTAACGTGTTAATTATTATCCTGTTTTATACATTTTGAATTGTGTTGAGTTTAAACATTCTGAAAATAATGTTTTCTAAAGGATTAAACACAGTAATCCAATATTAAAAATACCAGTTTTAATATAGTCCTAGAAGACAAAAATACGAAAAAAAACCCCCAGATATCAGGAAAAGTATTTTTTTATTTAAAAAATAATCTTAGTATGATTATTTTTTTAAATCTAACAAGTGTTAATTATAATCCTATTTTTAGTAACTTTAAATTGTGTTGAGTTTAAACATTATGAAAATAATAATTTCTAAAGGATTAAAGACAGTAATCCAATCTTAAAAATTCCAATTTTAATATAGTCTTGGAAGACAAGAAATAAATAAATAACTAAACAAACAACAGATATCAGGAAAAGTATTTTTTTATTTAAAAAATAATCTTAGTGTGATTATTTTTTTAAAATCTAACAAGTGTTAATTATTATTCTATTTTTACTAACTTTATATTGTGTTGAGTTTAAACATTCTGAAAATAATGATTTCTAAAGGATTAACCACAGTAATCCAATATTAAAAATACCAGTTTTAATATAGTCCTGGAAGACAAAAAACGAAAAAAAAAAAAAAAACAGATATCAGGAGAAGTATTTTTTGATTTAAAAAATAATCTTCATATAATTGTTAATTATTATCCTATTTTTAGTTATTTTGAATTGTATTGAGTTTAAACATTCTGAAAATAATGATTTCTAAAAGATTAACCACAGTAATCCAATATTTAAAATTAATATTTAAAAGTTTTAATATAGTCTTGGAAGACAAGAAAGAAAAAGGAAAAAAAAAACAAAAAAACAACAGATATCAGGAAAAGTAATTTTTGATTTAAAAAATAATCTTAGTATAATTATTTTTAAAATCTAACGTGTTAATTATTATCCTATTTTTAGTCATTTTGAATTGTGTTGAGTTTAAACATTCTGAAAATAATGATTTCTAAAAGATTAACCACAGTAATCCAATATTTAAAATTAATATTTAAAAGTTTTAATATGGTCTTGGAAGACAAGAAAGAAAAAGGATAAAAAAAACCAAAAAAACAACAGATATCAGGAAAAGTATTTTATGAAATCAGATGAAAAACTGAAAAACATTCCTGGAATTGGGGGGAAAAGAGGTAATTTGACCCGATGGGAGAGTCCATGTGTGTGGCTGACGATGAGATAAAACTATATTGGAGAAGAAGGATTCCATGTCTGAGATGATAATTGAGCAATGATAAGGTTAGTAGCGGGGAATTAAACCATAGAGATGGCAATTAGAGAGAAAGTTACACCCAATAAATGTTTCAGTTATTTACAGCGTCAGACCTTGTGACCCCAATAATAGGATCCTTGTTTATCCAGTCTGAAGCCATTTTAGATGTTTTTGTAAGTCTGAGCGCTCGGTCCTCCTTGACTTGGCTCTCGGCGGTTGGAAGAAAGGAAGGCCACATTTGGTTTGTTGCCTGTCAAGACGCCTGAGGTTTTTCAGGGTCAATCTCCTTAACCCAGCCGTGCCACTTCAAATGGAACGAGACATTTCATGGCAGTCACTACATGTTATAAGTCCAAACAAGACACCCCTTGAAGGGGCAACCAAAGAGGGGGCCGGGCTGTAGACGGATCTGCGTCTTGTCTTCAGGGTGGAGTGATTGGCGTGAAATTCAGAGTAGAATTCCTGGTTTATGTTCTGCGAGAAACTTTCCCGGAAAGAAACATTTTGAAACTTTAGAATTCATGAAACATTTCAGGCGTTTTTGTGTCCAAACTCCTGGGGTTGGGAAAGGACTTTCGGGAGGAGAATTAAAGCTGAACTCCAGGAGTTATTTGTGTTGCATACGTACCTTGCTCCAGCTCAGGGCTGCTGTTAGAAATTATGGGGCCCTGTACAGCCTGCCTGGCTGGGCCCCCCCCAACCCCGCCTAGACCCCAGCGACCCCCCTGGGGCTCAGAGCAAACAGCAACACTGATTTTACCCCCCTACCAAAATTTTGCTCAACATTTTTGGGGGGCGCAAACAAACTGAAAAATCCTGAAAAAAACTGGTAAAAAAACCATCAATTTCAGCCTCACTGTGTCCATCAATTGCAGCCACTGTGCCCATGAATTGCAACCACTGTGTCCATCAATTGCAACCACTGTGTCCATCAATTGCAGCCACTGTGCCCATCAATTGCAACCACTGTGTCCATCAATTGCAGCCACTGTGCCCATCAATTGCAACCACTGTGTCCATCAATTGCAACCACTGTGCCCATCAATTGCAGCCACTGTGCCCATCAATTGCAACCACTGTGTCCATCAATTGCAACCACTGTGTCCATCAATTGCAACCACTGTGTCCATCAATTGCAGCCACTGTGCCCATCAATTGCAACCACTGTGTCCATCAATTGCAGCCACTGTGTCCATCAATTGCAACCACTGTGTCCATCAATTGCAGCCACTGTGCCCATCAATTGCAACCACTGTGTCCATCAATTGCAGCCACTGTGCCCATCAATTGCAACCACTGTGTCCATCAATTGCAACCACTGTGTCCATCAATTACAACCACTGTGTCGATCTATTGCAACCACTGTGTCCATCAATTGCAGCCACTGTGCCCATCAATTGCAACCACTGTGCCCATCAATTGCAACCACTGTGCCCATCAATTGCAACCACTGTGCCCATCAATTGCAACCACTGTGCCCATCAATTGCAACCGCTGTGTCCATCTATTGCAGCCACTATGCCCATCAATTGCAACCACTGTGTCCATCAATTGCAACCACTGTGTCCATCAATTGCAACCACTGTGTCGATCTATTGCAACCTCTGTGTCCATCAATTGCAGCCACTGTGCCCATCAATTGCAACCACTGTGCCCATCAATTGCAACCACTGTGCCCATCAATTGCAACCACTGTGTCCATCAATTGCAGTCACTGTGTCCATCTATTGCAGCCACTGTGTCCATCAATTGCAACCAGTGTGTCCATCTATTGCAGCCACTGTGACCATCTATTGCAGCCACTGTGACCATCTATTGCAGCCACTGTGCCCATCAATTGCAGCCACTGTGCCCATCAATTGCAACCACTGTGCCCATCAATTGCAGCCACTGTGTCCATCAATTGCAGCCACTGTGTCCATCAATTGCACCCACTGTGCCCATCAATTGCAACCACTGTGCCCATCAATTGCAGCCACTGTGTCCATCAATTGCAGCCACTGTGTCCATCAATTGCAGCTACTGTGCCCATCAATTGCAACCAATGTGCCCATCAATTGCAACCAATGTGCCCATCAATTGCAGCCATTGTGCCCATCAATTGCAGCCACTGTGCCAATCAATTGCAGCCACTGTGCCCATCAATTGCAGCCACTGTGTCCATCAATTGCAGCCACTGTGTCCATCAATTGCAGCTACTGTGCCCATCAATTGCAACCAATGTTCCCATCAATTGCAACCAATGTGCCAATCAATTGCATCCACTGTGCCCCATCAATTGCAACCACTGTGCCCATCAATTGCAGCCACTGTGCCCATCAATTGCAACCACTGTGCCCATCAATTGCAACCACTGTGCCCATCAATTGCAACCACTGTGCCCATCAATTGCAACCACTGTGCCCATCATATGCAACCTCATTGTGTCCATCAATTGCAGCCACTGTGACCCCCCCCCCAGTGGCACTTAACCAGCACAACCCACCCACCCGCTCATTGTCTGGCCGACTCTTACCCCATCTTGGTGGCAGGTCAGGCAGTGGGTGACGGCGTCGAGCTGTGGGACTGGCTGTGGGTCAGGCGGCGGCTCCTGGGTCCTCCATGCTTCTGCCGTGCGTCTCTTCTTTCCTCCTGCTAGGTGTCCAACAGGATCGCCTGTCCTTTCAGCTAATCAGGAGACGGGTATCAGACCCACGCTTCCTGATTGGCGGAGAGGCGATTCAGTGTTAGAAAAGCGAATATTCATTTGCTTTTCTAACACACCTGGGTGGGCTCCGAGCGCAATGTCCCTGCCCCCTACACCCCAAAAATTAAATAAAAAGTCCCACTTCCTGGGCCCCTCTGTTGAATTGATGGGGCCCAAGGAAATGTAGTTTAACTGCTTGATATCCGCGCTATAGCCGAATGACGGCTACAGTGCGGACCTGAATTCCTGGGAGGCTGTCATATAACGGCCTCCCCTGTGCACGTGCCCTGCGCGCGCCCTGCAGGGCGCGCGTGGAGCGCGCTGTGATCACCGAGTCACTGAGACTCCGGTGATCACCGATCCAAGTAAGGGGCTGGTCCCGGCCCCTTACCATGTGATCAGCTGTCAGCCAATGACAGCTGATCACATGATCAAAACAAAAGCTCGGTAATCGTTTTTTTTTTCTCCTCGCGCTGACAGTGCGAGGAGAAAAAAAAGCCGACCACCGGCACACCAGCAAGGGACATCGGTCCCGAAGAGGAGGAGGCAATAATGCCTCAATTGTGCCACAAGTACCCCCTGCCAGTGCCACCTGACATTGCCACATCACAGTGCCCACAGTGCCCACCAGTGCCACGTATCAATGCCCATAAGTGCCACCTATCAATGCCTACAAGTGCCACCTATCAATGCCCACCATTGCCACCTAACAATGCCCACCAGTGGTGCCAATCAGTGCCACCAAGCAGTGTACAAGATCAGTGCCCATTATTGCCACCAATCAGTGCCCATCACTGCCACCCATCACTGCCCATTGGTGCCGCCTCATCAGCGTGCATCAATTAAGGAGAAAAATTACCCTTTTTAAAAATTTTATAACAAAATATAAAAAAAAAATTTTTTTTTTTTAAAAATTCGGTCTTTTTAAATTTTTTTAACAAAAAATAAAAACCGCAGAGGTGATCAAATACCACCAAAAGAAAGCTCTATTTGTGGGGAAAAAAAATGATAAAATTTTTATTTGGGTACAGTGTTGTATGACCGCGCAATTGTCATTCAAAGTGCGTCAGCTCTGAAAGCTAAAAATTGGTCTGGATAGGAGGGGGGTTTAAGTGCCCTGTAAGCAAGTGGTTAAGGTACAAACAAACGGCAACTGCCCCAACCTATAACTGGCCTGCAAGGAGCCAGCCAGCCTGCAACCAACCAAATTATCCTGTCTAAAGGTTCACGTTAAAACTAGGGGGTTAGTTTGCACACATTTGCAAATACATGTGTAAGCTGCAGAGGCCACGACAAGGCACCTCAGTATTATCTGCAATCCTAACTCTATAAATTTTGAAGGCCTCCATAGTAGGAGCACATACACTATATTGCCAAAAGTATTGGGACGCCTGCCTTTACACGCTAATGAATATTAATGACATCCCAGTCTTAGTCTGTAGCAGTGCCCACCCCCCCACCCCCACCCCACACTCCAGGCAGTCACAAAAAAAACAATTTTAAACTGGCCCTTAAAAAAAAAATTGAAAAAAAGGACCTTAAGTGCACTGTGTTCAAGCGCCGGACACAGTGCACTATGGGAAGCGCCACGTCTATGCAATCACGAGATTGCAGACGAGGCGCTTCATTTGCGGGCTTTTCTCCCGCCTTGCAGCGCATTTCGAAGCGCCGAGCAGCTTCCCCGGCGCCCGTAGTATCTATTACTAAGGCCGGGTGGTTTGATTGACATCTGACTTAGATGTCACTTCCAGTTTTCTCTCTCCCATTGCTCCCGAGAGAGAAAACCGGAAGTATGAGGAGCGGACTCCTCCACCGCCGCTGCCAGTGCCCACTGAAGGAGACACAACAGGAGGAGAGGACACCAGAGCAAGGTAAGTGCCGGTCCGGACCTCCCGCGGAGAACAGGGGGGGGGGACACAGGCTGCATTTGATGGACACAGAGGCAGAATTAGATGGCACAGTGGGAGCATTTGATATGGCACAAGTCGCTGCGCTTGATGGGCACAGTGGCTGCGATTGATGGGGTTTTTTTCAGAACTTTTCAGTTTGCTTGCCCCCCCCAAAAATTTTGAGCACCAGACGCCACTGGTCCGGAGGGTTCAATATTGAGTTTGCCCCACCCTTTGCAGCTATTACAGCTTCAACTCTTCTGGGAAGGTTGTCCACAAAGTTTAGGGGTGTGTCTATGGGAATGTTCCCCCACCCCAAACTGGCTCCTCCATCTCTTTATGGACCTTGCTTTGTGCACTGGTGGGCAGTCATGTTGGAACGGGAAGGGACCGTCCCCAAACTGTTCCCACAAAGTTGGGAGCATGAAATTGTCCAAAATGTGTTGAAATGCTGACGCCTTAAGAGTTCCCTTCCCTGGAACTAAGGGGCCAAGCCCAACCCCTGAAAACAACCCCCCACCATAATCCCCCCTCCCCCCACACCATAATCCCCCCTCCACCAAATGATTTGGACCAGTGCACAAAGCAAGATCCATAAAGACATGAAGGAGTGAGTTTGGGGTGGAGGAACTTGACTGACCTGCACAGAGTACTGACCTCAACCTGATAAAACACCTTTGGGATGAATTAGACCAGAGACTACGAGCCAGGCCTTCTCGTCCAACATCAGTGCCTGACCTCACAAATGCTCTTCTGGAAGAATGGTCAAACATCCCCATAGACACACTCCTAAACCTTGTGGACGGCCTTCCCAGAAGAGTTGAAGCTGTTATAGCAAGGTCCACAAAGACATGGATGAGCGAGTTTGGGGTGGAGGAACTTGACTGGCCTGCACAGAGTCCTGACCTCAACCCAATAAAACAACTTTGGGATGTATTGACCCCTATATTACAAATTCCTCCACTCCAAACTTGCTCATCCATGTCTTTATGGAGTTTGCTTTGTGTACTGCTCCAAATCATCCGGAAGAATGGTCAAACATTCCCATAGACACCCTCCTAAACCTTGTGGATGGCCTTCCCAGAAGAGTTGAAGCTGTTATAGCTGCAAAGGGCGGAGCCAACTCAATATTGAACCCTACAGACTAAGACTGGGATGCCATTAACCACTTCAGCCTCAGAAGGATTCCCCCCCCCCCCCTTCCTGACCAAAGCACTTTTTGCGATACGGCACTGCGTCGCTTTGACTGACAATTGCGCAGTCGTGCGACGTTGCACCCAAACAAAATTGACGTCCTTTTTTCCCCCACAAATAGAGCTTTCTTTTGGTGGTATTTGATCACCTCTGTAGTTTTTATTTTTTGCGCTATAAACAAAAAAAGAGCAACGATTTTGAAAAAAAGCAATATTTTTTACTTCTTGCTATAATAAATATCTCCAAAAAATATATATATAAAAAAAAAAATTCTTCCTCAGTTTAGGCTGATACGTATTCTTCTACATATTTTTGGTAAAAAAAAATCGCAATAAGAGTATATTGATTGGTTTGCGCAAAAGTTATAGCGTCTACAACATAAGGGGTTAGATTTTTATTATTTTTTTTATTAGTAATGGCGGCAATCTGCGATTTTTATCGGGACTGCGACATTATGGCGGACACATCGGACACTTTTGACACTATTTTGGGACCATTGTCATTTATACAGCGATCAGTGCTATAAAAATGCACTGATTACTGTGTAAATAACACTGGCAGGGAAGGGGTTAAACACTAGGGGGCGATCAAGGGGTTAAGTGTGTCCTAGGGAGTGATTCTAACTGTGGGGGGATGGGCTACCACTGACATGACAGCGATCACTGCTCCCGATGACAGAGAGCAGTAGGTCTCTGTCATGTCACAAGGCAGAACAGGGAAATGCCTTGTTTACATAGAGATCTCCCCGTTCTGCCGCTCCGTGACACGATAGCGGGACACCGGAGGACATCGAGTCCACGGGTCCCACGGGCACGGTCATGGAGCAGGCGGCGGGCATGTGCGTGCCCATAATGCAGCTTCTTATAAGGGACGTACCTGTACGCCCATTGCGCAGCTGTGCCATTGCGCCGAGGTATATCGTCGCACGCTGGTCGGCAAGCGGTTAAAGTTCATGTGTGTGAAAAAGGGAGGCGTCCCAATACTTTTGGTAATATAGTGTGTGTGTCATGGAGTTCATATACCTAATGCCCTGTTCATGTCTTTATTTTGCAATATTTCCCATTAAGCCCCCCCTGTTCCCCCCCCACATTATATGTCTTGTTGGGTATTTCCGATCTCAGGAAATTTGTACGTTCGTCTATTACTGAGAGATCTGCAACTGTAGAAAGTCACCACAGGTATTCAATGAGGGGAGAGTTGGGGTCATTCATGGACCACGGAGCCCCCTTCTAATGTAATCAGTCATTGTCTGAGACAGCGTCCAACCTGCGTCATGGAGGTGACGCAACTCCGCTGCTTTCCGAAGAATTCCGTCATTTCTACACATAGCTACGCTAAGAACGTGAGTGCATGGGGGATGGGGAGCGTTCTGTGTCTTCACATCTGTCAGGAGCTCTCTATTGATGTGTAGAATAAAATAGAGTATAAAAAAAAGATTTTTGCTACAATACAAAGACTTTATCAATCTTTATCAATATGTGCATAAAAAGATACAAAGTATCAACCTAAAACCTCTCTAACCCCTTCATTACCGGGCACTCCCCTACCTCTTCCTGCCCCACCAATACTGGGCACTCCCCTCCCCCTTCCTGTCTGCCCCCAATACCAGGCACTCCCCTCCCCCTTCCTTCCCCATCCCCCCAATACTGGGCACTTCCCTCCCCCTTCCTGCCCCCCCCAATACCGGGCACTCCCCTCCCCCTTCCTGCCCCACCAATACTGGGCACTTCCCTCCCCCTTCCTGCCCCCCTCAATACCAGGCACTCCACTCCCCCTTCCTGCCCCACCAATACTGGGCACTTCCCTCCCCCTTCCTGCCCCCCCCAATACCAGGCACTCCACTCCCCCTTCCTGCCCCCCCCAATACCGGGCACTCCACTCCACCTTCCTGCCCCCCCCCAATACCGGGCACTCCCCTCTCCCTTCCTGCCCCACCAATACTGGGCACTTCCCTCCCCCTTCCTGCCCCCTCAATACCAGGCACTCCGCTCCCCCTTCCTGCCCCCCTCAATACCAGGCAGTCCCCTCCCCCTTTCTGCCCCCCTCAATACCAGGCACTCCGCTCCCCCTTCCTGCCCCCCAATACCGGGCACTCCTCTCCCCTTCCTGCCCCCCAATACTGGGCACTTCCCTCCCCCTTCCAGCCTCCCTCAATACCAGGCACTTCCCTCCCCCTTCCTGCCCCCCCCAATACCGGGCACTCCGCTCCCCTTCCTGCCCCCCAATACTGGGCACTTCCCTCCCCCTTCCAGCCTCCCTCAATACCAGGCACTTCCCTCCCCCTTCCTGCCCCCCTCAATACCAGGGACTCCGCTCCCCCTTCCTGCCCCCCCCAATACCAGGCACTCCCCTCCCCTTCCTGCCCCCCCAATACTGGGCACTTCCCTCCCCCTTCCTGCCCCCCTCAATACCAGGCACTCCCCTCCCCCTTCCTGCCCCCCCAATACCGGGCACTCCCCTCCCCTTCCTGCCCCCCCTCAATACCGGGCACTCCCCTCCCCCTTCCTGCCCCCCTCAATACCGGGCACTCCCCTCCCCCTTCCTGCCCCCCCAATACCAGGCAATCCCCTGCCCCTTCCTGCCCCCCCAATACCGGGCACTCTTTTCCCCCTTCCTGCCCCCCCTATACCGGGCATTCCGCTCCCCCTTCCTGCCCCCCCAATACCGGGCACCCCCTTCCTGCCTCCCCAACAATACCGGGCACCCCCTTCCTGCCTCCCCAATACCCGGGCACTCTCCTCCCCTTCCTGCCCCCCCAATACTGGGCACTCCCCTTCCTGCCCCCCTCAATACTGGGCACTCCCCTTCCCCTTCCTGCCCCCCCTCAATACTGGGCACTCCCCTCCCCCTTCCTGCCCCCCAATACCTGGCACTTCCCTCCCCCTTCCTGCCCCCCAATACCTGGCACTTCCCTCCCCCTTCCTGCCCCCCCCTTAATACCGAGCGCTCCCCCTCCCCCTTCCTCCCCTCGCCCCAATACCTGGCACTTCCCTCCCCTTCCTGCCCCCAATACTTGCACTTCCTCCCCTTCCCTGCCCCCAATACCTGGCACTCCCCTCCCCCTTCCTACCCCCCCATACCTGGCACTCCCCCTCCTTCCTTCCTACCCAGGACAATTTTCAGATCTCAGCGCTGTCACACTTTGAATGACATCTGCGCGGTCATAGAACACTGTACACATAGGACATTTGTTATCATTTTTTTTCACACAAATAGAGCTTTCTTTTCGTGGTAAATTTAAGATAAATTGTATTCTGCTACATTTCCTTGGTGAAAATAACCCAAATCAGTGTCTATTATTTAGTCTGTAGGGAAAGTTATAGAGACCCCAAACTATGAGATACACAGTATCTGACAAAAGTAAGTACACCCCTCAGTGACATTTGTGTAAATCTTTTCTTCTATCTTTTCATGTGACAACACTGAAGAAATGACACTTGTCTACAATGTAAAGTAGTGAGTGTACAGCTTGTATAACAGTGTAAATTTGCTGTCCCCTCAAAATAACTCAACACACAGCCATTAATGTCTAAACCGCTGGCAACAAAAGTCAGTACACCCCTAAGTGAAAATCTCCAAATTGGGCCCAATTAGCCATTTTCCCTCCCCGGTGTCATGTGACTCATTAGTGTTACAAGGTCTCAGGTGTGAATGGGGAGCAGGTGTGTTAAATTTGGTGTTATCGCTCTCACTCTCTCATACTGGTCACTGGATGTACAACATGGCACCTCATGGCAAAGAACTCTCTGAGGATCTGAAAAAAAGAATTGTTGCTCTACATAAAGATGGTCTAGGCTATAAGAAGATTGCCAAGACCCTGAAACTGATCTGCAGTACGGTGGCCAAGACCATACAGCGGTATAACAGGACAGGTTCCACTCAGAACAGGCCTCGCCATGGTCCACCAAAGAAGTTGAGGTCACGTGATCAGCGTCATATCCAGAGGTTGTCTTTGGGAAATAGACGTATGAGTGCTGCCAGCATTGCTGCAGAGGTTGTAGGGGTGGGGGGTCAGCCTGTCAGTGATCAGACCATACGCCGCACACTGCATCAAATTGGTCTGCATGGCTGTCATCCCAGAAGGAAGCCTCTTCTAAAGATGATGCACAAGAAAGTCTACAAACAGTTTGCTGAAGACAAGCGAACTAAGGAGATGGATTACTGGAACCATTGTCCTGTGGTCTGATGAGACCAAGATAAACGTATTTGGTTCAGATGGTGAGAAGCGTGTGTGGGGGCAACCAGGTGAGGAGGACAAAGACAAGTGTGTCTTGTCTACAGTCAAGCATGGTGTGGGGAGTGTCATGGTCTGGGGCTGCATGAGTGCTGCCGGCACTGGGGGGCTACAGATCATTGAGGGAACCATGAATGCCAACATGTACTGTGACATACTGAAGCAGAGCATGATCCCCTCCCTTCAGAGACTGGGCCGCAGGGCAGTATTCCAACATGATAACCACCCCAAACACACCTCCAAGACCACCACTGCCTTGCTAAAGAAGCTGAGGGTAAAGGTGATGGACTGGCCAAGCATGTCTCCAGACCTAAACCCTATTGATCATCTGTGGGACATCCTCAAACAGAAGGTGGAGGAGCGCAAGGTCTCCAACATCCACCAGCTCTGTGATGTCATCATGGAGGAGGGGAAGAGGACTCCAGTGACAACCTGTGAAGCTCTGGTGACCTCCATGCCCAAGAGGGTTAAGGCAGTGCTGGAAAATAATGGTGGCCACACAAAATATTGACACTTTGGGCCCAATTTGGAGATTTTCACTTAGGGGTGTACTGACTTTTGTTGCCAGCGGTTTAGACATTAATGGCTGTGTGTTGAGTTATTTTGAGGGGACAGCAAATTTACACTGTTATACAAGCTGCACACTCACTACTTTACATTGTAGACAAGTGTCATTTCTTCAGTGTTGATCTTCCCAGTGTAGCGGACTCTCGGGATCTGTACGGAGCGGGGAGGACATAAGGATGCCTTGGATGAGATGAAATATTTATACAGCTTGTCCGATCTCCCGCTGTGTGATGGAATGGTGGGATCGGGGGGGGGGGGTCGGCGGGTCAGCGGCTTCTGAATATACACCCCCCCCCCCAACCGAGAGAGTCTCACTTCCTTATAAATGGTCAGATACAAGTACTGACAGATAATCTTTTGTGTCTATCAAGAAATCGATCAGAAGAAAATTAGACTGCAAATGAGGGAAATTTTCAACATTTTGTCCATTGTCACTGGAATAGAAAATAATGTGCAACCAAATATTTTGCAGTTGTCACCAGAACTAAAACAGAGGAGGAATATTCCAATGGGGACACCTGTTCTGGTAACAATCATCTCAGACTAGATTTAGATCTAAACATATGCGGTTCATCTCGTTCCGAATTGAAATTCGGGGCACAAACTAATGTAACCGCTTCCTGACCGCCTCACGGCGATATACGTCGGCAGAAGGGCGCGTACAGGCAGAATCACGTACCTGTACGTTGCCCTTTAAGAAGCGGCTTGCCCGCCGGGAGCTTCCTGACCGTGATCGCAGGTCCCGCGGACTCAATGTCCGCGGGGATACCCGCGATCGTCTCACGGAGATGAAGAATGGGGAAATGCTATGTAAACAAGGCGTTTCCCCCCGCTCTGCTTAGTGACACTGTCACTGATCTCTGCTCTCTGTAATCGGGAGCGGTGATCAGTGACGTTTCACATGTAGCCCCTCCCCCCCACAGTTAGAATCACTCCCTAGGACACACTTAACCCCTACAGCGCCACCTAGAGGTTAACCCCTTCACTATTAGTCACATTTTACACAGTAATCAATGCATTTTTAATTGCACTGATCGCTGTATAAATGTGAATGGTCCCAAAATCGTGCCAAAAGTGTCCGATGTGTCCGCCATAATGTCGCAGTCACGATAAAAATCGCTCATCGCCGCCATTACTAGTAAAAAAAAAAAATTATGAATAAAAATGCCATAAAACTATCCCCTATTTTGTAAACGCAATAACTTTTGCGCAAACCAATCAATAATCCCTTATTGCAATTTTTTTTTACCAAAAATATATAGAAGAATACGTATCGGCCTAAACTGGGGGAAAAAATGTTTTTTTTATATATTTTTGGGGGATATTTATTATAGCAAAAAGTAAAAAATAATGCTTTTTTTTTTTTTTCAAAATGGTCGCTATTTTTTTGTTTATAGCGCAAAAAATAAAAACCGCAGAGGTGATCAAATACCACCAAAAGAAAGCTCTATTTGTGGGGAAAAAAGGACGTCAATTTTGTTTGGGAGCCACGTCGCACGACCGCACAATTGTGAGTAAAGCGACGCAGTGCAGAATCGCAAAAAGTGCTCTGGACTTTGGCCAGCAAAATGGTCCGGGGCTGAAGTGGTTAAAACGAATCACGAAATAACAAGATTTAGAGAGAAATTCGCATTCAAATACTTTTGGAATCAAATTCAAATAGTTTTAGAATCTGATTTGAAATGGTTTTTTGAATTTAATCCGAATAGTTGTTGAATCAAATTTAAATTTCCGAAGAGAATAAAATAAAATAGAAAATAAAGGAATAGAATAGAAAGTAATATAATAAAATAGAATAGAAAATAAAGGAAAAGAGTAAAACAGAACAAGATAGAATAGAGAATAAAGAAATAGAATATAAAGGAATATAATACAATATAATAGAAAATAAAAGAATAGAATATAATAGAGTCAAACAGAACAGAATACAAAATAAAAGAATAGAAAAATATAGAATAGAAAAAAGGGACAGAATAGAAAATAAAAGAATAGAGTAAAAAAAAGAACAATATAGAATAGAGAATAAAGAAATAGAATATAAAGGAATATAATAAAATAAAAGAAAATAAAAAAAATAGAATTTAATAGAGACAAACAGAACAGAATAGAAAATAAAAGAATGGAAAAAAATAAAATAGAAAAAAAGGGACAGAAGAGAAAATAAAAGAATAGAGTAAAAAAAAAGAACAAAATAGAATAGAAAATACAATAATAGTGTAAAACGGAACAAAATAGAATAGAGAATAAAGAAATAGAATATAAAGGAATATAATACAATATAATAGAAAATAAAAGAATAGAATATAATAGAGTCAAACAGAATAGAATACAAAATAAAAGAATACAAAAAAATAGAATAGAGAAAAGGGACAGAATACAAAATAAAAGAATAGAGTAAAACAGAACAAAATAGAATAGAAAATAAAAGAATAGAATAGAATGAAAAAATAGAATAGAATAGAATAAAATAGAAAGAATATAACCATCTTCTGAAATTCAAATTTTTGAATAGAATAGAAAATATAAAATAGAAAAGAATAAAGTAAAATAAGCAATAGAAAAGAATGGAATAAAATAGAAGATATATAACAATATAGCCGTTTCCGGAAATTCAAATTTCGGATAGAATAAATTTGATTAGAATAGAAAAGAATACAGTAGTATACATTAGAAAAGAAAAAAAACAAAATAGAAAAGAAAATAGAATAGAAAAAAAAATAGAATAGAATGGAATAGAAAGATTATAACCATCTTCCAAAATTCTAATAAAATTAATTTGAAGGGAATTGGAAAAATTTGAATCGATTTGATTTTGAAAAAAACAAAACTAATTCTGAAAACAAATTAAACAATCAATAACACTAACTAAATAAATGTATGTAACGAACCGAAACTAAACTAAACCAATTTCTTCATTCTGCACGTGTCTATTTCGATCTGCAACCGCCACTCCTCTGAAAAGCAATGTGTCCAGATCAGTTTTCAGAGGCAGTGAGGAGGCGTCTACTCACAACTGTTTTCACCCTATAATTGGTGCACCAAGGCACTGCAACCGCGCACATTGCAGGGACTTTGTGCTGCTTCCCCATTCGCTTCACTGGGTCATGTAGGGCAGGCTGCTGCCCGCTAAACTCAACATAAAAGATCATTTCTGACAAAGACATGAAGTCAAGTATCGCAGCCTTCCTATGTGAACCCCCTTATCCACTGGCTTTGCAGCTTTAAGAGGGTGGGGTGGGGGCAGTTGGGACCACCCATCCACAAGCCACCAAACAAGAAGTGAAAATATCCAATCTTTGATGAGTGCCCCCCCCCGCTATCATGGCGACCCACAATCCGTCCAACAAGAAGAGGAAACAATCAAAAGCCGTTACAATGTCCCACAAGCAGGGCTGGGACAAGGGGTGGGCAGAAGGAGGGGCTGCCCTGGGCGTAGAGTGTATTGTAAGGATTGGGGGAGCCGCAAGTTCTTTCTACTATAAGGCTGACAGGAGTAGTGACAGCGGCATCACTACTTCTGTCAGCCCAGCGCTGGAAGCAGCAAGGAGAGGAGGAGAGAGCCAGGAGGAGGTGCGGGCTGTGCTCTACAAGCCTACAAGCACCCCATTACCATGGCAACCCATCCACAATCCATCAAACGCGAGGAGGAAACAATCTAAAGCTGGTACAATGTCCTACACGCAGGGCTGGGACAAGGGGTGGGCAGAAGGGGAAGCTGCCCTGGCCACAGCATGTATTGTAGGCACAAGGGAGCCGCAAGTTCCTTCTACTGTAAGGCTGACAGGAGTAGTGACAGCGGCATCACTACTTCTGTCAGCCCATCACTGGGAGCAGCAAGGAGAGGAGGAGAGAGCGGGGAGGAGGTGCGGGCTGTGCTCTCTCTCCCCCTCCCCATATTAAGCTTGTACATAATGAAAAGAGGGGGGGTATTTGGGCATCTTTGCCCTGGGCACGGAATAATCTTGTCCCAGCACTGCCTACAAGCACCCCGTTACCATGGCAACCTGTCCACAATCCATCAAACGCGAGGAGGAAACAATCGAAAGCCGGTACAATGTCCTATATGCAGGGCTGGGACATGGGGTGGGCAGAAGGGGAAGCTGCCCTGGGCGCAGCATGTATTATAGGTACGGGGGAGCCGCAAATTCCTTCTACTATAAGGCTGACAGGAGTAGTGACAGCGGCATCACTACTTCTGTCAGCCCAGTGTTGGAAGCAGCAAGGAGAGGAGGAGAGAGCCAGGAGGAGGTGCGGGCTGTGCTCTCTCTAATCCTCCCCCTACTAAGCTTGTATATAATGAAAAGGAGGGGGGGGGGTTATTTGGGCATTTTTGCCCTTTGCACTGGGTGATCTTGTCCAGGCACTGCCTACCAACACCCGTTATCATGGCAACCTGTCCACAATCCACCAAACATTTCCAGTTTTTTTTTTTCGTGGGTTGTCACGGTAACGAGGATGCCCACCGGAGATTGCACCGACTTCTGAATGTTTCAGGTGATTCTGTCATGCTCTGTGCCATGTAAGCTCCATTGTCCATGCAATTCCATTTTTGATGACCCCCGCTTTGGTTGCTATGATGCTGGCACAGCAACCAGCAATGCTGTGACCTGGCCGCCAGCATCCTAGCAACCAGTGATGCTGTGTGGCTGTGCGTCATTGGTTCCTAGGGAACTATTGACTGGGCCACACAGTATCATCGGTTGCTAGATGCTGGCAGCTGGGGCCATACAGCGTCACTGTCTGGTTTGGTACACCATAGCAACCAATGATGCTGCGTGGCCTATCCGCCAGCCTCCTAGCAACCAGCTTTGTATTGCTGTCCTGTGTATACAGGGCAATATTACTACGTTTTAAGTAATGACAGAAATATCTGCGCCGCCCTCCTGCAAGTACCGCCTGAGACGGGCACCTCTGTTTGCCTTAGGGGTGGCACGCCCCTCCTCCTATCAATCAATGTTAACTTACACATTTCACAATCTAGTGAACTACATTTGCTTTAATTTATCGGTGGCCCCTCCCAATGGGCGTGGACACCCCAAATATTATCCTCCGATATTTCTGGTTGTTGTTACTACACTGACATTTATTGAGGAAGTGCAATTTACATGAAATACAATTTTTGATTACCTGAAATGGAAAACATCCATATTTTCTGAGCGGATCTAATTTATATCTCATCACAGATATTTCCTTCTGGCTGAGCAGCCTAATGAGATTCCTCGTAATAATTGACAAACAGGATCACAAATCATAAATGTCAGTACTAAGCTGGTATGTACATACAGAGCATCCAGAAAGTATTCACAGCGCTTCACTTTTTCCACATTTTGTTATGTTACGGCCTTATTCCAAAATGGATCCAATTCATTATTTTCCTCAAAATTCTACAAATAATCCCCCATAATGACAACGTGAGAGAAGTTTGTTTGAAATCTTTGCAAATTTATTAAAATTGAAAAAACGAAAAAAAATCCCAAGTACAGAAGTATCACTGTGATACTTATGTACATGGGAGGAGTCTGTGATACTTATGTACATGGGAGGAGTCTGTGATACTTATGTACATGGGAGGAGCCTGTGATACTTATGTACATGGGAGGAGTCTGTGATACTTATGTACATGGGAGGAGTCTGTGATACTTATGTACATGGGAGGAGCCTGTGATACTTATGTACATGGGAGGAGCCTGTGATACTTATGTACATGGGAGGAGCCTGTGATACTTATGTACATGGGAGGAGCCTGTGATACTTATGTACATGGGAGGAGCCTGTGATACTTCTGTACATGGAAGGAGCCTGTGATACTTATGTACATGGGAGGAGCCTGATATACTTATGTACATGGGAGGAGCCTGTGATACTTATGTACATGGGAGGAGTCTGTGATACTTATGTACATGGGAGGAGTCTGTGATACTTATGTACATGGGAGGAGTCTGTGATACTTATGTACATGGGAGGAGCCTGTGATACTTATGTACATGGGAGGAGTCTGTGATACTTATGTACATGGGAGGAGTCTGTGATACTTATGTACATGGGAGGAGCCTGTGATACTTATGTACATGGGAGGAGTCTGTGATACTTATGTACATGGGAGGAGTCTGTGATACTTATGTACATGGGAGGAGCCTGTGATACTTATGTACATGGGAGGAGCCTGTGATACTTATGTACATGGGAGGAGCCTGTGATACTTATGTACATGGGAGGAGCCTGTGATACTTATGTACATGGGAGGAGCCTGATATACTTATGTACATGGGAGGAGCCTGTGATACTTATGTACATGGGAGGAGCCTGTGATACTTCTGTACATGGAAGGAGCCTGTGATACTTATGTACATGGGAGGAGCCTGATATACTTATGTACATGGGAGGAGCCTGTGATACTTATGTACATGGGAGGAGCCTGTGATACTTATGTACATGGGAGGAGTCTGTGATACTTATGTACATGGGAGGAGACAGTGATACTTATGTACATGGGAGGAGCCTGTGATACTTATGTACATGGGAGGAGCCTGTGATACTTATGTACATGGGAGGAGTCTGTGATACTTATGTACATGGGAGGAGCCTGTGATACTTATGTACATGGGAGGAGCCTGTGATACTTATGTACATGGGAGGAGTCTGTGATACTTATGTACATGGGAGGAGACAGTGATACTTATGTACATGGGAGGAGCCTGTAATACTTATGTACATGGGAGGAGCCTGTGATAGTTATGTACATGGGAGGAGCCTGTGATACTTATGTACATGGGAGGAGTCTGTGATGCTTATGTACATGGGAGGAGTCTGTGATAATTATGTACATGGGAGGAGCCTGTGATACTTATGTACATGGGAGGAGCCTGTGATACTTATGTACATGGGAGGAGCCTGTGGTACTTATGTACATGGGAGGAGCCTGTGATACTTATGTACATGGGAGGAGCCTGTGATACTTATGTACATGGGATTTTTTCTTTTTTTATGTTTAATAAATTTGCAAAGATTTCAAACAAACTTCTTTCACGTTGTCATTATGGGGGATTGTTTATAGAATTTTGTGGAAAATAATGAATTGAATCCATAAGGCTGTAACATAAGAAAACGTGGAAAAGGTGAAGCCCTGTGAATACTTCCCATGGTGCACTGTATAAAGCTCATCCTAAGGAAGTGGCTCAAATTTTGTATCTATCTTTAAAAAAAAAAATTTTACTGTGCCGAAAGACGTCCTTTTAATATCAACAAACACAGTCATAATACTGGCCAGACACGACCCGATAATTCTTCAGTTGACTATAAGGCCATACAGCGTGCAAAGCCTGCACAACGACAATGACGGAACCCGCTGCCGCCGCTTACAGTCGCCCGTTGAGATACATTAGAAGAGCCGGCACTATGCTGTTGTGCACTTATATATTTCAGCTTACCAGTCCTTAGACGTTGTGGCTGCATTAATTTTCTTTTTTATTATCGCCTGGTAATCCTGCCAGTAACACACTTTCTGTCCTAGGGTGACAGCATTCACTCAATGTATGGTATCTGTGAAGGAACAGTGTTGTCACCGTAGGAAGGAAGCGTGTTAAGACTACAGCACCTTCTCCCTATCTTTACACCATAGGGTGAGGTGTTCTGCAGTTCAAAGAGGTGAACTGGGCAAAGCTGTCACCATTGCTTAAGACAATACTACAGAATGCAAAGGGACTGACAGGCTCACAGGATTTCTGGCAGGATCAATAGTTTGTTTTTTTGCAGTTAGTGAACTGCAATGTCATGTATCTGGTAGGAGACTGAAATGACGAGGTTGGCCTCTCTTGTATCTCCAGCCCAGGCCCCACTGAAGGTGGAACAGATGGTGCCGGGGTACAGGAGGACCCAGAGTGCCGGCAGATGTTGTTAGCAGAACTTGCAGCAGGAGATGCAAGCTTGAGAAGTCAGGCAGGACGTTGGGCCAGGAGCAGATGTGATGCACGCTGGAACGGCCGAGTTTAAAGAGACATCCTGCATGTACTGCAGGTTCTGGAAGCGTGGCTCGTCAAAGCTCTCAGTAGGCTTTAGGCAGGAACGCACTGCAATGACTGGAGTGGTTATGAAGGATGGTTATGAAGGATGGGTGAAGCAGGCACTCGGAAGAGGTATGAAGCCAAGTCGGAAGCAGGAGCGAGGTCATAGAGGTAGCCGAGGTCAGTAGCAGGTGGGCAATGAGGTTCAGAAGCATAGGAGGAAGTGTGGTCAGGAATGGAGCCAAAGTCAGGAACAGGTGGGGAGAGGTACAGGCAGAATCCAGGATCAGGTCAGTAACAAGCCGGGTCATCAACAGAGGTCAGATACAGGATAGACTCAGGAAACAGGGAAAGCTGAAGACCAGTCAGCACTGACACTGAGCAAGATCATTCCTTAAATTGCCCGTCTAGCGCCAGAAACTGTGGTCAAGCTCCCACGTGTGTGCACATTCCCATGAGCAATGCACCTATGCTCATTCCTATTAGCAATGTTACGTGCATGCGCATATCCATGAGCAAGTCGCCGTACTTGAATTCCGTTACATGCATGCTTTGGAAGTGGCTCCAAGTAGTCACCCCATAATGCTCTGGTGACTTACATTGAATGGAGGTGACGGAGTTGGGAACGCCCGTCCCAGCTCCATATATACACACGTGAAGAAGGAAAGATAGAATGCTACTTTGACGTGTTTCACCCCGCCCACTACGCTTAGTCCTATGACTAAGCCCTGTGGATGGGGAAAAAATGTGTTGGTGGCATGTCCTGTGAGGAGTCATGCTGAAGCCGATTTCATCTTTTCCTACCTGGGCTGTTTCTTCAGAATGATGCCTTCCATCTTTCATTCTTCACGTGTGTATACTGTATATAGCTGGGACGGGCTTTCCCAACTCCAGCACCTGCATTCAATGTGAGTCCCTAGAGTATTACGAGGTGACTGCTTGGAGCGGCTTTCAAAGCTTGTATGGTTCTTGGTCAACAGGCTTTCAGTGGTACATTTCAGGAAACCAAAAGGGAGCAAATAAGAGACCTTCATTGTTATGTTGCAGATAACACTTTGAATTGGAAATATTCCAGACCAGCATTATCTTTAGGATATTTTGAATCATACTGCGTAATTTTCAAGAGCTGGAAATGCATTAAAAGCATCAATATGCTCCCAAACATCAGACAAGTCTTGGTCTGCAACTGAAGAAGTGAAACCAGAGATATGCAAGTGATTAGCATTATCAGTAGGAGCTCTTCAATGGCTGCCTACAAATGTCTACAGTACAAATGGCCTTCAATGAAATGAACCATCAAATTCAGGATCCAGATGTGTTGAGGAATCTAAAGCCTAGTTGAAGAATAACTTCATCCATCCATCATCACACCTCATGTGCTAATCAATGATATGGACAAGCAGCATGTCCAGGTGTGTTTTATGGGCCACATTGGTGATCAGGAAGTGGGCTGAGTCTTGGACAAGACAAGGTCAACTAGATACACGGTCGCAAGAGCCCTGAGCGTAATCAATCACCCCCGGGTCACATCTCCCTGACTTTCTGTATCATTCAAACTTTCACAACTAAATCACGTTATTGTGTCTTGTGCTCAATCCATTAACACTGAGGTCACCCAATCCCGGAAGAATCAAACTTTAAAAGCAAAGGGTATTCAATTCATACAAAACATTGGTTGCATTTATAGGATGTTTGGGAATGTAAGATTTGAAATATGTTATATGATTTTAAACAAGCTAAATATCAATAATTTGTTTTTTAAAGGCTGCGGTAGTGCTCCTTAGGGGTAGAGATCTTGGGTCAAGAGTTGGGCTCTCACTTCTATTTAAAGCGGAAGTAAACCCATCCATAAAACAGTTCCATTTCCGGCCTGTGCCGGAAATGTACCACTCCCATTGGTCGTGCCCTCAACCAAACTGTCAAACCATCCAATGGCTGGTGTCATAACTGATCACATGTGCAGAATCATGGTAGTTGTAGATTAAGCAGAGGCAAAGATGGCAGCTTCCTTGGCTGAAAACGATAGGGGGGTTTACTAACACTTGAAAGCAGAACTGGCTTTCATTTCAATATTCATTCTTGGTCCACTGCTCTTCCCCACAGAAGGTCTGCTCCTCCAGCCGATGGTACTCTTCTATTGGTTTGAAAGAAGGCCGGAGTCATTCAACCCATTTTGGGTGAGCCTTGGCTGGCCTTTGTTGCTTACTCACCTTCAATCAACCACTGTGCCCTGCAGAAGGTCTGTTCCTCCAGCCGATGGTACTCTTCTTTTGGTTTGAAAGAAGGACGGAGTCATTAAACCCACTTTGCTGAGCCTTGGCTGGCATTTGTTGCATTACTCACCTTCAATCAACCACTGTGCCCTGCAGAAGGTCTGTTCCTCCAGCCGATGGCGCTCCTCTCCTGTGCTGAATGATGGCTAGAGTCATTTAGCCCACTTTTGTGAGCCTCATCTGGATTTCATTGTAATACTCACCTTCAATCCACTGCTGTTCCTTGCAGAAGGTCTGTTCCTCCAGCTGATGGTGCTTGTCTCCTAGGTTGAATAATGGCAAGAGCCATTCAAACCTCCTTTGTGAGCCTCCAATGGCTTTTTTT
This sequence comes from Lithobates septentrionalis, assembly GCA_037952835.1. Lineage (NCBI taxonomy): Eukaryota > Metazoa > Chordata > Amphibia > Anura > Ranidae > Lithobates > Lithobates septentrionalis. The sequence goes on from JBBDGP010004471.1 coordinate 37,084, forward strand.
GCAATACTCACCTTCAGCCCTCTGCTGTCCTCCACGGAAAGGTTCACTCCTCCAGCTGATGGTACTCCTCTCCTGGATTAAATAAAGGCAAGAGCCATTCAACCCAGTTTTGTGAGCTTCAGTTGGCTTTTTTTTTTTACAATGCTCATCTTCAGTCCTCCACCTTCCCCCACAGAAGGTCTGTTCCTCTCTTCTCCTGTTCTGAATGATGGCTAGAGTCATTCAACCTACTTTTGTGAGCCTCATCTGGCTTTCATTGTAATACTCACCTTCAACCCACTGCTGTTCCTTGCGGAAAGTCCGTTCCTCCACCTGATGGTGCTCATCTCCTGGATTGAACAATGGCCAGAGTCTTTCAAGCCACTTTTGTATGCATTGGCTGGCTTTTGTTGTAATACTCAATCCACCGCTGTCCCTGCAGAAGGTCTGATCCTCCAGTGAGAAGTGCTCCTCTCCTGTGTTGAATAATAGCCAGAGTCAGTCAACCCACATTTGTGAGTTTTTCTTGTAATATTACTTACCTTCAAACCATCATTGTCCCCTGCAAAAAGTCCAGTCCTCTAGCCAGTGGTGCTCCTCTCTTGGGTTGATAATGGCCAGAGTCATTCAACCCCCTTTCTGTGAGCCTTGGCTGTCACGGACACAGCTCCTGGGATGGGGTGTGCCATTGTGTTGACCTTGACCAACACTACTTTTATGAAAGGCCATCCAACGCTGACGCTAAAGAAGAGAAGCAAGGATCTGAGACATAACTGAATTGACCTGAAGACCAATGTGAAAAAAAAAGGAAAATATATGGGTAGCCTCAGGGAGGGGTGTATGGGGAGGAAATGGGGGGGGGGGGGGGGTGGTATCCCTAAAAGCTGAGATCTGCCTTAAGTAATATTTTTTTTTAGATAATGAAACAACCATCTATGGTTTTTACTGTGTTGGCTTGAACCGTGTAACTATGTAATCAATTAGGTCTTGCTGCAGTTGTCCAACTTAAGGGCTGATTGTCTTTGGCTAATGAGAATACATTATTATACATTGTTGTAAAGTTTCCATGCAAATGAGTTGATGATGTCAGAATACATTGACTAACAACTATGAATGAACCCTGGCTCATTCCAGCTCCCCATCCACTCCTGACAAATAATTTCCTTCATTAGTTTCTGATTGACTTCCATTGTGCAATTCTCCATCCTCATAATCTCCCCTTGTAATGACCCGAGGAGGAAACAAAGGCAAATCGTAACCCTGGGCACCGTATTGTGCGGTGGAGGGAGGCATTCTATGTCCTCATCCGATACATCATACATTTCCTCAATCCTCTTGTGTCTGAGGATTCACTGAATCAATGCTAAAAGGATCTGAAACGCTTTGTTCCAAAAATGGATCTGATCCGTAGATTGGAACCAACAATGCAAAATATTAGGCGCCAAGGCCGTTTCATACGCTTGGCTATCCATTATTTTCCACACTTAGAATCGCCATTGTTTTTATAATTTGTAAGAGTTTTCAGAAAGCTTCTCTGAGCAATTTCTAAAAAACGGTGTTTACCATATTTCATCTACAGGTGAAACCATCTGTGAGAAATTTTTGCCAATTTAGAAAACGTTTTCTGTTTTTTCGTCAACAATTTTGCCGATATCTTAAGACAAAACCTTAGGAATATAGTAATGAAAAAAACCCTTGGGGCAGCATGTCTACTTTCTCCACTGCAGGTGGCGCTCTTCCGTAGTGGCACTGCAATTGGAGAGGAAGTCAGGAGGAACACAACCTCTGTGGTTTCCTGGGTCACTGGGAAAGCATTCAATTGGATACTGCCACCCCATGTGACTCTGGCAGCCATCTTGGGTCATGCAGAGACTATCTACGGCCCTGGCTCCCAGGGCTGGTGTGCATTTGTAAGTTTGTAGAATAGGAATAGATAACCCACCTGGTGGGGACAGTACTGGAGAAAGAGGAAGATTCCTGACAAGGAGGGAAAGCATAGGGCTTGCAATCTCTTTGGACATCTGCCTGTTTGGGCACAAGATGGCCAGGCCTCATTCCTTCCCTCTCTACAGACGCTTACAGTCAACTACAGCCTGCTATCTACATGCTGTTGGAGCTGTGAGTGTTCCTGGTTGGGCTGCCTTCCCACTGGGTTATTTGTAAACTGTTTCTGCATTATTTCAATACAAGTTCTTCTATTCAACAGGATTGTGCTGCACCCTACCTACAAGCACAGTAGTTTAGTGGTTAGTACTTTGGCCTGGCAGCATTGGGGTCCCTGGCTCAAATCCTGGTCAGGACATTATCTGCATGGAGTTTGCATGTTTTGTTTTGTGGTTTCTTGTGCATCATCTTTAGAAGAGTCTTCCTTCTGGGATGACAGCCATGCAGACCAATTTGATGCAGTGTGCGGCGTATGGTCTGAGCACTGACAGGCTGACCCCCCCACCCCTACAACCTCTGCAGCAATGCTGGCAGCACTCATACGTCTATTTCCCAAAGACAACCTCTGGATATGATGCTGAGCACGTGACCTCAACTTCTTTGGTGGACCATGGCGAGGCCTGTTCTGAGTGGAACCTGTCCTGTTATACCGCTGTATGGTCTTGGCCACCGTGCTGCAGCTCAGTTTCAGGGTCTTGGCAATCTTCTTATAGCCTAGGCCATCTTTATGTAGAGCAACAATTCTTTTTTTTTCAGATCCTCAGAGAGTTCTTTGACATGATGTGCCATGTTGTACCTCCAGTGACCAGTATGAGAGAGTGAGAGTGATAACACCAAATTTAACACACCTGCTCCCCATTCACACCTGAGACCTTGTAACACTAATGAGTCACATGACAACGGGTAGGGAAAATGGCTAATTGGGCGCAATTTGGAGATTTTCACTTAGGGGTGTACTGACTTTTGTGGCCAGCGGTTTAGACATTAATGGCTGTATGTTGAGTTATTTTGAGGGGACAGCAAATTTACACTGTTATACAAGCTGTACACTCACTACTTTACATTGTAGCAAAGTGTCATTAGAATAAAATATTTACAAAAATGTGAGGGGTGTACTCACTTTTGTGAGATACTGTATATCACTGGTACTGTGGATAAAATATAGTTCTTGTAGGCTATGTTCATAACAACCCCCCCCCCCCCCCCCCCCACCCTCCATTCACCTTCCTTTTCACCGTTTATCATCTGTGAATGAAATTTTGTAATAAATTCTTCATGGAGCGTCATTTTTTTGAGCTAATAGTACAACTTTCTATATATATATATCTGGTTCTATCTATCCGAGTATTGAGCACTGCTCGGCTTTGATGGTAATGCATATAATTATGGTAATTGTTCTAGCTCATCATACGATTACTAGTATTGGGAGTTTATGTTCCCTTATCTACACTGTGATTTTTGATGTTCATTTGGGAAATTTCCATTTGCGGATGTTTTATGCTGACAAGGTAGTTGTGTGTGTGTTATGTGTATGTCACTCGGATATGACAATGTTTTTTATCTATACATGTTACTATTACACAATGTCTGATTGATGTGCTTTATTATAGACAGTGAGACCTGTTCTTTCCAACAACCCCTGAATGTGTCCTGACGAAGCAAAACAGCAAAACGCATTGACCAGGGGCGTTGCTAGGTCTACAAAAGATCTGGGGCTAGAGCCCATAGCAGCGTAGTAATGAAAGTCAAGCACATGTATATACAGTAATATACATGTGTGTGTGTGTATATATCCCCAGAGAACCCCCCCCTTACATCAGGGTCCCCAGAGAGCCTCCTCCTTACATCAGGGTCCCCAGAGAGCCCCCCCACTTACATCAGGGTCCTCAGAGAGCCTCCCCTCCCCTTGGGGACCCCTGCAGAGACTCGGGGCTATGGGCCCCAGATTCGGGGCTATAGCCCCAAAAGCCACCCCCTAGCGACGCCACTGGCGTTGACGCACTGTTGTCTAGATGGTGTGAATATTTTGGTTACGCCATACATTCATGTTTATTGTGTATTAATTGTTTGTGTTTTTTAAATTCTTTTGATACTTGCTCTGTGTGTGATTAATTGTTATCAATAAAATATATTTTTTATATACTCTCGTCCATTTTGCCTCTAAAGTCCGATCTAGGGCCATTATTGGTCCTTCTTTTTTCTAATATTTACCCTTAAATACAGATGTGGCTTTAGGAGTGGTTTTCTAATTCTTACGAATATCACATTGACTTCAATGGGGGGGGGGGGGGGGGGGGGGGCGGTGCGGATGAAGACTCACATTGATCTGTGCGCAAAGCATCCACGTCAGCCAACATGGAGAGCGTCCTATTGAGACGTCAGCGTATAGCCCCGCCTTGATCGCCACCACCAGACCACCTGCGGTTCAAGCCTTACTCTGAGAGAACCAGAGCGGCCTCTATATCCGCTGCGTCATCAGCAAGAAGTGTGAAAGATTAAAGAACAGTGACACCACCCTATACTTTTAAGTAAGGAAGCAAATATTTTCCATTTCAAATATAAATGATAATGAGAAATTAGAAAGTGCCAAATAAAACTAAAACAATCACAGGACCGGTCACAATCAAAAACCATATTTTATATATATATTGTATTGTATTCATTTTTTATATATATATATATATATATATATATATATATATATATATATATATATATATATATATATATATATATATATATATATATATATATATATAAAAATAATTAACAGAATACAATACATAATTGGATGGCATATCAAAACAATTTTTAAAAAATGTCCTTCTTTTTTACATTTTTTTTTTAACACCTTTGTTTTTTATGATCGATTTCATGCCTTATTAACAAATGCATTAATATCCCACTCGATATTTAAACCCAAAGGGGAGTGGCATTGGAGCTCGGAGATCCAGAAAGTTTTAAGACGTGACACGCCCCTGGTTGTTGTCTCGACCCTCCATAGAGGAATATATCTATCTATAATCAGAAATTCAGTACCCCCTTAGGGTCTCGATTGTGGAACTATCGATAATGTCTAGGAACATTGTGTTTAGTGTCTCCTTTTTTTGATGAGAGCTATATGCTCATTAATCCTTATGGAAAACGCAAGGATCTTTCTACCTACATATTGCTTACCGCAGGGGCAGGTAAGCAAATACACCACGTTTTTTGTGGCACGTGTACAGAAGTGACTTGATGTCATATAAACGATTAGCAGTGGCCGATTTGAATTGCAATGTCTTGCACCATCCTCGTGTATTATAGTGACATCCATTGCACTTCCTACGTGGAAAACAAGTTTGCGGAAAAACGATGATCTCAAAGGAGGATTAATAAGATTTGGTGCGATTTTACTTTGTAAAGATGGATCTCCCCTGTATATCACTTTAGGTTGGTCAGGTAACAAAGGGCCCAAAATGTTATCCTTTTTTAAAACATCCCAGTGTTTATAAATAATGGACTTAATCTGCGCATGTTGGGTGGAAAAGGAAGTAATCAAGGACCACTTAAAAGACTCATTGGAGTCAGTTCAAGGTTTGTCCATCAATAAAGAGTTCCTCTCAGTTTCTAAGGCTTTCTGGAGCTCTCCCTCAACCTCTATCTGGTTATATCCCTTATCCAGGAACCTCTGCTTTAAAACGTTGGCTTGGATTTTAAAAGTTTCAGTGTTAGAACAGTTCCTGCGCAGCCTCAAAAATTGGCCAAGCGGAACCGAGCGGAACCACGATCTTTGGGGGCAACTGTCCATAGGGATAAACCCATTACGATCAGTCGGCTGTAAGTGGGTTTTAAACCTAAACTGACGATCATAAATCTCAATTTCCAAATCCAAGAAGTGTATTCTATTGTAACTGGACTCATAGGTTAAAGAGATTCCCTGATCATTCCTGTTTAGGGAAATGAAGAATTTATCAAGGGATACTAAACTGCCATCCCATAGGAGGAGGATGTCGTCTATGTATCTAGCCCACGGGACCCATTGTGTTGCCTATACTGTTCATTTCAAGCTCTTGTTCAAGTATTCAATTGTGGGTGTTCCCAATTTTATTAAATTTTACTATATTTTTATGGGTTCACACTATGTGGAGTATTTTCTTTTCTGGTCACACTGCTTGATTACATAAGAAAACTCAGTCCATCACGCTGGTTACACCTGTTGACTGCCGCTCTGAGCCACCTACTGGATGGAGGGATCATTTTCAACTCTGATCTGAAATACAGGCGTAGAGGTCTCATGGATTGGTGTTTACACCACGGGCCTTGTTGACTCATTGAGAGTATGCCCATTTGAGTTTCTCTCACTCCGGTAAGCCTTCACACAACCGGTGGTGGTCGTATTGTTGTTTTCTTCCGCCAACATTGACGTCATGAGGAACACGTTTTCTTTTCTTTCGATCTAGTGTATTTTTTTTATCACCATTCCTTTATGGACTTTGTGGACTTATGGACACAAAACCATAATTTCCGTAAGACATTACCGTATATACTCGAGTATAAGCCGAGTTTTTCAGCACATTTTTTTGTGCTGAAAATGCCTTACTCGAGTCAAGCACTTTTCTGCAGCAGAGAATGACATTTTCTGAACCAACTTCGGGGCCCCCGTACCTCGGGGCCACTTGGAGCTAGGAATTTGGTGTGAAAACCCAGTGGAACTAGCACTATAACATATGCAAAGCTGGGGTTCCTAGAACCAAGTGGCCCTGAGATATGGGGCCCCAAAGTCGGTTTGGAAAATGTCATTCTCTGCTGCAGAAAAGTGCTTGACATTTTCCGAACCGACTTTGGGGCCCCGTATCTCCGGGCCACTCAGTGCTAGGAACCCCAGCTTTGGATATGTTGTAGTGCTAGATCCACTGGGTTTGCACACCAAGTGGCCCCGAGATACGGGGCCCCAAAGTCGGTCAACTGTGTCCATCTGCAGCAATGTCATTTCCCCAGAGACCCCAAATTTTGGCTGCAGCTAGGGGGCATCTAGGAACCCTTAACTACCGATTTTGAAGTTCGGGGGACCTATGGCTGCAAATGGGCACAGTGAGGCATGCAAATGGGCTTAGTGAGGCTGCAAATGGGCATTGTTGCTGGATTAGCCCCTCTTTTTCCACTTACATTAGCTGCGTATTTCTCACCCTAGGCTTATACTCGAGTCAATACGTTTTCCCAGTTTTTTGTGGTAAAATTAAGTGCCTCGGCTTATATTCAGGTCGGCTTATACTCGAGTATATACGGTATGTGGTTTTATATAGTGTTTAAGTTTTGTGGTCATTCATATCATCTCACACTGTTTTTTTGCCGCATCAATTTGATTATTATTTTAATTTTAATTTTGTGGTTATTCACATCATTATATACTGTCTTTTATATATACACACGATTTTGTAGCAGTACAAAATCCTTAAGTGCTGCACATATTTTTATTTTCTGTCTGAATACTTGCTGTCTATGTACCACTGTATGTGTTCAAATCAAGAGCGATCCTGCTTGCTAAAATAAATATTGGAGGAGCCATTCCATGAAGGCCCCATGCGTCTCTTCTTGGCAGATGCTGGACTTTGGATTTTGTAGCTCGGTATATTGTAGAGCCTGCCAGCTGCTGATACAGTAATCTGAAGAGGTACAAGCAGTTCAAAGGACCCTGGGCTGCCTGTCAGGAGCTGGCGGTGAGCTGTCATCACGCACTGTGGCATGCCATGACTGTGTCAGGTCTCTGTGCACACACAGAGAGAAGGTCATCTACAAGGTCCAACTCCTCCACGGCCTACATCTGCAATCCTATTTAAAGGTGAGATATGCTTGATTGAGTGATCATCATCACCTCCAATGTGACCCAGGAAATGCCTAACGCTGATTTAAAAGGGGTGTCCGCCCCTAAGTCACATATGATAAATGCACAACTAGCATGTATGAATGTATCTCTCCTTTAACCACTTCAGCCCCCGAATGTTTACCCCCCCCTTCATGACCAGGCCACTTTTTTTTTTGCGATACAGCACTGCGTTGCTTTGAATGACAATTGCGCAGTCCTGCGACGTTGTACCCAAATAAAATTTATGTCTTTTTTTTCCCCCACAAATAGAGCTTCCTTTTGGTGGTATTTGAATACCCCTGTGGTTTTTATTTTTTGCACTATAAACAAAAAAAGACTGACAATTTTGAAAAAAAAAACTATATTTCTTAATTTTTGCTATAAAACATCCAATAAAAAAATGTAAAAAATCTAATTTCTTCATCAATTTATCCCAATATGTATACTGCTACATATTTTGGGTAGAAAAATCACAATAAGCATATATTTTTTGGTTTGCACAAAAGTTATAGCATCTACAAACTATGGGATAGATTTTGGACTTTTTTTATTATTATTATTGTTTGTAGTAATGGTGGCGATCAGCAATTTTTAGCGGGACTGCAACATTGCGACAGACAAATCTGACACTAAGTGACACTTTTTGGAGACCAGTGACATCAATACAGTGATCAGTGCTAAAACAAAATGCATGGTCACTGTATAAATGACACTGGCGGGGAAGGGATTAACATCAGGGGCGATCAAAGGGTTAAGTGTGCTTCTAGAGAGTGCTTTCCAACTGTGGGGGTAGTGGATGCACTGTAGGAACACAGAGATCTGTGTTTCTGCTTAGCAGGTGGATGGATGAGTCCCAGGGCTGGTATCACAGGTGAGTGGATGGAGGAGCCCCAGGGCTGGTATCACAGGTGAGTGGCTGGAGAAGTCCCAGAGCTGGTATCACAGGTGAGTGACAGGAGGAGTCCCAGGGCTGGTATAACAGGTGAGTGACAGGAGGAGTCCCAGGGCTGGTAACACAGGTGAGTGGATGGAGGAGTCCCAGGTCTGGTATCACAGGTTAGTGGCTGGAGGAGTCCAATGGCTGGTATCTCAGGTGAGTGGCTGAAGAAATCCCAAGGCTGGTATCACAGGTGAGTGGACAGATGAGTGCCAGGGCTGGTATCACAGGTGAGTTGATGGAGGAGTCCCAGGGCTGGTATCACAGGTGAGTGGATGGAGGAGTCCCAAGGCTGGTATAGCAGCTGAGTTGCTGGAGTAGCCCCAGGGCTGGTATCACAGGTGAGTGGATGGAGGAGTCCTAGGGCTGGTATCACAGGTGAATGAATGGATAAGTTCCAGGGCTGGTATCACAGGTGAGTGGATAGAGAAATCCCAGGACTTGTATCACAGGTGAGTGGATGGAGAAGTCCCAGGGCTGCTATCACAGGTCAGTGGATGGAGGAGTCCCAGGGCTGGTATCAAAGGTGAGTGGATGGAGGAGTCCTAGGGCTGGTATCACAGGTGAATGAATGGATAAGTTCCAGGGCTGGTATCACAGGTGAGTGGATAGAGAAATCCCAGGGCTTGTATCACAGGTGAGTGGATGGAGAAGTCCCAGGGCTGCTATCACAGGTCAGTGGATGGAGGAGTCCCAGGGCTGGTATCACAGGTGAGTGGATGGAGGAGTCCCAGGGCTGGTATCAAAGGTGAGTGGATGGAGGAGTCCTAGGGCTGGTATCACAGGTGAATGAATGGATAAGTTCCAGGGCTGGTATCACAGGTGAGTGGATAGAGAAATCCCAGGGCTTGTATCACAGGTGAGTGGATGGAGAAGTCCTAGGGCTGCTATCACAGGTCAGTGGATGGAGGAGTCCCAGGGCTGGTATCACAGGTGAGTGGATGGAGGAGTCCCAGGGCTGGTATCACAGGTCAGTGGATGGAGGAGTCCCAGGATGGGTTACATAGGCAACCAGAGAATATCCCACTTTAAACTCAGTACTCTGGTAGCAATTGTAAGCTTTTAGGAGTAGGGCCCTCACTGTTTGCACTATATAAATCCTATATAATAATAATAATAATATTAAACTAAACATGGTGAATGGGTATGATAGATAGATAGATAGATAGATAGATAGATAGATAGATAGATAGATAGATAGATAGATAGATAGATAGATAGGAATTTTATGTAGTAAATACATTTTTATTTTGTGTTTTCTTTAATATTTTCATTAAATAAAGAAAACCCTGAATGTCAGGTGTTGATGGTGGGAAATGGATACAATGAATTCTATACTTCTGTACATTCGCAGAGCCCCCATACATGTCAATAATCAGGTCATTCCATAGAACACCTGCAGCTCTGCTCCATATTACTCATATTATTCTCTATGGAAGCGCCCAGTTTTCGGGATATTTTTAGCTCTGGGAATTATTGTTCCTTGCTGTGATCCCTGGTTCCTCTTCCCTTTTGTCAGGCCTGGAGGTTTCATGTGTCTTGTAGCCCTCATGTTTCCTCTGACAGCTGTGTCTCGGTCGCAGGTCCGTGCTTCTCCTGGTATATAACGTGTAGGATATATCCTTCCTGAACATGTTCTCAGCTCCGGTTCTTGCAGGTCCATCAGTGCTGTGCTGCATGGACTTCTGAAACCCCGGCATTGATCTTCATCATGATATGGTCAGGATCAATGCCAGGGTTTCGGAAGTCCATGCAGATGTTTAATGGCCAGATTACAGCCTTTGTACACACCTGGTAATAAAATACTGTAAGTCCCTGAAGCTGGCTGCTTTATAGGGTTGGGGACAACTCTAGTCAAAAAAAAAACAAAAAACGAAACTCTATAAACCAAGATGTTGAGTTCTACCTGAAGAATGATCATCTCTTTAACCACTTCAGTTCCAGAAGGTTTTACCCCCTTCATGACCAGGCCATTTTTTTGCTATTCAGCACTGCGCTACTTTAACTGGCAATTGTGCGGTCATGCAACGCTGTACCCAAATTAAATGTTTTTCCCAAAAATAAGTCTTTCTTTTGGTGGTATTTGATCACCTCTGCATTTTTTATTTTTTATTAGTGGAAAATGTTTACTGTCTGGTGCTTTTACTAAGGGATGTGCTGGTTTTTATTCCCTGCTTTGCAGGGAAACAAAAAGAAAAAATGTCACATTGCCGCTGTCCACTCTGTAGAGAGCCCTGTGTTGTGTACCTACAGTTACCTACAATGGACCTTTAGTGTGTTCATTTTTAAAGAAAAGAACTATTGTTTTTTTTAATCCCTTTTTAACCATTTCCTGCAATATAGTATACAGTGCCTTTAAAAAGTATTCATACCCCATGAAAGTTTTCCACATTTTGTCAGGTTACAACCAAAAACGTAAATGTATATTATTGGGATTTTATGTGATAGACCAACACAAAAGTGACAAATTCTTGCAAAGAGAAAGAAAAATGATAAATGGTTTTCAACATTTTTTACAAATAAATATGTGAAAAGTGTGTGTGTGTGTGGGGGGGGGGGGGCATTTGTATTCAGCCCCCTTTACTCTGATACCCCTAACTAAAATCCAGTGGAACCAATTGCCTTCAGAAGTCACCTAATTAGTAAATAGAGTCCACCTGTGTGTCATTTAATCTCAGTATAAATACAGCTGTTCTGTGAAGCCCTCAGAGGTTTGTTAGAGAACCTTAGTGAACAAACAGCATCATGAAGGCCAAGGAACACACCAGACAGATCAGGGATAAAGTTGTGGAGAAGCATAAAGCAGGGTTAGGTTATAAAAAAAATCTCCCAAGCTTTGAACATCTCACGGAGCTCTGTTCAATCCATCATCGGAAAATGGAAAGAGTATGGCACAACTGCAAACCTACCAAGACATGGCCGTCCACCTAAACTGACCGGCCGGGCAAGGAGAGCATTCATCAGAGAAGAGCCAAGAGGTCCATGGTAACTCTGGAGGAGCTGCAGAGATCCACAGCTCAGGTGGGAGAATCTGTCCACAGGACAACTATTAGTCGTGTTCTCCACAAATCTGCCCTTTATGGAAGAGTGACAAGAAGAAAGACATTGGTGAAAGAAAGTCATACGAAGTCCTGTTTGTAGTTTGTGAGAAGCCATGTGGAGGACACAGCAAACATGTGGGAGAAGGTGCTCTGGTCAGAGGAGACCAAAATTGAACTTTTTGGCCTAAAAGCAAAACGCTATGTGTGGGGAAAACTAACACTGCACATCACCCTGAACACACCATCCCCACCGTGAAACATGGTGGTGGCAGCATCATGTGGTGGGGATGGTTTTCTTCAGCAGGGACAGGGAAGCTGGTCAGAGTTGATGGGAAGATGGATGGAGACAAATACAGGACAATCTTAGAAGAAAACCTGTTATGCCGCGTACACACGGTCGGACTTTCTAGAAAGCTAGGTCCGACGTACTTGCCGCCAGACTTCCGGCGGACTACCGCCGGACTTTCTGAACGGCCGGACTTGCCTACACACGGCCGGACTTTCCGGAATCCGGTCTTCCCGACGGACTTCCAGAACGAACGGACTTTCCCACACACGGACAAGTCCGTTCATTTTGAACGTGACTTTGGTACGACGGGACTAGAAAAGGAATTCAATCTCGCCGCTTTTTTTGGCGAGATTGAAACCTTGCGAGCCCCGTCGCAGGCCCTTAGGTCTGATATGGATTATAAAGGGGAACCCCTACGCCGAAAAAACGGCGTGGGGTCCCCCTAAAATCCATACCAGACCCCGATCCGAGCACGCAGCCTGGCCGGTCAGGAAAGGGGGTGGGGACGAGCGAGCGCCCCCCCCCCTCCTGAACCGTACCAGGCCGCATGCCCTCAACATGGGGGGGTGGGTGCTTTGGGGGAGGGGGGCGCCCTGCGCCCCCCCCCCAAAGCACCTTGTCCCCATGTTGATGAGGACAAGGGCCTCTTCCCGACAACCCTGGCCATTGGTTGTCGGGGTCTGCGGGCGGGGGCTTATCGGAATCTGGGAGCCCCCTTTAATAAGGGGGCCCCCAGATCCCGGCCCCCCACCCTATGTAAATGAGTATGGGGTACATGGTACCCCTACCCATTTACCTAGGTAAAAAGTGTCAGTAATAAAACACAACACAGGTTTTTAAAATAATTTATTAAACAGCTCCGGGGGGGGGGGGGTCTTCTTCCGTCTTCGGGGGTCCCTCCGGTTCATCTTCTCCCGGCGTCCGGTTGGTTCTTCTCCGCTCTCCGGCCTCTTCTCCCGGTGTCCCAGGTCTTCGGCCGGCCCCTCCGCTTTCTTCAGGTAGCTCTATTGCCAGCGGAGGTCCGGACTTCTGGGCTTCTTGTGTTCTCTTCTCTTCTCTTCCCCCAGATGTTGACACGACGCTCTCTCCGGCTGGACTGGTCTCTGAGGGCTGCGTTGTGACTTATATAGGTGTTGTGTTTTATTACTGACACTTTTTACCTAGGTAAATGGGTAGGGGTACCATGTACCCCATACTCATTTACATAGGGTGGGGGGCCGGGATCTGGGGGCCCCCTTATTAAAGGGGGCTCCCAGATTCCGATAAGCCCCCGCCCGCAGACCCCGACAACCAATGGCCAGGGTTGTCGGGAAGAGGCCCTTGTCCTCATCAACATGGGGACAAGGTGCTTTGGGGGGGGGGCACAGGGCGCCCCCCTCCCCCAAAGCACCCACCCCCGCATGTTGAGGGCATGCGGCCTGGTACGGTTCAGGAGGGGGGGGGGGGGCGCTCGCTCGTCCCCACCCCCTTTCCTGACCGGCCAGGCTGCGTGCTCGGATCGGGGTCTGGTATGGATTTTAGGGGGACCCCACGCCGTTTTTTCGGCGTAGGGGTTCCCCTTTATAATCCATACCAGACCTAAGGGCCTGGTATGCCCCGCGCTCGCCGCAATAGGAAGATTTGTTTTTCCTATGGCAGCGAGCGCGAGATGCAGTAACCTGCTCCTCCGTCGTATCTGGTCCTTCGGACTAGCATACAGACGAACGGGCTTTCCGTCAGGAACTGAATCCGGCGGAGGTACGACGTAAAGATTTGAAGCAGGCTTCAAATCTAAAGTACGTCGGATTTCCGCAAAAATCCGACCGAAACGGTCCGTCGGAAGTCCGATGGAGACCACACACGGTCGGACTTTCCGCCGGACTTTGTCCGGCGGCGTCCGCCGGACTTTTGCAGGTGAAAAGTCCGACCGTGTGTACGCGGCATTAGAGTCTACAAAAGACTTGAGACCGGGGCGGAGGTTCACCTTCCAGCAGGACAACGACCCGAAACATCCAGCCAGAGCTACAATGGAATGGTTTACATCAAAGCATATTCATGTGTTAGAATGGCCCAGTCACAGTCCAGACCTAAATCACATTGAGAATCTGTGGCAAGACTTGAAAATTGCTGTTCACAGACGCTCTCCATCCAATCTGACAGAGCTTGAGATATTTTACAAAGAAGAATGGGCAGAAATGTCCTCTCTAGATGTGCAAAGCTGGTAGAGGCACCCCCAAAAAGACTTGTAGAGAAAGGGGGTTCTACAAAGTATTGACTCCGGGGGGCGCCATACAAATGTACCCCCCCCACACTTTTCACATATTTATTTGTATCATTTATCATTTTCCTTCCACTTCACAATTATGTGTCACTTTGTGTTGGTCTATCACATAAAATCCCAATAAAATACATTTACGTTTTTGGTTGTAACATGAGAAAATGTGGGAAATTTCAAGGGGTATGAATACTTTTTCAAGGCACTGTATGCTATAATGCAGGAAACAGTTAACAAAGGATTAAAAAAAAATGTGTTTTCTTCTTTAACCACTTGCTGACCGGCAATATACCGATATACGTCTGCAAAGTGGCACAGGTGCGCAAAATGACATACCCGTACGTCACTCCATCAGCGGCGGCGTGCCCGCGGGTCCCGCAGACTGGATGTCCGCCGGTGGCCCGAGATCGTGGAACGGGGAGGCAGAACGGGGAGATGCCTATGTAAACAAGGCCTTTCCCTGTTCTGCCTAGCGACATGACAGAGATCTACTGCTCCCAGTGATCTCTGTCATGTTCTAGTGAGCCCATCCCCCCCTACAGTTAGAACACACTGAGGGAACACACTTAACCCCTTGATCGCCCCCTTAGTGTTTAACCCCTTTCCTGCCAGTGACATTTATACAGTAATCAGTGCATTTTTATAGCACTGATCACTGTATAAATGCCAATGGTCCCAAAATAGTGTCAAAAATGTCCGATCTGTCTGCCGCAATGTCGCATTCAAGATAAAAATCGCAGATCGCTGCCATTACTAATAATAAAAAAAAAATAATAATAAAAATGCCATAAATCTATCTCCTATTCTGTAGACGCTATAACTTTTGCGCAAACCAATCAATATACGCTTATTGCGATTTTTTTTAACCAAAAATATGTAGAAGAATACGTATCGGCCTAAACTGAGGAAGAAATTTGTTTTTTTATATATTTTTTTGGGATATTTTTTTTCGCAAAAAGTAAAAAAATTGCTTTTTTTTTTTTTCAAAATTGTCGCTCTTTTTTTGCTTATATATATAAAAAAAAAAAAAACGCAGAGGCGATCAAATACCACCAAGAGAAATCTCTATTTGTGGGAAAAAAAGGACGGCAAATTTGTTTGGGTACAGCGTCACACGACCGCGCAATTGTCAGTTAAAGCGACGCAGCGCCGTGGCCTGGTCAGGAAGGGGGGTAAATCCTGAAGTGGTTAAAAATGTGCGGACTATTTTCGGAGGTGGGAATGGCAGCTCAGGTACATTTCTCATGGTGATATTACTTTAAATAATTTGCTTTCCTGGGATCCGAAGGCTGAAATGAGTTGATGAATTACAGAGGCGAAGCAGGTGGTGGGTAAAAATAGGCAAAAGTGTAACAATGAATCCGATGTATTTACAGTGAGGAGCTCGCTAAGTGCAGGATGTTCACATCAACAGTCCTTTCTGATAGCCGAGGAGCCGAGCCAAATCACAATGTAAACAGAGTGCCCGGCAAAACACCACCTTGTATCACGCCGATGGACAATCAGAATCACGTCAGCGCAGATCTGAGTTCTCACGAGACACTCGCCCCGCAATCACCGCCCTGAGAACTCCGCTACGAGTCAAGTCCCTCACTGAAATCAATTAGGAATCAGAATCCTTAAAGCAAACGGGTCAAACCTGAGCGCCCGGAACGGTGGGAAGACAGCTAAATAGGCAACTGAAATACATATACAATACTTTAAATTGCAAGTAGGAGTAGTGCCCCATCATTGGTGTCAGTGGGAGGAATAATGCCCCATCATTGGTATTAGAGGAAGGAATAGTGTCCCATCATTGGTATCAGTGGGAGGAATAGTGCCCCATCATTGGTATCAGTGGGAGGAATAGTGCTCCATCATTGGTATCAGTGGGAGGAATAGTGCCCCATCATTGGTATCAGTGGGAGGAATAGTGCCCCATTATTGGTATCAGTTGGAGGAATAGTGCCCCATCATTGGTATCAGTTGGAGGAATAGTGCCCCATCATTGGTATCAGTTGGAGGAATAGTGTCACTTCATTGGTATCAGTGGGAGGAATAGTGCCCCATTATTGGTGTCAGTGGGAGGAATAGTGTCCCATCATTGGTATCAGTGGGAGGAATAGTGGCCCATCATTGGTGTCAGTTGGAGGAATAGTGCCCCATCATTGGTATCAGTGGGGGGAATAGTGCTCCATCATTGGTATCAGTGGGAGAAATAGTGCCCCATCATTGGTATCAGTTGGAGGAATAGTGCCCCATCATTGGTATCAGTTGGAGGAATAGTGTCACTTCATTGGTATCAGTGGGAGGAATAGTGCCCCATTATTGGTGTCAGTGGGAGGAATAGTGTCCCATCATTGGTATCAGTGGGAGGAATAGTGTCCCATCATTGGTATCAGTGGGAGGAATAGTGCCCCATCATTGGTGTCAGTGGGAGGAATAGTGTCCCATCATTGGTATCAGTGGGAGAAATAGTGTCCCATCATTGGTATCAGTGGGAGGAATAGTGTCCCATCATTGATATCAGTGGGAGGAATAGTGCCCCATCATTGTTGTCAGTGGGAGGAATAGTGCCCCATCATTGGTATCAGTGGGAGGAATAGTGGCCCATCATTGGTGTCAGTTGGAGGAATAGTGCCCCATCATTGGTATCAGTGGGGGGAATAGTGCTCCATCATTGGTATCAGTGGGAGAAATAGTGCCCCATCATTGGTATCAGTTGGAGGAATAGTGCCCCATCATTGGTATCAGTTGGAGGAATAGTGTCACTTCATTGGTATCAGTGGGAGGAATAGTGCCCCATTATTGGTGTCAGTGGGAGGAATAGTGTCCCATCATTGGTATCAGTGGGAGGAATAGTGTCCCATCATTGGTATCAGTGGGAGGAATAGTGCCCCATCATTGGTGTCAGTGGGAGGAATAGTGTCCCATCATTGGTATCAGTGGGAGAAATAGTGTCCCATCATTGGTATCAGTGGGAGGAATAGTGTCCCATCATTGATATCAGTGGGAGGAATAGTGCCCCATCATTGTTGTCAGTGGGAGGAATAGTGCCCCATCATTGGTATCAGTGGGAGGAATAGTGCCCCATCATTGGTGTCAGTGGTAGGAATAGTGTCCCATCATTGGTATCAGTGGGAGGAATAGTGCCCCATCATTGGCATCAGTGGGAGGAATAGTGTCCCATCATTGGTATCAGTGGGAGGAATAGTGTCCCATCATTGGTATCAGTGGGAGAAATAGTGCCCCATCATTGGTATCAGTGGGAGAAATAGTGCCCCATCATTGATATCAGTGGGAGGAATAGTGCCCCATCATTGGTGTCAGTGGGAGGAATAGTGCCCCATCATCGCTATCAGTGGGAGGAATAGTGCCCCATCATTGGTGTCAGTGGGAGGAATAGTGCCCCATCATTGGTGTCAGTGGGAGGAATAGTGCCCTATCATTTTTATCAGTGGGAGGAATAGTGCCCCATCATTGGTATCAGTGGGAGGAATAGTGCCCCATCATTGGTATCAGTGGGAAGAATAGTGTCCCATCATTGGTGTCAGTGGGAGGAATAGTGTCCCATCATTGATATCAGTGGGAGGAATAGTGCCCCATCATTGGTGTCAGTGGGAGGAATAGTGCCCCATCATTGGTGTCAGTGGGATGAATAGTGCCCCATCATTGGTGTCAGTGGGAGGAATAGTGCCCCATCATTGGTGTCAGTGGGATGAATAGTACCCCATCATTGGTGTCAGTGGGATGAATAGTGCCCCATCATTGGTGTCAGTGGGAGGAATAGTGCCCCATCATTGGTGTCAGTGGGATGAATAGTACCCCATCATTGGTGTCAGTGGGAGGAATAGTGTCCCATCATTGGTGTCAGTGGGAGGAATAGTGTCCCATCATTGGTGTCAGTGGGAGGAATAGTGTCCCATCATTGGTGTCAGTGGGAGGAATAGTGCCCCACCCATCATTGGAGCACAGGTGTGTCAGGTGGAAGCTGTCTGTGGAGCTGCTGCAGATCCGTGTGAGAGGGGACTGGTGAGGAAATCTATCCCAGCTCTCCTGGCTCCTTTCTGGGGAAGCCATGGAGGCCAGCAGGGCCTCTCCTGCTGGAAGCTCACAGCCATCTCCTGGGCCATCAGGTAACATACCTGCCCCTATACAACCCATGGTTGGTGATCTCTCTACCCCTGGTGAAGATGAAGGTTCTGGGGCCATCCGGGAGCGAGTGGTGGCCGGGATTAAGGTCCTGAATAGAGAAAGAGACAAGCTCTACAAGCTCAGAGCGGAGCTGAAGCGCCTGAGAAGGCAACGTGAGGGCTTACACAGCCAGAGACGTGGATCCATGGATCCGGAGATCCAACTGGCCAAGGTTCGGGTGGAACACCAGGAGACCATTGTGGCCATGATGGAAGGAAGAGATGGGCCATTTAAAGAAAAGTTTTGTAATGAGAAAAGATTTGCGAGGATGACAAAGATGGAGGTGGAGGAGGAGACCCCCAGTTCTGACCCCCTGCCCCCTCAGGGAGAGGTAAGCAGCCCTATGCCTTCCCAGGACTCAGAAGGCATGCTCAGGGCCATCCAGGTAATGGAGTCTCCTATGCGGGGGGATCAGCTGGCATTTAATGATGAGGACATTACAGACAATGTGCCTGACAAGGTAAAGCCTGTCAAGTCCCATATTGTGGATAAAACAATTTTTGTGCCATTCAACACTGTGACTGATACAGACAATGTGCCCAGTGAGAGTCAGGCTGCTAGTCCTATCTGTAGTAATGCTGTGCCTGCTGATGCTGCAGTACAGCAAAGTTTGCCTTTAAAAAATGACATTCCTGCAGATGAACTACAAGATTCAGCAGAGCCTATTAACCCCCCTTTGGCTGAAGCTGTTTGCCCCACAGCTGCTGAGGACTCTACAGCACAGCTTCAGGAGACAGCTGATATTGCAGCAGAAACTGTGATTATTCCTGATGGGAATGTGAAGTTTTGTGTGACTGATAAAAATCATCCCAGTACCAGTGTGATGAACAATGGTCCCAGTTCAAGTGTGGACAGTCCTACCAACTCCATTCAAGCAGTGAATAATAATAGTAATGTACAGACTGCTATGACTTCAGTGTGGGGCCTTGGCCCTGATAAACCTACCTTTGCTCAGGTGGTACGCTCTGCTCCTGGTAGCTCTGCCCCCAAGCGGGGTTTTCCCCTACAGGCTACCACTTTGAGCACCCCAGGATCTGGTCTTGGGTCTCTGGCTTCTGCTGGGGGTCCCAGACGTAATGTTGTTATTCTGAAATGGGAAGGTGGTGCGATCCCTCCAGCACGGCGTGCAGTGGTGGACATGATTTTAGAGATGGGTTTTGGGGCAAATGATCTGTATGCCTTTATACATGTAGCTGGGACACGGGATTATACAGTTAGCTTCACCAGGCCAGAGGGTCTTGACCTGTTCTGGGAGCGATATGAGGCTCGGTGCAGGTCAAGACCTGAATGGGAAGGTCTGGCCCCAGTTGCAGTTTCTCAGAGGTCTACAGTAAAAAAAATCACAATTATCCTCACTAATGAGAGTGTCCCTGCCCGGGATCTAGAGGTTTGGTTAAGGAACTATGGGGAGGTTTTGACCAAGCCCAATAAAATCCTTGATGAGCGTAACATCTGGACTGGGGGTTGGTCAGTAACAGTCAGGTTGGCCAGGGATGGGAATGTTGTCCGTCACCTGCCCTCCTCAGCTTTTATAGGGAGGGATAGGATGACTGTTTTTTACCCTGGTCAGCCGAAGCTGTGTCACCGCTGTGGAGAAAAGGGGCATTTGAGTTCCTCCTGTTCAGCCTTGATATGTTCAGTGTGTCGGGGTCAGGGTCATATGGCTAAGGACTGCACCGAAATGATCAGGTGCAACCTGTGCCTGCGCCTTGGCCACCCCTACAGCAGATGTCCTGAAGCCTGGCACAATATGGAGAAGGAGGTAATTGATGACATGTCAAGGCTGGACGGGATGGAGGGTGATGCCCCTGGTGTACCATCCTCCTCTGCGGTGACTGACTCCCCTGGTCCTGCTCAGGATCCCTCTCCAGTTCCTGTGGCCACCCCTCATGTGTCTGTAAGTATTCCTTCTGTATCTGTATCTGTGTCCCCCCAGCCTACTGTATCCCCTCCTCTTGTGTCAGAACCTTCCAAGTCTGTGCCCCCCGAGTCAGTTCCCCCCCAGGAGTCTACCCCTCCTAAGTCTGATTCAAAGGGAGCAACCCCCCCACCAGCAGTGGTAGTGGGTACTAAAAAGGTTGCTTCTTCCTCTGTAAAGAAGTCTTCTGTAAAGACTTCACAGAAAAAAGTAAGAGATGAGGGCATCTCTGAAGCTGACCTGCAGTACCTGGAGGAGAGAAGGAAGGTTGGGAAGCGGAAGAAGCAGGTGGTGAGGATGGAACAGGCTCCAGTGCCTGTCTCCAACCGTTATAGGTCCTCTAAGTGGGAGATTTCCTCATCTGGAGCTTCTTCGGAGCGAAGTTCTGATTCTGAGATGGAGTTTGAGGCGGCCTCAAGAAAGAGAGAGGCTTCTGGTGATGAGCAGCAGAGGGGAGCTAAGAAGCAATCCACCCAATAACCCAAATGGCGGTTCCCCCTCCGTTAAAAGTGGTGACAATAAATGTCGCCAGCATTAAGTCAGTAAGAGCTCGTTCTATGGCCTTCTTTTTGTTCAGCCAATTAGATGCTGAAATTTTATTTTTGCAAGAGACTAGGCTCATCTCCTTGGCAGATATTCATATGGCCAAGAGAGAGTGGAGGTATGGTCCATCTTACTGGTCTCTTGCGGCCGAGCCTTACGGCGGTGTGGCGGTGTTGTTTAAAACCGGCATGGTAACTGTCCGGCGGGTTATTGAGGTGGAGATTGGGAGATGTATGGTCTTAGACGTCCTTGTGGGAGGGCAGGACCTGCGCCTAATTAATGTTTATGGACCGCACACAAAGTGGGACAGGAAATGCCTTTTTACAAGGATCAAGCCATTTCTTTTTACATCCCGGCAAGTGGTCTTTGGAGGTGACTTTAATACAGTAACTAGGCCCAAGGACAGGAAGGACTTCAAGGACAGGCTGGGATATGATAGCGTTTTTTTAAATAGTATGGTTAGGGATGCTGGTCTTGTGGATGTGCACATTAAGCACCTCCCGGATGACACTGGGTTCACCTTTCATCGAGGTAATAGTCAGAGTAGAATAGATAGGTTTTTTTTGAAGGAGACCTCTGCTTTCTCACCCCCAGTGGTGCAGGCAGTAGAGTTCTCTGATCACTGTATGCTATCTGTGGTCCTGAATGCTTCAGACGCCCCTCAGAGGGGTAAGGGCATCTGGAGATTGAATTCGACTCTACTCAAGGAAGAACATGTTAGACAATCCTTTGAGGAATTCTTTCAGGCACAGGTGACCATCCTGGACTTTTGTAGCAGCAAGGC
Organism: Lithobates septentrionalis; assembly: GCA_037952835.1. Classification (NCBI taxonomy): domain Eukaryota; kingdom Metazoa; phylum Chordata; class Amphibia; order Anura; family Ranidae; genus Lithobates; species Lithobates septentrionalis. Next base: position 58,791 of record JBBDGP010004471.1, read on the forward strand.
TGAGTGGTGGGAGCTGACCAAAAAGAGGATTGCTGGATTCTTCAGGGGCCTAGCCAATAGAAAGCAGTTTAATAAATACATGACCTACCAACGTTTACGGAGGAAGCTGGATATTCTTGTCTCGAGAGGAGGAGATCCTGGGGCAATCTCCGAAGTGAAACTCCTTCTCAGGAAGTGTCAATATGACCGGCATGCCTCTTTGGTTCTGGAGAGGGACTATGGGAAGTACCACTCGCCTGACCCTTACCAGAACTGCAAACAAGGTGTAGCTGTTAAAACGGTCGTTGGCCTTAAGGACAGTACAGGTTCCTTGACAAAGTCCAGGTCGGGGATTCTGGAGGTCGTGAGGTCCTTTTATGCTGACCTTCTTGGGAGGAAAGAGCTTGACCGTGACAAGATGGAAAGCTTTTTGGACTCTACTCCAGGTCTAAATGATGAAGATGTCCCATTGATGAATTTGACAGAGGAGATCACAGTTGAAGAGGTGATAAGGGCAATTGAACAGCTTGCCATCAAAAAGTCACCTGGACCGGATGGCTTGACGGCTGAGTTTTACAAAGCTTTTAAGTCTATTCTGGCCCCACATTTGGTAGAGGTTTTTAACAGTTGCCTTGCTGAGGGGGTACTTCCCTCTTCCATGAGGCACTCAGCTGTGATTCTTCTTTCAAAGGGTAAAGATCCTTCGATGGTTGAGAATTGGCGCCCCATCAGCCTTCTTAATGTCGATAGAAAGATACTGGCAAAGATCATTTTCTGGCGCCTATCGTCAGTAGCAGAGTCTTTGCTTTCTCGCCATCAGCACTGTTCGGTCCAGGGTAGGTGCACCTTCACAGCAGTTTTAGCTGTCCGGGAGGCCTTGGAGCGGTGCAGGGCTGCAGGCTGGGGAAAGTATTTGCTGACATTGGATCAGGCAAAGGCTTTTGATCGTGTTAACCATGAGTACCTGTGGTTGCTCCTTAGTAAGTACGGTCTGCCGGGTGGTTTTGTCGATTGGTTAAAAGTCTTGTATGAGGGGGCAGAGAGCTTTCCTCTTGTTAATGGTTGGGTTGGGCAGTCCTTTGAGGTTGGCTCCGGGGTGCGCCAGGGTTGTCCCCTGAGTCCCCTGCTCTATGTGTTTGCAATCGACCCCTTCATCAGGAGGCTAGAGAGCGGCATGTTGTGTGGGGTGCCAGTGGGGCTTCCGGGTGAGCCGCCTTTGAGGGTTGTTGCCTATGCGGACGATGTGTCTGTGATTGTCACTGGGGCGGATGAAGCAGAGGAGGTGGTCTCTCTGACATCACGGTATTCTGAAGCATCAGGCTCCAAGATCAATCAGGAAAAGAGTGAAGTTTTCTGGATGGGAAAGGAAGGTGAGGGGTTTGATCTCCCGGACACCTTTCCAGTGCCCCAGGAAAGAATTAAGATTTTAGGCATTGAATTTGGACCTGGCGATTATGGCCTCAAAAACTGGGAAGGCAGACTGGAAATTGCCAATACTAAGGTGGTCAGCTGGAAGAGATGGAAGTTATCTATGAGGGAAAGGGTTGATCTGATTAAGACTTACCTGATTCCGATCTTCTTGTATGTCAGCTTTGTCTGCATCTTGCCAGTGTCTCTCTATGCTAGGGTCAGTAGTGTGTTCTTCCAGATGTTGTGGGGGAACAGACTGAACCCCATCAAGAGGAATGTCACCTATCTATCCAGGAGGGAGGGTGGCTTAGGTATGGTCAACCCAGTTCTTTTCTTTTCACTGCTTTTTCTCAAGTTTAATATTGGTAATATGCTTGCAGTGGGACCTCCTGGATGGGCAGGCATATTTAGATCTTGGTTTAGGCCTTTTCTACGACTTTGGGAAGAAGGTGGCCAAGTGAAGAATCTCAGGGGTCATCGTGGTCAGCTACCAGCCTATGTCGCTCCGTGCCTGAAGTTACTACGGCAGTGGCGATTGTCGGCTGAAGATCTCAGATCGGTTCCGAGGAAAGTCCTTATGAGTCGAGTCTTGAGCGAAGTCTTTCATGACCCACTGGCCTTAAGGGATTGCCCAGGCCCAGTTTTGAGGGCAGGGTTAAGACTTATTAATTTGGACAGAGTACCCCCTAAATTCAGGGATCTGGCCTGGTTGTGCTTCCATGGGAGACTCTATGTTAGGGGCAATTTGAAATTCCGCAGTGGGGTGGATCGTAGCTGTCCTCGGGAGGAGTGTGCAGGTGAGGAGGAGACTATGGACCATTTTCTGCTTCATTGCCCTTTTAACATAGAGGTGTACAAACAGGTGGGACGGGCCCTCGGTGTCCCTTTCCTCTCCAGGCTGGGTTATGCTGAGTGGGTGTACGGAGCATTCAATACTGGTGGGGTTTTTTGTTTAGATACACTTTTTCTAGTTAGCCTAGTAGTCCGTTATTTCACTTGGAACGCACGGTGTCAGGTCAGCATTCGGCGTAAAATCCTTCCTGTTCAGGTGGTGGTGTATGACATTCTGCATGAGGTGGAGAAGATTCGGGTACTTGAGAGAGACAAGCGGAGTCAGGGGGCTTGGTTGAAGGCGTGGAGGGGTTTCAAGCCTCCCTGACTGCCAGGAGTCTCTTTCCCGGGTGTGGCTGTCTGTCTCTTATCACCCTAGATTATTATTTTTTTTTTGGATTAATTTTTGATAAATGGCTGCGTACATAGGTGATGGGTTGTGCCTCTTAGGCCCTCTCTGCTGCTTTATGTAAATAATTTTGGTAGTGGATTATGTATATATTGTATATATTCTGAACATGGATGTGTATTCCTTGGATTTCTGTTGAAGTTTTGTACTATGGTTTTGTTTTTTACTTTTGTATAAAATTGGTTGCTTGATTCTTTTAATAAAAGATCAATAGTGCCCCATCATTGGTGTCAGTGGGATGAATAGTGCCCCATCATTGGTGTCAGTGGGAGGAATACTGCACCAAGGGCCAGATACAGGCAAGCAAAGGGCCACAGTTTGGAGACATTGTCAAAGACATTAACAGGGCAGATTATTTTGACTGGTGATCTTGTCAGTAGATCCATTGTTTTTCCACTTTCCAGGCCAAAATGCCTAAAAAAAGGGGCAATTACAAGTCGGGACAAACCAATTAGTATTGTGGGAGGAGCTTACAACTGATGACTTTTATTCATGTGGTTTAAACTTTTTTTCCTCTCAAAAGAAAAAAAAACTATTTCAGTAACCGCTCAAAGAAGAATTCCAGGTATAGATGTTTTTGTATAGTTACATTGTTCCAGCTTGAACCAACCACAGAGCCTCGAAAAAGTATTCATACCCCTTGAAATTCCTCACATTTTTTCATGTTATAACCCAAAACGTGAACGTGATTTATTGGGATTTTATGTGATAGACCAACACAAAGTGTCACATAATTGTGAAGTGGAAGGAAAATGATAAATGATACAAATAAATCTGTGAAAAGTGTGGGGGGGCATTTGTATTCATTTGTATTTCAAAGGGTATGAATACTTTTTCACGGCACTGTAGCATTTTGCCGAAAACTGGCAAATCCACACAGGCGACATCTGCACTGACAATCAGGACACTGATCATCACCCACCAGTGCTGCCAATCAGTGCCCACCAGTAATGCCTGTCAGTGCCAATCAGAGCTGCCTATCAGTGATGCATATCAGTGCCATCAGTGCTGCCTATCAGTGCCACCTATTAGTGCTGTCCATCAGTGCCGCCTATCAGTGCCGCGTATCAGTGTAGCCTCATCAGTGCCTCCTCATCAGTGCCCATCAGTGCTGCCTCATCAGTGCCCATCAGTGCAGCTTCATCAGTGCCTATCAGTGCTGCCTCATCAATGCCCATCAGTGCAGCCTCATCAGTACCTCCTCATCAGTGCCCATCAGTGGTGCCTCATCAGTGCCCATCAGTGCTGCCTCATCAGTGCCCATCAGTGCAGCTTCATCAGTGCCTATCAGTGCTGCCTCATCAATGCCCATCAGTGCAGCCTCATCAGTGGTGCCTCATCAGTGCCCATCAGTGCTGCCTCATCAGTGCCCATCAGTGCAGCTTCATCAGTGCTGCCTCATCAATGCCCATTAGTTCAGCCTATCAGTGCCGCCTCACCAGTGCCCATCACTGCCGCCTCATCAGTGCCCATCACTGCCACCTCATCAGTGCCCATCAGTGCTGCCTCATCAATGCTCATCAGTGCAGCCTATCAGTGCCGCCTCATCAATGCCCATCAGTGCCGCCTCATCAGTGCCCACCACTGCTGCCTCATCAGTGCCCATCAGTGCTGCCTCATCAATGCCCATCAGTGCCACCTCATCAGTGCCCATCAGTACTGACTCATCAGTGCCCATCAGTGCAGCTTCATCAGTGCCCATCAGTGCCGCCTCATCAGTGCCCATCAGTGCAGCTTCATCAGTGCCCATCAGTGCCGCCTCATCAGTGCCCATCAGTGCCGCCTCATCAGTGCCCATCAGTGCTGCTGACTCATCAGTGCCCATCAGTGCCGCTTCATCAGTGCCAATCAGTGTCGGCTTATCAGTGCCCATCAGTGAAGGAAAACAATTACTTATTTAGGAAATTTTATAACAGAAACTAAGAAAAACTTTTTTTTTCAAACTTCAAACGTCATCTGTGTACCGTGTCACATGACCGCTCAAATGTCATTCAAAGTGTCGACAGCGCTGAAATCCGAAAATTGGCCTGGGCAGGAAGTGGGGGGGGGGGGTGAAAGTACCCCGGCAGGCAAGTGGTTAAAATGGAAGAAAAAAAAAAACAGGTCATTTTGTAATTGATGGCAATGATACGTCTCAATAAAGTAAAGTGATAATAACAAGGAAAAAGCTAGAAGAACATTTTGCCGAATAACCTAAATGGTTGCAAAATGTTCTTTTATCTCTCAATCCCCCAAAACGTTTTGTCTTTTGTGACTAATAATGGTAACAAATAAAAAGAATGTTGTCTATTCCACTTATTCCATTTATCTTCATTTATTGCTCTTCGGCACTACAGTACCACGATCCCTGAATATTCCATCTCATCGGTAAAAAACCATTGTAGGCCATCGATCGTCAACACAAACCGAGTAAACATGTCTGCCCCAAAATAAAGTCACGCAGGAAGTGTGCGCCGCCCCCCACATTGTGCCCGTTCCCGGCCATTAATAGAATTGTGTCTTCCTGTTGACTGTCCATTTAAATGGGAAAACAACAAACAAATGTTTGTGAAGCTCCGTCCTGCTTCTCGTCAACAAGCGCAGGAAACGGCGAATGGAACTGGGACGGTCTCCGAGGAACGAAGAAATGCCGCCTTTTTTTTTCAATGCCGCGTCCCCCCCCCCCCCCCCCGATACGTTTATAATACATCCCGGAGGAATGAGAACCATCCCAACCGTTCATGGAGGAAATCCTCGTGTGCTCATAATGGGGGGGAATTTCACAAGTAAATTTAGATCAGGTGATTGCGCTAAAAACAATAATAGCGCCAAGGATGGTTTACTTTGTGTTCATTGAGTTGTGTTGTTTATTTAAACTCCAAGCAACAGGAAAAAACGAATTGGTGTCCAGGAAAGTCCGCAGTTGTGTTCAGAAGAAGGACAGAAAGTCAAGTAAAAAGATGAAGTCCAAAAAAAAAAAATAACAAATGAAGACATTTTTGTGTTCATTAATGCATTATTGAATATGTTCTGTTTCATAGGCTGATTCATGCATTGATATGCCTGCTGACTGGGCACCATCCACAGGCAGCTTTACTCTTCAAAAGACACAGAAGAATCCAAAGCCATTTTGCTTCAGATAAGGACGGTATAGAGCGGGGGTATTGAAATAAATTTCATGGAGGTCCAATCAGCAGTGGAGGCTGGTGCTCAAAATTTTTGGAGGGGTCGGGGGGGGGGGGAAAAAAAAAAAAAAAAAAATTTTTGGAGGGGTGCAAACAAACTGAAAAATTCTAAAAAAAAAAAAAAAACCCATCAAATGCTGCCACTGTGCAATCAAATGCTGCCATTGTGCCCAATCAAATACAGCTACTGTGCCCACCTTATGCAGCCACTGTGCCCCATCATATGAAGCCACTGTGCCCCATCATATGCAGCCTCACTGTCAGTGGCGTCTGGTGCTCAAAATTTTTGGGGGGGTGCAAACAAACTGAAAAATTCTGAAAAAAAACATCAATAGCTGCCACTGTGCCATCAAATGAGCCACTGTGCCAATTAAATGCTGCCAGTGTGCCCATCAAACGCAGCCACTGTGACCATTAAATTCTGCCAGTGTGCCCATTAAATTCTGCCAGTGTGCCCATGAAATGCTGCCAGTGTGCACATTAAATTCTGCCAGTGTGCCCATGAAATGCTGCCAGTGTGCACATTAAATTCTGCCAGTGTGCCCATCAAATGCTGCCAGTGTGCCCATCAAATGCTACCAGTGTGCCCATCAAATGTTGCCAGTGTGCCCATCAAATGCTGCCAGTGTGCACATTAAATTCTGCCAGTGTGCCCATGAAATGCTGCCAGTGTGCACATTAAATTCTGCCAGTGTGCCCATCAAATGCTGCCAGTGTGCCCATCAAATGCTGCCAGTGTGCCCATCAAATGTTGCCAGTGTGCCCATCAAATGCTGCCAGTGTGCCCATTAAATTCTGCCAGTGTGCCCATCAAATGCTGCCAGTGTGCCCATCAAATGTTGCCAGTGTGCCCATTAAATTCTGCCAGTGTGCCCATCAAATGCTGCCAGTGTGCCCATCAAATGTTGCCAGTGTGCCCATTAAATTCTGCCAGTGTGCCCATCAAATGCTGCCAGTGTGCCCATTAAATTCTGCCACTGTGCCATCGAATGCCGCCAGTGTGACCCCCACCCCGCCTGCTCGCCGTCTGCCCGGCACTTGGTGGGGCAGTGGGTGATGGCGACGAGCGGGGTCCTTCAAGCCAGCGTCTCCTGCCGTCCTCATCTCCCGACTCCCATCCTCTCCTCCTGATAGGTGTCCAATGGCGGCGCCTGTCGTTTCAGCCAATCACATGACAGGTAACAGACCCAAGCACCTGATTGGCGGAGAGACGGTTCAGTGTTAGGAAAGCGAATATTCATTCGCTTTCCTAACACAGCTGAGTGAACTGCGAGCGCTCGCAGCTCAATGTTTTTTACGCCTATTAGAGCCTATGGCTCTAATCAGGTGCTTCACAAACACACACCCCTCCCCCCCCAGTTGTAACTCAGGCGCCCGGCGCCCGAAAAGGGGCCGGACGCCTGAATGGGGGTGGCCGTGGCTGCCATGGATAGATTCATGCAATGCATGAATCTATCCATAGTGGCAGGAGAGAGGGGGCGGCGCCCATGCGCCCTTAATGCACGGGCCCGCCACTGCCCAAAGACTCCTGAGCCATGTCTCTGCAAAGAGCTAACATGAACTGAGGGAACATGGAAGAATCAAAGTGGACTGAACTAACTAGCACTAAACAGGAGGGAAGGACTGAGGGAGATACCAAATCACATTGGAAAAAGGTTGTGGTGGCCCTAAACCACCATTAGATATCACCATTTATCTGAACAATATACCTGATACCGTTTGGTACAACAACAGAAAAAATACATAGAGTTGGAACAGAGCAACATGTATTTTTTTATTGGCAATCAATGTAAGTACCTGAAGTGGACTTAGTATCAGCCACCCGCATTCCCTGTACAGCAGGCCTGGAATGTGGGAGGTAAAAGCAGTACAAGGAGCCAATCGGTACAGGTACTGACAAGGAGCATGCTGATGGGAGGGGAGAGCAGAGTGACGGAGAGAGATGAGCTCATCGCAGTGGTGTGTCCATGATTGTCTGGGCTCATAGGAGGTGGGTTAAATCATTCAACCTGGAGAAGAACCAATGACTGATGGTGGAGAAAGATTTGGAGGCCAGCCCTGGCATCTGGAGAGAGTAAAATCGGCTTTAAAACAGAGGAATGAGTAAAGAATTTAAAAAAAAAATCTTCCAGCAGACGGGTTTTCAGTTCTCCATTTTCTTGAATAAGTGTCTTTGCTGCAGTCTTGTGCCTCATTGGAGAGACGTCCTATCAACTTCCTGTCATACAGGAAGTGCGGGAAAATCTCCCCAATGGGGACACTGAATAAAACTAAAAAAAAATTTAAAAAAAATTTGAAAGTCAGTTTATATTAATTAATTAATTTATTTTTAATATTTTGTTTAATTCTTTATTAATTTTATAACGCTCTGAAAAAAACCTTTCCAGGAGACGTCTCACAATTCTGGGTCAGATCAATGAGCCAAAAACAAAAATTCTCTCCAGACAAGACACAAGCTAATCATTTGTGCTGCTTCAGCTCCATTCTGAGTCTTTTCTGTCTGTGAGAAGGTGACAGGTTCAGTGTGAGGGCAAATCGCGCCCCCCCTGTATCCCCCCCTATTGCCCCCCCCCCCCCCTATTGCCCCCCCTGTATTGCCCCCCCCCCCCCCCCCCCTGTGCTCCAAGCAACCTGAAGATTAAAAGGGAGTATTCCATCTGCTGGGGTCACACCGAATCACCGAGCATCACAAATCAAATCCCCCGACACTTTCCATATATCTCTCCTACAAATGTGCTTCCCTATTCCAAGACAGGATCTCTGCATGTGATAGGGAAATTATCATCCTTTATTATTTCTTTTACTTTTTGTTGTTTTTGTTTACAACATTTGTTTCAATTTGCTTTAAACATCTTTTCTTTCGTTCTTTCTCTCCCTCTTTCTTTCTTTCTTTCTTTCTCTCTTTCTTTCTCTCTTTCTTTCTTTCTTTTTCTCTCATTTTATCTCTTTCTTTCTTTCTCTTTCTTTCTCTCTTTCTTTCTCTTTCTTTCTTTCTTTCTTTCTTTCTTTCTTTCTTTCTTTTTCTCTCATTTTATCTCTTTCTTTTCCTGACCTTTTTCTTTCATTCTTTCTGTCTGTCCTTCCTTGTTTCCTTTGTTTCAATTAGCTTTAAACATCTTTTCTTTCTTTCTTTCTTTCTTTCTCTCCCTCTTTCTTTCTTTCTTTCTTTCTTTCTTTCTTTCTTTCTTTCTTTCTTTCTTTCTTTCTTTCTTTCTTTCTTTCTTTCTCTCTCTCTCTTTCTATCTTTCTTTCTTTCTTTCTTTCTTTCTCTCTCTTTCTTTCTCTCTCTCTCTTTCTTTCTTTCTTTCTTTCTTTCTTTCTTTTTCTCTCATTTTCTCTCTTTCTTTTCCTGACCTTTTTCTTTCATTCTTTCTGTCTGTCCTTCCTTGTTTCCTTTGTTTCAATTAGCTTTAAACATCTTTTCTTTCTTTCTTTCTTTCTTTCTTTCTTTCTTTCTTTCTTTCTTTCTTTCTCTCTTTCTTTCTCTCTCTCTTTCTTTCTTTCTTTCTTTTTCTCTCATTTTCTCTCTTTCTTTTCCTGACCTTTTTCTTTCATTCTTTCTGTCTGTCCTTCGATGTTTCCTTCTTTCTCTTAGTGATCTCCTATTCTTTTTTTTTTTTTTCTTGCGCTCTCTCTCTCTCTCTCTCTCTCTTTCTTTCTCTCTCTCTTTCTTTCCCTGACCTTATTCTTTCATTCTTTTTGTCTGTCCTTCTTTATTCCCCACTTTCTCTTATGCCCTGTACACACGGGCGGACTTTTCGACCAGACTGGTTTGACGGAACGAATCCGTCGGACAATCCGACCGTGTGTGGGCTTCATTGGACCTGCAGCTGACTTTTTCGGTCGAAAATCAGACAGACTTTAGATTTAAAACATGTTTCAAATCTATCCGACGGACTCGAGTCCGGTCGAAAAAGCCATTCGTCTGTATGCTAGTCCGACGGACGAAAACCGACGCTAGGGCAGCTATTGGCTACTGGCTATCAACTTCCTTATTTTAGTCCGGTGTACGTCATCACGTACGAATCTGTCAGGATTTGGTGTGATCGTGTGTAGGCAAGTCCGTTCGTTGGAAAGTCCATCGAAAGTCCATCAAAAGTCCGTCGAAAGTCCGTCAGACCTTTGATGCCGAAAAGTCCGCCCGTCTCTTTCTTTCTCTCTCTTTTTCTTTCGTTCTCTCTCTCGTTCTTTATCTCTCTTTCTCTATTCAATTAAGCTTTATTGGCAGGACCAAATACATTTTAGCATTGCCAAGGCAGTTGAGTTTTTATGGGGGGGGGGGGGGGGTAATAGGTAATGTAAAAGGGGAAAGGGGGTGAATCCGTATAAAGAATTTTTAAGTCCTCAGTTTTTCATGTCCCTCTCAGTCTGTGACACACTGTCATATATTGAGCAGCCATTTTCACCATTGTCTCTTCCTCTCTCTCTCTCTCTCTTTCTTTCTTTCCCTGACCTTTTTCTGCCCTTCTTTATACCCTTCTTTCTCTTAGTGATATCCTTCTTCCTCTCTTTCTCTCTCTTAGTGATCTCCTATTCTTTTTTTCTTGCTTTTTCTCTCTCTTTTTCCTTTTCTTTCTCTCTCTCTCTCTCTCTCTCTCTCTCTCTCTCTCTCTCTCTCTCTCTCTCTCTCTCTCTATCTATCTATCTATCTATCTATCTATCTATCTATCTATCTATCTATCTATCTATCTATCTATCTATCTATCTATCTATCTATCTATCTATCTCTTTCTTTATTTCCCTGACCATTTTCTTTCATTCTTCCTGTCTGTCCTTATTTCCCTTAGTGATCTCCTATTCTTTCTTTCTTTCTTTCTTTCTTTCTTTCTTTCTTTCTTTCTTTCTTTCTTTCTTTCTTTCTTTCTCTCTCTATTTATTTCATTCTTCCTTGCTCTCTTTTTCTCTTTCTTTATTTCCCTAAACACTTTTCTTCCATTCTGATTTTCCTTCTTTAAATTCCTTCTTTCTTTTAGTGATTTCCTATTCTTTCTTTCTTGCTTTCTCTCTCTCTCTCCTTTCTTTCTTCTTTTTTCTCTTTCTTTCTTTCTTTCTTTCTTTCTTTCTTTCTTTCTTTCTTTCTTTCTTTCTTTCTTTCTTTCTTTCTTTCATTCTCTTTCTTTCTTTCTTTCTTTCTTTCATTCTCTTTCTTTCTTTCTTTCTTTCTTTCTTTCTTTCTTTCTTTCTTTCTTTCTTTCTTTCTTTCTTTCTTTCTTTCTTTCTTTCTTTCTTTCTTTCTTTCTTTCTTTCTTTCTTTCTTTCTTTCTTTCTTTCTTTCTTTCTTTCTTTCTTCTTCATTCCTGCTGTTTGTTCATTATATTATTGCCCTGACATAACCAAGTCTGTAAAAATATGACATTACATTTAATATGTTTTAACAATGTAACAATATAAGATTACATTTAGAAATTGTTGGCTGTGTTGTTGCAGAGTGACCTTGTAGGGTGGGATGTAGATGAGTTCAGCATCCTGTAATATCTGACACAGGATTAGGCTAATATAACTTGACAGCTACAAAGGTGATGTACCGCTGGGCCTGCCCAGTTCCAGCCGAGTCTACAACACGTTCCATGCTGTAATGTCTCCCTTGCTCAGCGGTCCTTCCTCCTGCTGTCTCTATGTACATGCACATTCTGCGCTGGTTTTTCTTCCAAACTATTACTTTCTGACAGCGTCGTCCAGACACCTGGGCTGATTTCTAGAAATCTAATGGCGAGGCATTGCAGGAATGTTAAGTGTGTCATAAGAAGGCAATTTAATAGCGTGACATGGCAAAAAGCAAACATACTCTGTGTAATATTTCCCAGATTTACACAAACCCTCTGAATGTTCCTAATTCCAGAGCGGAATCTGAATGCAAGAAATTAAAAAGAAACAGAATAAAGTAAAAGAGCATCTAAACCAATGAACAAAAAATGTATACCAGTCCTGGTAGCTGCATTAGTTTGCTATTTACAGGCTTTTTTTTTTTATTGTGCTTTATTTTCACCTGGTGATCTTGCCAGTAATACGCATCCTTTCGTTGGGGGACAACACAACGTATATGTTATGTGTTGGGAGCGCACACAGTCATGTGTCTCCAGCACTGTTACCAAATCTATGTTGCAGTGTAAGCTGGTGATATGACCACAGCCCCAGGTTTCCTGTGTCAGGGTGGCTCCTTTCTCTTGCAGCATCCTATGGAGCCACCCCTGCATGCAGGGACTAGAGCGGTGCCTCCCTACACTATGTAGATCAATAGAAACACACGGACCTGTAGCCTAGAATAGCAAGGCTTTCTCCTTCTCCTCCTACTACCTCCTCCTCCTCCTTTCTTCAAGCAGACTGGCTGTAGACTGCACTGTTCACTGTTAACACTTTCCTGTGAAGTCTGGTAGCCCCCCCCCCCCCCCCCATGCAATTTTTCTCTCTACCCCAACATCCAAAAAAACAAACAAACAAACACACATAGACTCATCTCAAAATACTTTAATGATGTAAACATAAACAACTGGTCCACACTTACTGATTGGTCCAGGCTCACTGATTGGTTGCTAGAGGTTACTGCGCATCCTTACAGCTCACTGATTGGTTGCTAGAGGTTACTGCTCATCCTTACCACTCACTGATTGGTTGCTAAAGGTTACTGCACATTATTATTGCTCATTCATTGGTTGCTAGAGGTTACTGTACATCATTACTGCTAACTGATTGGTTGCTAGAGGTTACTGCACATTATTACTGCTCATTGATTGGTTTCTAAAGGTCACTGCACATCATTACCTCCCACTGATTGGTTGCTGAAGGTTACAGCACATTATTACTGCTCATTGATTGATTGCTAGAGGTTACTGCACATCACTATTGCTCACTGATTGGTTAGAGATTAAAGCAGAACACTACTGTTCACTGATTGGTTGCTAGAGGTCACTGCACATCATTACAACTTACTGATAGGTTGCTAGAGGATACTGTACCTTATTACTGCTCACTGATTAGTTGCTAGAGGTTACTGCACATCGTTATCGCTCACTGATTGGTGGCTAGAGATTACAGCAGATCACTACTGTTCAATTATTTTTTGCTAGAAATTACTGCACATCATCTGATTAGTTGCTGAAGGTTACAGCACATCATCTCCTTACTGCCGGCACACCATGGACTGGGGAGGAGCAAGGACCCACCAACTGACAGAAAACTTCTAGAACTTCTTATTAGCAATGATCAGAGCACACACAGCTATGAAGGTTAACTGACTGCAGGTAGGAACAGAGCCCAAGGTAAGCAGCATCCCAGAGGATGGGCTGCCAGGAATAAATGACAAATCATGCTGCCTGCAGTAGAAGGACTGGCTGGGAATAGAGAAGTCATACAGGACAAGTGAGACTTACACAAAGTTTGTTTGTAGTGTAGCTCATTGTCCGGTGTCCAGAGGCAGCCAGAACCTTTCTCTCCTCCACCTTCACCTTCCCTCATCATCGCCAGCTCAACGCACACAGGTTAGAGCAGCCCCACCCTCTGCTCCACCAACATTTGTGCCGGCCACCCTGCTATCTGAGCAAGGCCACCACTCTCATTGGCCCTTCGCGTTGTCCTTCTACCATTGGGCTGCTGCTGATTTGTCAGGGTGCTGTAGACGCCCAGGATCGAAGCTGCATGTGTTGTGTGTCCGCATATTGCAGAGTGAGCGCTGGAAAGCAAAATTCTGGCAGGATCAACAGGTATTTATTTTTATTGGCATGAGCAGATACACTGCAAGTACCATCAGGTCCCAGCTTTCTATTGTAGAGCAGCACCCCCTTAGGTAGGCTACTAGGAAGGTTAGGCAAATTTAGTTGTTTGGGCTCCCCTAAAAACAGTGGAGCAGTTTGTGATTACTTTCTGCTATTCTGAGTGTCACAGGCTGCAAGTTTGATTGCTTCCCCCTGTCTTCTAGAGGGTTCCGGAATATAGTGGTTTGGAAGTAGTCAAATGCTGCCTGACTATTTATGTTGTCTTAGCCAATCCCTGGGGGAAGGTGCCCAGTAGGTGGTTGGGAACTGCATAATAAGTCTGAGGTTTGGGGAGGCCCTGTTCTTGTCCAGGAGGAAAAAGTTTCCATCCTGAAGGGCTTCTGTCCTTCTGGACAGCCCAAATGAGGTTTTACATGTGCTCATCGAGGTCCCAGCTATGCTAGAGCTGGGGGGCCTGTTTTGCTGAAGATCTCTGGAACCGATTGAGAGATTTCACTGAGGATCTAGTTTGGAGAGTTCACGGGAGAAATTTCTGACTGATATTGGAAGGAGGCATCCAAGTATCCAGGGACATACCTGAGTACAGACCTGAATGTAGGATCCTGGTGACTGGGTGCTGCTACTATCCCCTGTGCATCAGTGCTTGGGCTGGGGCATTTCTTAAGGTGCCTCAGTGCATACTTACCAACTGTCCCGGATTTCCCGGGACATTCCCGGGATTTGGACTCTTTTCCCGAGTTTATTGTTTCCCGGGAAATGTCCCGAGAAATCCGTTTTTTTACGAATTTTCGCTGCCGCAGCTAGAGGTCCGCCATTTTTAAGAAGATCAGGAACGGCTGGGCGGCTAGACAAAGCTCCTGCATCGCCGCCCACCCTGCGCCCCGCTCAGCCTCGCCCCGCCTAGCCACCCCGCTGCCGGTCTGCTATAGAAAGGTAAGGGGCAGGGGCACCGCTGGGGACACCTGATGTGAGGGGGCTCTGCTGGGGACTCCTGATATGAGGGGGGCTCCGCTGGGGACTCCTGAAGTGAGGGGGGCTCTGCTGGGGACTCCTGATGTGAGGGGGGGCTCTGCTGGGGACTCCTGGTGTGAGGGGGGCATCGCTGGGGACTCCTGGTGTGAAGGGGGGCTCCGCTGGGGACTCTGGTGTGAGGGGGGCTCCGCTGGGGACTCCTGATGTGAGGGGGGCTCCGCTGGGGACTCCTGATGTGAGGGGGGCTCCGCTGGGGACTCCTGGTGTGAGGGGGGCTCCGCTGGGGACACCTGATGTGAGGGGGCTCTGCTGGGGACTCCTGATGTGAGGGGGGCTCCGCTGGGGACACCTGATGTGAGGGGGCTCTGCTGGGGACACCTGATGTAAAGGGGGGCTCCGCTGGGGACTCCTGATGTGAGGGGGGATCCGCTGGGGACTCCTGATGTGAGAGGTGGCTCCACTGGGGACTCCTGATTTGAGAGGGGCTCCGCTGGAGACTCTTGATGTGAGTGGGGGCTCCGCTAAGGACTCCTGATGTAAAGGGGGGCTCTGCTGGGGGCTCCTGATGTGAGGGGGCTCCGCTGGGGACACCTGATGTAAAGGGGGGCTCCGCTGGGGACTCCTGATGTGAGGGGGGGCTCCGCTGGGGACTCCTGATGTGAGAGGTGGCTCCGCTGGGGACTCCTGATGTGAGAGGTGGCTCCGCTGGGGACTCCTGATGTGAGAGGGGCTCCGCTGGGGACTCCTGATGTGAGGGGGGGCTCCGCTGGGGACTCCTGATGTGAGGGGGGGCTCCGCTGGGGACTCCTGATGTAAAGGGGGGCTCCGCTGGGGACTCCTGATGTGGGGGGGGCTCTGCTGGGGACTCCTGATGTGAGAGGGAGCTCCGCTGGGGACATCTGATGTGAGGGGGGCTCCGCTGGGGACATCTGATGTAAGGGGGGCTCCGCTGGGGACACCTGATGTAAGGGGGCTCCGCTGGGGACATCTGATGTAAGGGGGGCTCTGCTGGGGGCACCTGATGCAAGGATGGACTCTGCTGGGGGCACCTGATGCAAAGACGGACTCTGCTGGGGGGCACCTGATGCAAGGACGGACTCTGCTGGGACACCTGATGCAAGGACGGGTGGCTGGTGGCAGGTAACGTGGCAGGTGACACGCTCAGGGATCCCACTGATTCTGCATTATGGTGAGTTGAATGATTTAATTTTATATTACAATGTAATAATAGAAATAATGCACTTCAATCATCCTGACACCATAACAACCCTGGTGCCGAGATGATTGAAACGCTAACACCAGGTGTTTGGAGTATCTTTATCTGCTGATTGTTAAACTTTCTAGAATACACATATTTCCATTGTTGTGTAGGATCTGGGGCTGCTGTCCTCCATTCCTCTCCTCCCTTTCCCTCTCCATCCCTCATTCATCTCAGACTCTAACCACACCCCCTTTGAGCCACGCCCATTTAAGACACGCCCACTATTCCACGTAAACCATGCCCATTTTTCGCAGCAGCGCACTTTGCGCTCCGCATTTTTACTTTTCCCCTGTACCACGCCCACAAATGCATGCCCCGCCCCCTAATTATAACAAGACTCCACCTACAGCCAAAAAAGTGCCCCTAAACATTTTTTTACAATGTTGGCAACTATGTCAGTGCTGTCCATTTCCTTAGCTTCTACTAGAGGGACTGTTCTAATAAGTAATGGCAAGAGTGTCCTCAGCCAGAAAAAGTGACTGTTGATGTTTGCCTGGCTGCCGTTGCACTAATCTGGGCGAGCAACCTGTGGCAAACCATTTGTTTGAGAAGTCCACTCAAACATTCAGAAGTAAAGCCTAATGGCGGGCAGCATTGGCTGGTTCAATAAAAGCCAGCCGTTATTCGGCCCATGTGTATGGCAGCCGGTCTGACAGAGCATGCGGGAAAACCAGCAACTGACCGCCTCCTGATCAGCACTCTCAGCCAATGCCTCGTCCAACACTTGGGTGACATCACCACGCCTCCTGGGAGTCGGCCGACATTTAGCCCATCTGTATGGCAGCCGGTCCGACAGAGCATGCTGGAAAAACAGCAAATGACCAGCTCCCAATCAACACTCTCAGCCAATGCCTTGTCCAACACTTGGATGACATCACCACGCCTCATGGGAGTCGGACAACATTTGGTCCGTGTGTATGGCAGCCGGTCCGACAGAGCATGCTGGAAGACCAGCAAATGACTGTCTCCTGATCAGCACTCTCAGCCAATGCCTCATCCAACACATGGGTGATGTCACCACGCTTTCTGGGAGTCAGACAACATTTGGCCCATGTGTATGGCAGCTGGCCCGACAAACCATGCTGAAAAAACAGCAACTGACCGGCTCCTGATCAGCACTCTCAGCTAATGCCTCATCCAACACTTGGGTGATGTCACCACGCTTTCTGGGAGTCGGCCGACATTTGGCCCATCTGTATGGCAGCTGGCCCGACAAACCATGCTGAAAAAACAGCAACTGACCGGCTCCTGATCAGCACTCTCAGCCAATGCCTCATCCAACACTTGGGTGACGTCACCACATCACCTGGGAGCCAGCCGACATTTAGCCCGTGTGTATGGCAGCCGGTCCAACAGAGCATGCTGGAAAACCAGCAAATGACCTTCTGCCGATCAGCACTCTTAGCCAATGCCTCGTCCAACACTTGGGTGACGTCGCCACGTCTTCTAAGAGCCGGCTGACATTAAGTCCGTGTGTATGGCAGCTGGTTTGACAGAGCATGCTGGAAAAGCAGCAAATGATCTTCTGCCGATCAGCACTCTTAGCCAATGCCTCGTCCAACACTTGGGTGACGTCACCACGTCTTCTAAGAGCCGGCTGACATTAAGTCCGTGTGTATGGCAGCCGGTCCAACAGAGCATGCTGGAAAACCAGCAAATGACCTTCTCCCGATCAACACTCTTAGCCAATGCCTCGTCCAACACTTGGGTGACGTCACCACGTCTTCTAAGAGCTGGCTGACATTAAGTCCGTGTGTATGGCAGCTGGTCTGACAGAGCGTGCTGGAAAAGCAGCAAATGACCGGCTCCCGATCAGCACTCTCTTACTTTTTAAGCTATTTGGGGTTGTGAGCCGAGAGTAAAGCAGACTTTACATTTTCATGAAAGGTCCACTTTAAGCCCTTGATGACATTTTTAACTACCACTCTAAAATAGAAAAAGGGGGGATTTTTCTAAAATTCTGGTTCCATCTGGTAAAATACCAAGAATCTTCTAAGCTGTCCTGGAGCCTTGTGGTCGCCGGAATGAGGGACCCGATCGGGTTTGGAATCTCGTATCCCCCAATTGTTGCCCTTATTTTAGCAGAGAAAACAAAATCAGGCACGTTTTTCTATAAACGCTCACCACAAACATTGGTTCTTTTTTTCTGCGTTGTTCAGAAAATAAACACCTTGCGCTCTTGTTATTCGCCCCTGGCGACTCGTAAGTGCTGCTATGGGATTAACCACATCGCCAGGTTTACACGAGTTTGCTGCTGCTATTCCTGTTTTACACGCCGCCCACACTGGCACCTCTCTGGGGTTAAATGTACTTAATCTGGCGGATTCCCATTCCAAACAAACTCTTCTAGGCTGGCTGAGGGCCCGGAGCCGCCCAGCTACTGCAACCCCTAAATTATGATAACAAATTCTGTCTGGACAGCTAAACACGCTCCCCCACCCCTACTATATACATTATATTCTGTGCAATGGAGAAATCAAAGTGTCTAGTCTGCTTTGCACTAAATAGTAGATGGAGGCTTTTTATAATTGAAGCAAATACAAGGCTAAATGTTAGTTAGGCACAGGGACAGTGTATATCGGCCATTATCAACCTTTTTACCCCCCAAGGAACCCTTGAAAACATTTTTTACGTCTAGGGGAACCCCTGCTAAAACCAATTTATCGGTGATCAGTGGGAAGAATGTCCACCTTTTTTTGGTGGTCATTGGGAACAATGCCCCCCTTACAGTGGTGGCCAGTGGGAACATACACTATATTGCCCAAAGTATTGGGACGCCTGTCTTTACACGCACATGAACTTTAATGGCATCTCATGTCTTAGTCCGTAGGGTTCAATATTGAGTTGGCCCACCCAAAAAAATCATTGATGTCTTGCTCTTTTCCGTGGCATAGGCCCCAGGATCATTCAGGCACAATTAAATGGCAGATGAATCAACCACAGCTCAAGGAACCCCTATTAACCTCTGGAGAAACCCTAGGGTTTAACGGAACCCTGGTTGAGAATAGCTGGTGTATATCTAAGTTAGGGTTGACACCCCTGGCGTGTAATAAGGCTCACCCAAGGTGCAAAGTGACAGCTTGGTCTTCTCCAGGGCCCCCCACAAGGAGTGATGGCCCTTTACTGCAAAATTACTTTATGGCCCTTTACTGTAAATTACTTTACTGCAAATTGACACCAGGTCGCAGACCTTAGGATCACCTAGCAAGGGGTAACTAGAATAGGCTGGCTTCTCTATAGAGACAGTGGTGTAATATGATAGAGAATCAGAATCTGAGCTGGGGTTGAGGCAGGCAAGAGAGTAGTCAAAGTACATGCCAAGGTGGAGGCAGACCTCAGGCAACAGAATGGTTGGAGTCCAGGCAGAGGTTGGGGCAGGCAGGAGAATGGTTGGAGTCCAGGCACAGGTTGAGGCAGGCTGCAGACAACAGAATGGTTGGAGTCCAGGCATAGGTTGAGGCAGGCAGCAAGCAAAAGAATGGTTGTAGTCCAGACATAGGTTAAGGCAGGCAGCAAGCAAGGGAATTGTTGGAGCCCAGACATAGGTTAAGGCAGGCAGCAAGCAAGAGACTGGTTGGAGTCCAGACATAGGTTAAGGCAGGCAGCAAGCAAGAGAGTGGTTGGAGTCCAGGCAGAGGTCAAGGCAGGCAGCAAGCAAGAGAATGGTTGGAGCCCAGGCACAGGTTGAGGGAGGCAGCAAGCAAGAGAATGGTTGGAGTCCAGGCAAAGGTCGAGGCAGGCGGCAGACAAGAAAGCGACAGGAACGGACAGAGTCAGCAACAGGAGACAAGAGCAGGGTCACACAGACCAGATCGGCAACATCAAGAACAAGCAGAAACATAAAGTAGATGGCTAAAAGACACAGCGCTGGTCACCATAGTAGAGTTATACTTTTAGAAAGCTAAAAAAAATCATTGGTGTCTTGCTCTTTTCCATGGCATTGGCCCCAGGATCATGCAGGCACAATCAAATGGCAGATGAATCAACCACAGCTCAAGAAACCCCTGTTAACCTCTGGGGAAACCCTAGGGTTTAACGGAACCCTTGTTGAGAATAGCTGGTGTATGTCTAAGTTATGACACTCCTGGCAGGTAATGAGGCTCACCCAAGGCGCAGCTTGGTCTTCTCCAGAGCCCCCCACAAGGAGTGATGGCCCCAATTACTTTACTGCAAATTGACACCAGGTTGCAGACCTTAGGATCGCCCAGCAAGGGGTAACTAGAACAGGCTGGCTTCTCTATAGAGACAGTGGTGTAATATGACAGAGAATCAGAATCTGAGCTGGGGTTGAGGCAGGCAAGAGAGTAGTCAAAGTACATGCCAAGGTGGAGACAGGCCTCAGGCAACAGAATGGTTTGAGTCCAGGTAGAGGTTGGGGCAGGCAGGAGAATGGTTGGAGTCCAGGCAGAGGTTGAGGCAGGCAGCAAGCAAGAGAATGGTTGGAGTCCAGGCATGGGTTGAGTCAGGCAGCAAGCAAGAGAATGGTTGGAGTCCAGGCAGAGGTTGAGGCAGGCAGCAAGCAAGAGAATGGTTGGAGTCCAGGCAGAGGTTGAGGCAGGCAGCAAGCAAGAGAATGGTTGGAGTCCAGGCAGAGGTTGAGGCAGGCAGCAAGCAAGAGAATGGTTGGAGTCCAGGCAGAGGTTGAGGCAGGCAGCAAGCAAGAAAATGGTTGGAGTCCAGGCATGGGTTGAGGCAGGCAGCAAGCAAGAGAATGGTTGGAGTCCAGGCACAGGTTGAGGGAGGCAGCAAGCAAGAGAATGGTTGGAGTCCAGGCAAAGGCTGAGGCAGGTGGCAGACAAGAAAGCCACAGGAACGGACAGAGTCAGCAACAGGAGACAAGAGCAGGTCACACAGACCAGATCGGCAACATCAAGAACAACCAGAAACATAAAGTAGCTGGCTAGAAGACACAGCACTGGTCACCATAGTAGTGTTACACTTACACAATAAACATAGGTGGTATATTATGTTAGGTCCACTTTAGGCGTATCTTCTCCCCCATATCCCATAATGCAAAGTACACACTTCTAAAAATGCCATTAAGGCAATCACATTAAGAGATAAAAGGAGAGAAGGGCGCACCAGCCATGTGCATTATCTTTTGTAAAACATTTATTTAGTAAAATGATAAAGGAAATTACTCACAAGCAGTAAAGAATCATGTGCCATAAACCTTGGACATCAACTTGCAACATCAGAGCTCAGCAGTGAACCCTCCTTCAGTAAGCCCTGTATATATAATGAATGCCAAAAAGGCACATTGGCATTCATTATATATACAGGGCTTACTGAAGGAGGGTTCACTGCTGAGCTCTGATGAAGAAGGGATGAGCCCTTCGAAACGCGTAAGCGAGCAGTGTTATTTATTCCTCGGAAATACCTTTGGAAGGCTTTGTTCATCATTATTACCACTTGTTGCAAGTTGATGTCCAAGGTTTATGGCACATGATTCTTTACTGCTTGTGAGTAATTTCCTTTATCATTTTACTAAATAAATGTTTTACAAAAGATAATGCACATGGCTGGTGCGCCCTTCTCTCCTTTTATCTCTTTGTCTGCTAGGATTCCCCATCCTTGAGGGCAGCAAGGCCAGTGTATCCCTTCTATTGGGTCGACCACTTGTGCGCAGGAGTCATTTTCTGTTTTTGTATCAGGCAATCACATTACAATGAGGCCTGTGTGTACATGAGTACCAACTTATTAACAAGCAGAAGCATTGAAAGAGCAAAACTCTGATCTTCATAGTGAAGAGCTGTGCAGGGGGGGGGGGGGGGGGGGCATGTTAGCAGGAGGCAAGGAAACAGCAGCACACTGATCTTCATAGTGAAGAGATGTGCAGGGGGGCATGCCAGCAGGAGGTAGAGAAATGGCAGTACACTGATCTTCATATTGAAAGCTGGGCAGGAGGGCGTATCAGTGAGATGCAAAGGGTGAGCTGTACCCTGATCTTCATAGTGAAGAGCTGTGCGGGCGGGGGGGGGGGGGGGGGCTGGCAGGAGGCAGAGGAAAGCAGTACGCTGATCTTCATAATGAAGAGCTGCACGGTGGAGGGAGGGGCGGAGAGTCAGCAGGAGGCAAAGGGAGAGCTATACACGGATCTTCATTGTAAAGAGCTGTGCGGGGGAAGTGTCAGCAGGAGGCAGAGAAACAGCAGTGCACTAATCTTCATAATGAAGAGCTGCATGATGGGGGGTGCGCGGGAGGCAAAGGGAGAGCTATACACTATAGTGCACAGCTGTGCAGAGGGAGTGTCAACTGGAGACAGAGAAACAGCAGCACACTGGCCTTTATAGTGAAGATCTGGGGGGGGGGGGGGGGGCAGCAGGAGGCAAAAAGGGAGCACAATATACTGACCTTCATGGTGGGGAGCTGTGCAGGGAAGTATGTCAGCATAGCTCCCAACTGTCCCTGATTTCGAGAGACTGTCCCTGATTTGGAGCAATGTCCCTCTGTCCCTCATTTGTCCCTCATTTTGGTCTGATTTATATAGTTGTATATAAAATGCACTTTTTATCTTTTAAAAGTGTTTCCCAGTGCTAAACCTTTCATCCAAATTCTAAATTGTTGCATTTGTAAATTTTAAAAGCCGATATAAAGGAATAGTAGTTGTAAAAAAAAAAGCCCTTGTGGCTTTAATTAACCTTTTTTTTGGGGTTAATTCTCGTTTAAGGGGGTGTGGCAGGGGGCGTGTCCCATGCCTACATATGTTTGGTGGTAGGTGTCCCTCATTCCCATCTCAAAATGTTGGGAGGTATGTGTCAGCAGGGGGCAAAGGGAGAGCTATACACGGATCTTCATTGTAAAGAGCTGTGCAGGGCGGTGTCAGCAGGAGGCAGAGAAACAGCAGAGCACTGATCTTCATAATGAAGAGCTGCATGATGGGGGGTCCGCGGGAGGCAAAGGGAGAGCTATACACTGATTTTCATAGTGAACAGCTGTGCAGGGAGAGTGTCAGCTGGAGACAGAAAAACAAACAGCAGCACACTGACCTTTATAGTGAAGGGCTGGGGGGTGTCAGCAGGAAGCAGAGGAACAGCAGTGCACTGATCTTCCCAGTGATGAGCTGTGAGTAGGGGGGGGGGGCTGTCAGCTGGAGTCTGACCATTAGAGTACAGGCAGGCTGTGGTCTCAAGTAGAATGCAAAGAAGCAAACTGACCACGCTGGGATGGATGTGCTTCCATGCCCTGACATGGGCAGACTGAAACAGCGGGACTGGCAGGATCACCAGGTTTTTTGGGGGTTTTTTGTACACAAAACAAAGCGAAGTAAAGAGAAATTGATGCTTTTTAATACAAGTAAATGGTAACACCGACACGTCTCAGGAATATGAAATGTTGGGGTAAAAGACACTCAAGGGCGGACTGATAACTCATGGGGCCCCCGGGCAATAGGAGATTATGGGGCCCCCAGGCAATCAGAGATTATGGGGCCACACAGTATACACATACATGTACACACAGTATACACAGACAGATGTAAAAAAAACACAGATTTATACATACTGTCCCTTATTTTACTGAGGCTGGCAACCCTGATGGGGCCCCCTAGTGGCCCAGGGCCCTCGGGCAGTGCCCGAGTGGCTCAATGGTCAGTCCGCCCCTGCAGACACTTTAAGGTTAATACAAATAAATGAACACAACTGGGTTTTATGGGGCTAGGGAAAGCAACAAAGAATGTACCCCATGCCATAGAGAAGTAGAACTTGGGATTTCCAGGAATTGTCCATCGGTGGAGAGGTGAGCCCAGAAGACATCTTCTGTCCTCCAGGGTTCTCTCAATCACTCGGCCGTGTCTTCCCCTCTGTCCTGGATGTGTGAAGTGCTTGTGGATGGAAGAGGGATTAGGGAGCACAAGGATCCCATTGTAACAAAGACTGGCCTATTCTTTCATCTCCAATCAACACTTAATGGATCGTTTGTTTAGAGTTTACTGACAAGGACAAGCCCGACTCTGTAGCTTGTAACTTCTACATCTCCAGCTGTGATACAACCATCAATATCCTTTTCTCTCTATTGGGCTTTGTGATGGAAAATACTTTTCTCAAACATGGCAGCACACTGGCCAATGAATGCCCAGGCAGCACCGGGGTCCTTGGTTCAGCTCCCTCCAGGGTTCTAATTCTAATGTATTTGTGGGTTTGATAAAACGAATCGAGAAACATACCCGGTAATTGGTTCCCGCCTAAAATGAGTGCACACCTCCCAACTTTTTGAGATGGAAATGAGGGACACCTATCAGCAAAAGTATGCAGGCATAGGACACACCCCCTTGCCACGCCCCCTTAAAGGGGAATTGTACAAAAAACAAGATTGGATAAAGCCACAAGTGCTTTTTTTTTACCACTACTATTCCTTTATATTGGCTTTTGGAATTTACAAATGCAGCAATTTAGAAATCAGATGAAAGGTTTAACGCTGGAAAACCCTTTTTGATAGATAAAAAGTGCATTTTATATACAACTATATAGATCAGACCAAAATGAGGGACAAATGAGGGGGAAAGAGGGACAGAGGGACATTGCACCAAATCAGGGACAGTCCCTCGAAATCCGGGACAGTTGGGAGGTATGTGAGTGCAGCCCCCTTGCCCCAAACAGAGGCTACTACGGTATGTCAGTGTAGTTTTAGGCTGGGCTGCAGTTCACTCGGACAGATTGTATAGTTTTTCTCCTGTTTTTTTCCCTAAGCTTAACCACTTCAGCTCCGGAAGGATTTACCCTCCTTCCTGACCAGAACAGTTTTTGCGATACGGCGCAGCGTCGCTTTAACTGACAATTGCGCGGTTGTGCGACGTTGCACCCAAACAAAATTCACGTCCTTTTTTTCCCCCCACAAATAGAGCTTTCTTTTGGTGGTATTTGATCACCTCTGCGTTTTTTTATTTTTTGCGCTATAAACCAAAAAAGAGCGACGATTTTGAAAAAACAAACAAACAATATTTTATACTTTTTGCTATAATAAATATCCCCCAAAAATCTATAAAAAAAACCAAATTTTTGTTCTCGGTTTAGGCCGATATGTATTCTTCTACATATTTTCGGTAAGAAAAATCTCAATAAGCGTATATTGATTGGTTTGCGCAAAAGTTATCGCGTCTACAAAATAGGGGATAGATTTATGGCATTTTTATTCATTTTTTTTATTGGTAATGGCGGCGATCTGCGATCTTTATCATGACTGTGACATTATGGCGGACACATCGGAGACTTTTGACACCATTTTGGGACCATTGGCATTTATACAGCGATCAGTGTTATAAAAACGCACTGATTACTGTGTAAATGACACTGGCAGGGAAGGGGTTAAACACTAGGGGGGCGAATGAAGATGTTAGGTGTGTCCTAGGGGGTGACATGACAGAGATCGCTGTTCCCGATGACAGAGAGTAGTAGCTCCCTGTCATGTTGCTAGGCAGAACAGGGAAATGCCTTGTTTACATAGGCATCTCCCCGTTCGGTCGCTCAATGTCATGATCGCAGGAACACTCATATAAATATTTGGAACATACAGTACCGTGTGCTCGCTCTTTCTTCCCTTGGCTGACAACTAGGGAGGTGCTGCTGGATAGGGCCCAATAACCTGGTTTGTCGCCTAACATTTGCTGAAGTGGTCCTGAAGATGTCCTGCCTGGTCTGGAGGAAGTTGCGCCAAGGAGGAGGCCCCCTTGCTGGAGAGGGCCCTGAAGAAGTCTGCTCTCTCAGAAGGGCCTGGTGACTCACTTGGAGGACACAGTGAAATTCGGGAATGTGCCTACGGTGTTGCCGGGCCGGCTTAAAGGTTCTGACACTGTGAAGCCGGACATGGATCTGGGTTTGGGGAGTCTGTAAGCGATCTGCTCCGGTATCTGGTACCCTGAACCTCCCTAACCCTCACCTCTATAGCTGTTCTGCAAAAAGTGATCGGCACCCAATATCCTTCCTCGATCCCCTCATTTTAGCCATGGACCCTGGAGGTGCTATTCTGCCTTTGGGGTGTTATGGGGGTGCTACATGAGAATTGTAGAATAGAGGAGCACAAGGCAGACGGGTACCTCCAGTCACTCTGTTGGCTGTATTCCTTTTCATTCTTCAAGCTCAGAACATTTCAGTAAGTACAGAAAATACCTGTGAGCTGAAAAGAAAGCACAAACTGACCTTGTCTTTCTTGTGTAAACTACAAGTCACATCAATCCACCATGTAATAGAAAGAAAGCAGGCATGTTTGAAGTCCAGCCTGTGTGACAACCATGGCTCCCTCCATAGATTCAGTGGATAAGTGAGTGTGGCCACCCAGGGATAGGAGGGCTCCAGTCATTTAAAGGGTTAGTTCACCTTTACCAAAAAACTGCCTATGCAGTTAAGGGATGTCTGTAGATGAAAACAAGCTGTGCAGCTTTGACCAAAATCAAATTATGCCCCTACTATAGGTTTAGGCCATATACTGTACATGCCTCCTGAAGCCTGACCTGAAAATTCCCAGGACGTTGCTAGGACATTGCTAAGCACGGCCTAGCTATTAATGTTCATCTTCACCATCACGGGAGTGACCTCTTTGACTGATCCAAACCTCCTCATGCACATTCTCTCCCATGATGCAGTATCTCTGAGCTCAGAGTTTGAGAGCTCGCTCCTGTGATGGTGAAGATGGACAGTAATAGCTGGGCCTCACTTAGCAACGTCCTAGTGTAGCCAGCTGATTGGCTTAGATTGTAGGTGAAGGAAACGCTAGCTGCAGCTGCTCTCTGTGGCTGCTGCCCTGCGGCACTGAACTGGTTAACAGCTATATCAGCCAGAGGAGGGAACTGTTGAGCGGAAGGAGTTCAGAGTCCAGAGTCAGGCAGCACTGCACTGTGGGAACTGTAGTCCAGGGGAGAGAGACTTTACTGCAGGGGTCTCAAACTGGCGGCCCTCCAGCTGTGGCAGAGGCATGATGGGACTTAAAGTTTTGCAACAGTTTGAGACCCCTGCTTTATTGTAATCAAAAGCTTTTAAGCTGCATATCCCAGAGTGGGATTGCCAGGAGGAGGGGAAAGAGCTGCATTTTCTCAGGCTGTACAGGACACAGCTTCCTCTTGCCATGAGGGGGACCGGAGAGTGCATATTCCTGTCCAGTGTACACCATCACTGCTGCATGCCGGCAGCCTGAGCAGGTTCCAGAGCACTGAGTTTGGGAGTGCCAACAGCCAGAGACACCTGGGTGCAGAGCAGAGAGAGGACTAATCCCTGTGTGTGTGACTGGATGGTGAGCTGCAATATTACTGGGACTAGTAAGCTGCTGCTGTGGGGATTTACTATCTGCTTCTAGAGAAAGAGAGTCTGAGTCCTTTAGGAACTTACCATACAGCCATCTAGTAGCCTCATTGCTGTCTGCAGGCTTGACTGGGACTATTCTCATGTACAACAATGGTACAACTGGACCCCAACGCTAGCCAGCTGAAGAATTAGGACTAACAGCTGCTTCACAGAGACCTTCACCTACTGCTTATGCTAAGGGGTACCTCTCAGGGAACATTGCACCATATCTAGCCATTCTCCTAGAGTGCACTTTAGAATAGTTATAGTATTATTATTCACATCGCAGGTAATACTTATATGCATTGTTTATTGCTCACCTTGCTGATGTATGTGTTATTCCCAATCTAATTGTACAGAAGTCTATTCTAAATTACCTTGGCACAGTGATTATATTGTCTAGTGCAGGGGTCTCCAAACTTTCTAAACAAAGGGCCGATTTACTGTTCTTCATTCTTTAGGGGGGCCAGACTGTGGCCATCGGGAGTACATGTCCCAGCGTCAGTGGGAGTAAATAATCCCCCATCAGTGGTGTCAGTGGGAGGAATTGTGCCCTTCATTAGTATCATTGGGCCCCATCGTTGGTGTCATTGGGAGGAATTGTGCCCCATTGTTGGTTTCATTGGGAGGAATAGTGCTCCATCGTTGGTGCTATTGGGAGGAATAGTGCCCCATCGTTTGTGTCATTGGGAGGAATTGTGCCCCATCGTGGGGTCATTGGGAGGAATTGTGCCCTTGATTGGTATCATTGGGCCCCATTGTTGGTGTCATTAGGAGGAATTGTGCCCTTCATTGGTATCATTGGACCCCATTGTTGCTGTCATTGGGAGGAATTGTGCCCCATTGTGGGGTCATTGGGAGGAATTGTGCCCTTCATTGGTATCATTGGACCCCATTGTTGGTGTCATTGGGAGGAATTGTGCCCTTCATTGGTATCATTGGACCCCATTGTTGGTGTCATTAGGAGGAATTGTGCCCTTCATTGGTATCAGTCAAAATAGCACTCCAAGGGTCGGATAAAAGCAAGCAAAGGGCCACATCTGGCCCCCCGGGTCACAGTTTGGAGACCACTGGTCTAG
This sequence comes from Lithobates septentrionalis, assembly GCA_037952835.1. NCBI lineage: Eukaryota > Metazoa > Chordata > Amphibia > Anura > Ranidae > Lithobates > Lithobates septentrionalis. Next base: position 86,875 of record JBBDGP010004471.1, read on the forward strand.
TTGATTGTGTCTGAACATACCTTCTGTGTGTCCATTTATGCTCAAACCACCATTTATTCTAACCCGTACCAATACATTGGGTTCATTTACCAATGAGCTCATTATAGAAGACTTCAATTAAAATGATCCAGACAGGTAGCCTATACAATAGACGACTTTACATAAGATGCCCCATACAAGTAAGCATCTTAAATAGTGGACTTTATTTAAAATGTTCCATACAGGTTACCATCTTCCATAGTAAATGTTTCCTAAGGTGCTCCATACACATGGCCATCGTCAATAGCACATTTTATTTACAATGCTCCATACAGGTAGTCATCTTCCATATTAGATGTTCTCCAATATGCTCCACACAGGTAGCCATCTACAATGGAAAACTTTACCGAAGATGCTCCATACAGGTATACAACTTCCAGAGTAGATGTTCCCTAAGATACTCCATATAGACAGCCATCTAGAATGGAAGACATTACTTAAGATGCTCCATACAGGTAACCATCCTAAATAGTAGACTTTAATTAAGATGCCCCCTACAGGCAGCCATCTATACAGGTATTCACTTTCCATAGTAGACGTTCCATACACATAGCCATCTACAATAGCAGACTTTATTTAGGATGCTCCATAGGTGACTCTTCCACTACTCTTGCTTTTTTCCAGGTGTACTTTCCAGCAAACCAACTTGAATTCCTTTGGCCTTCAGCACCTGACCTTGGCTGAGGCAAGGCCCAAGAAGAAAGGGTCTCTTCACTGTGGCATCCTCAACAGGCAAAAGCCCAAGAGAGAAGACAGAGACTTTTCTAGAAGGTTGTTCCAAGTATGTATTCTCAGCTGACATCACTGGACACTATTCCTTAGTGGTTGGCTAAGGGAGATAAGTATTCATCATCATTACTTCTCACACTAATTGCTGGAGACATGTATTTAATTAACAATCTTTTATGGTATTTTTCGATGCAGCTAGTATAAGTACATGATTTAGCTAGTATACAGTATCTCACAAAAGTAAGTACACCCCTCAGTCACATTTGTGTAAATCTTTCCTTCTATCTTTTCATGTGACAACACTGAAGAAATGACACTTGTCTACAATGTAAAGTAGTGAGTGTACAGCTTGTATAACAGTGTAAATTTGCTGTCCCCTCAAAATAACTCAACACACAGCCATTAATGTCTAAACCGCTGGCAACAAAAGTCAGTACACCCCTAAGTGAAAATCTCCAAATTGGGCCCAAAGTGTCAATATTTTGTGTGGCCACCATTATTTTCCAGCACTGCCTTAACCCTCTTGGGCATGGAGGTCACCAGAGCTTCACAGGTTGTCACTGGAGTCCTCTTCCCCTCCCCCATGATGACATCACAGAGCTGGTGGATGTTAGAGACCTTGCGCTCCTCCACCTTCCGTTTGAGGATGTCCCACAGATGATCAATAGGGTTTAGGTCTGGAGACATGCTTGGCCAGTCCATCACCTTTACCCTCAGCTTCTTTAGCAAGGCAGTGGTGGTCTTGGAGGTGTGTTTGGGGTGGTTATCATGTTGGAATACTGCCCTGCGGCCCAGTCTCTGAAGGGAGGGGATCATGCTCTGCTTCAGTATGTCACAGTACATGTTGGCATTCATGGTCCCCTCAATGATCTGTAGCCCCCCAGTGCCGGCAGCACTCATGCAGCCCCAGACCATGACACTCCCACCACCATGCTTGGCTGTAGACAAGACACACTTGTCTTTGTCCTCCTCACCTGGTTGCCCCCACACACGCTTGTCACCATCTGAACCAAATATGTTTATCTTGGTCTCATCAGACCACAGGACATGGTTCCAGTAATCCATGTCCTTAGTCTGCTTGTCTTCAGCAAACTGTTTGTGGACTTTCTTGTGCATCATCTTTAGAAGAGGCTTCCTTCTGGGATGACAGCCATGCAGACCAATTTGATGCAGTGTGCGGCGTATGGTCTGATCACTGACAGGCTGACCCCCCACCCCTACAACCTCTGCAGCAATGCTGGCAGCACTCATACGTCTATTTCCCAAAGACAACCTCTGGATATGACGCTGATCACGTGACCTCAACTTCTTTGGTGGACCATGGCGAGGCCTGTTCTGAGTGGAACCTGTCCTGTTATACCGCTGTATGGTCTTGGCCACCGTGTTGCAGATCAGTTTCAGGGTCTTGGCAATCTTCTTATAGCCTAGGCCATCTTTATGTAGAGCAACAATTCTTTTCTTCAGATCCTCAGAGAGTTCTTTGCCATGAGGTGCCATGTTGAACTTCCAGTGACCAGTATGAGAGAGTGAGAGCGATAACACCAAATTTAACACACCTGCTCCCCATTCACACCTGAGACCTTGTAACACTAACGAGTCACATGACACCGGGGATGGAAAATGGCTGATTGGGCCCAATTTGGAGATTTTCACTTAGGGGTGTACTGACTTTTGTTGCCAGCGGTTTAGACATTAATGGCTGTGTGTTGAGTTATTTTGAGGGGACAGCAAATTTACACTGTTATACAAGCTGTACACTCACTACTTTACATTGTAGACAAGTGTCATTTCTTCAGTGTTGTCACATGAAAAGATAGAAGAAAAGATTTACACAAATGTGACTGAGGGGTGTACTTACTTTTGTGAGATACTGTATATACATGACGGAGCAAAGGGATGAATCATCAGTGTGATGGTTCCCTATGATTGTTCAATCACCAAATTATCACTACAAGCAGTGTCAGTACCTGAACTTGAATTGGTCCCTCCCTCCTGCAGTCCCTCTACAGCAGAGCTCAGACTGGGAGAGGAAGAAACAATACAAGGAGCCAATTAGCTGTCCTGTGGTGCAAGGGGCATGCTGATAGGAGTAGAGGGCAGAGCAACAGAGAGTTAAGCTCATCTGTCTACCGCTTTTTCTTTTTACTGTCCAGTCACACAATGGGGGAGGCACAAGGACACTGTAAGTGTTACAGAACTGTAGCAAAGAAAACAAAAAATCAGTTCTTCTGTCCTGCCAGAGAGGGCTGCGCTGTGTGGCAGAGCTGTGCAAATCTCAGGTCTGGATGGACAGAAAGACAAATTCTTTTTGTACGTAGCTCCTTTTATATGTATTTTATCTTTGTTCTGGCGTTCAGCTTTAATCAAAAGCAAGTCTCTGTTTATGGTTGATATAAATTATTAGTAGCTATAAAAAAAAAAAAAAATGACAATGCACAATACAACAAGAGGAGATAAATCTTATTTTGTTTTGGGAGTTCATATATAAAAAGTTCAGTATAAAGTGTTGATGATAATATATGGAGCACGCGGGGTGATCTTCCATTAATCCTCCTCTGTCCGGGATGTTGGAATAAAGGAAATTTAGTGGGGGGTTGGGGGCCGTTCTATCCACACAGCGCGGTAATAAACGGGCCGTATTCTCGGTATTCGCTGACACATGAAATCACCACTATCTAAGAATAAATGGCTGGGGTGTGGATGAGCATCGAACTCCATGTAAATGAGATATTTGGGAAATCTTCTAACACGATAACGCTGATGTATTCCCTTCTTATGGCATTCATCTTAGAAGGTTCTACCAAGAGGGACCATAACTCAAAAAAAAATAAAATAAATTCTGACCTGTAATATATCACCGATGTATAAATTGCACATTTCATGAGATTTAAAAGGTCAGTCCACACAAAAGTGATATATTAGTTACTGGTGGAGGATGCGGGCAGAGTCAGCTCCTATCCAGTTATACATCACCGATTCTCTTCTAGTGAAATCTCCCGGCTCTGCTCCTGTCCACCTGAGAGTCTGGGGGTGTTACTGCCCGCCTGTGTCCCAGCTCCTCCTGTTACATTCTCAATAAAATGAAATAAATAAAAAAGTGCCCCAGGGATGGTGGGAACCCCTCATAATGGGCACAGCGGGTGTACAGACCCGGGAACTCAGCACAGGGATGGTGGGAACCCCTCATAATGGGCACAGCGGGTGTACAGACCCGGGAACTCAGCACAGGGATGGTGGGAACCCCTCATAATGGGCACAGCGGGTGTACAGACCCGGGAACTCAGCACAGGGATGGTGGGAACCCCTCATAATGGGCACAGCGGGTGTACAGACCCCGGAACTCAGCACAGGGATGGTGGGAACCCCTCATAATGGGCACAGCGGGCGTACAGACCTGGGAACTCAGCACAGGGATGGTGGGAACCCCTCATAATGGGCACAGCGGGCGTACAGACCCAGGAACTCAGCACAGGGATGGTGGAAACCCCTCATAATGGGCACAGCGGGCGTACAGACCTGGGAACTCAGCACAGGGATGGTGGAAACCCCTCATAATGGGCACAGCAGGTGTACAGACCCGGGAACTCAGCACAAGGATGGTAGAAACCTGTCAGGGTTGGGCTCAGCCCTTCCTTCTCTGAGCTGGCCGCTCAGCTGTCGGCTAATTGCCAGCTCCTATCTCTCCACAGTTACTCAGCTGTTGATGATATCCTGCTCGTCAGTCCTGCCTACTTAAGCCGTCCAGTCCAGATGATCTCTGCCTTCGCCTTGGTCAAGATCACAGAAACTATCTCCTGCGATCTTTTTCAAGACTTGCTTTGCTGACATCCCTTCTGGCTCCAGATCCTGCTTGCTGTTCAACTACATTGATCCCTGACGTTTGGCTTGTCTGACTATCCATTCCGGTTACTGAACTTTGGCTATGTTTTGACTACGTTTGTTCTTTCTACTTTTATTATTAAACAAGTGTGATTTAACTGTACTTCTGTCTCGGTCTGATTTCATGGTTTCTGACTAAACCCCTCATAATGGGCACAGCGGGTGTACAGACCCGGGAACTCAGCACAGGGATGGTGGGAACCCCTCATAATGGGCACAGCGGGTGTACAGACCCCGGAACTCAGCACAGGGATGGTGGGAACCCCTCATAATGGGCACAGCGGGTGTACAGACCCGGGAACTCAGCACAGGGATGGTGGGAACCCCTCATAATGGGCACAGCGGGTGTACAGACCCGGGAACTCAGCACAGGGATGGTGGAAACCCCTCATAATGGGCACAGCAGGTGTACAGACCCGGGAACTCAGCACAAGGATGGTAGAAACCTGTCAGGGTTGGGCTCAGCCCTTCCTTCTCTGAGCTGGCCGCTCAGCTGTCGGCTAATTGCCAGCTCCTATCTCTCCACAGTTACTCAGCTGTTGATGATATCCTGCTCGTCAGTCCTGCCTACTTAAGCCGTCCAGTCCAGATGATCTCTGCCTTCGCCTTGGTCAAGATCACAGAAACTATCTCCTGCGATCTTTTTCAAGACTTGCTTTGCTGACATCCCTTCTGGCTCCAGATCCTGCTTGCTGTTCAACTACATTGATCCCTGACGTTTGGCTTGTCTGACTATCCATTCCGGTTACTGAACTTTGGCTATGTTTTGACTACGTTTGTTCTTTCTACTTTTATTATTAAACAAGTGTGATTTAACTGTACTTCTGTCTCGGTCTGATTTCATGGTTTCTGACTAAACCCCTCATAATGGGCACAGCGGGTGTACAGACCCGGGAACTCAGCACAGGGATGGTGGGAACCCCTCATAATGGGCACAGCGGGTGTACAGACCCCGGAACTCAGCACAGGGATGGTGGGAACCCCTCATAATGGGCACAGCGGGTGTACAGACCCGGGAACTCAGCACAGGGATGGTGGGAACCCCTCATAATGGGCACAGCGGGTGTACAGACCCGGGAACTCAGCACAGGGATGGTGGAAACCCCTCATAATGGGCACAGCGGGTGTACAGACCCGGGAACTCAGCACAGGGATGGTGGAAACCCCTCATAATGGGCACAGCAGGTGTACAGACCCGGGAACTCAGCACAAGGATGGTAGAAACCTGTCAGGGTTGGGCTCAGCCCTTCCTTCTCTGAGCTGGCCGCTCAGCTGTCGGCTAATTGCCAGCTCCTATCTCTCCACAGTTACTCAGCTGTTGATGATATCCTGCTCGTCAGTCCTGCCTACTTAAGCCGTCCAGTCCAGATGATCTCTGCCTTCGCCTTGGTCAAGATCACAGAAACTATCTCCTGCGATCTTTTTCAAGACTTGCTTTGCTGACATCCCTTCTGGCTCCAGATCCTGCTTGCTGTTCAACTACATTGATCCCTGACGTTTGGCTTGTCTGACTATCCATTCCGGTTACTGAACTTTGGCTATGTTTTGACTACGTTTGTTCTTTCTACTTTTATTATTAAACAAGTGTGATTTAACTGTACTTCTGTCTCGGTCTGATTTCATGGTTTCTGACTAAACCCCTCATAATGGGCACAGCGGGTGTACAGACCCGGGAACTCAGCACAGGGATGGTGGGAACCCCTCATAATGGGCACAGCTGGTGTACAGACCCGGGAACTCAGCACAGGGATGGTGGGAACCCCTCATAATGGGCACAGCGGGTGTACAGACCCGGGAACTCAGCACAGGGATGGTGGAAACCCCTCATAATGGGCACAGCGGGTGTACAGACCCGGGAACTCAGCACAGGGATGGTGGAAACCCCTCATAATGGGCACAGCAGGTGTACAGACCCGGGAACTCAGCACAGGGATGGTAGAAACCTGTCAGGGTTGGGCTCAGCCCTTCCTTCTCTGAGCTGGCCGCTCAGCTGTCGGCTAATTGCCAGCTCCTATCTCTCCACAGTTACTCAGCTGTTGATGATATCCTGCTCGTCGGTCCTGCCTACTTAAGCCGTCCAGTCCAGATGATCTCTGCCTTCGCCTTGGTCAAGATCACAGAAACTATCTCCTGCGATCTTTTTCAAGACTTGCTTTGCTGACATCCCTTCTGGCTCCACATCCTGCTTGCTGTTCAACTACATTGATCCCTGACGTTTGGCTTGTCTGACTATCCGTTCCGGTTACTGAACTTTGGCTATGTTTTGACTACGTTTGTTCTTTCTACTTTTATTATTAAACAAGTGTGATTTAACTGTACTTCTGTCTCGGTCTGATTTCATGGTTTCTGACTAAACCCCTCATAATGGGCACAGCGGGTGTACAGACCCGAGAACTCAGCACAGGGATGGTGGGAACCCCTCTTAATGGGCACAGCGGGTGTACAGACCCGAGAACTCAGCACAGGGATGGTGGGAACCCCTCATAATGGGCACAGCGGGTGTACAGACCCGGGAACTCAGCACAGGGATGGTGGGAACCCCTCATAATGGGCACAGCGGGTGTACAGACCCGAGAACTCAGCACAGGGATGGTGGGAACCCCTCATAATGGGCACAGCGGGTGTACAGACCCAGGAACTCAGCACAGGGATGGTAAGAACCCCTCATAATGGGCACAGCGGGTGTACAGACCAGAGAACTCAGCACAGGGATGGTGGGAACCCCCTTGTAAGTGTGGATTACATGTTGTTGTACTTAATAAATACTTTGCACTCAGAGGCGCTTTTCCTTTTGTTTTTTCTCTTGTCTCATTCATCAGAGATGACTTCTCTGTGCCCTCAGTGCTGGTTATACTACAGAGATGTCATAGACATCAAATCCGCAAACACTGCCTTGTCATGGACAATTAAATCTTCATTCACAGACTTTACATGTAATCACACACATCGGTTGGACTTGATGGACTTGTGTCTTTTTTCAACCTCACCTACTATGTAACTATGTAACTTTTTATCTCAAATATATGTTATCATTACCATTATTCTTATTAACCTTCTATTCCCATGTCCCGAGCACTAGCATATGTATATATAGCCTAAGAAGCTCCGGCTGGACTTCTCCTTTAAGGAGACATGTTATTGCCTCTCAGTATTCATTAATACACTATTTGTTTTTCAAAGCAAGCAATGTAAATATTTGAATTTGACCTGATATCAGCCTCAGATGTACAGCAGAGCTCAGACGGGTTGAAGCTGCACAAAGTGCCAAATAGGTGTTCTACAAAGAGCATGCTTATAGTCACAGGGCCAGCAGGCCTGTAAGTGAAAGTGAAACTGCAGCAGAAGAACAGCAGACCCTTTTACTTGCCGGGGAGATCCTTTTAAATCTGAGGAATGGATGGATAGAAATGCAAAGCCTTTAGAGGGTAAAGCATCTTCCATATCGGTATGTCATCTGCTTTCGTGGAGTTCAGCTTTAAGAGTCTACAAAATAATGAAATGGGTGGATTGACCCTTTTTAGACAGTTTAGGGTGGACTCAGGGGCAGACAGACCCATCGGGCACCGCCCGAGGGCCCCGGGCCATTGGGGGCCCGCGAGAGGCTCCGCAATATATGTCTAGCAAGGGATTGAGGAAGCGGCTGTAATACCGCTCACAGCCGGCCCCTCCTTCCCTCCCGTCCACCCCATAGGTGCTTATACTCTACATGACATCACCTGGGACGGATGAGAAGAGGAGGGGCCAGCAGGGAGCAGCGCACTGTGAGCGGAATTACAGGCATTAGGTGAGGTGCTGATTTTTTTTTATTGCAGTACCGTCACAGGAGCAGGCGGTGCGGCACCCAGTACAGGTGTAGGGGGCCCGGGGCCCAACAGGACCGCAGGAGGTCCCATGTAACTCTTACGGTCCCCCCCACACCCCGCGGTCTCAGTGTCCCCCTGTGCCCTCCACCCACCCAGTGTCCCCCTGTGCCTGATGTGTATCCCCCTGTGCCCTTCACCCACCCACAGTGCCCCCCCTGTGCCCTTCACCCACCCAGGGTCCCCCTGTGCCCGATGTGTATCCCCCTGTGCCCTCCACCCACCCACAGTGTCCCCCCTGTGCCATTCACCCACCCACAGTGTCCCCCCTGTGGCCTCCACCCCCCCACAGTGTCCCCCCCTGTGCCCTCCACCCACCCACAGTGTCTCCCCTGTGGCCTCCACCCCCCCACAGTGTCCCCCCTGTGCCCTCCACCCACCCACAGTGTCCCCCCCTGTGCCCTCCACCCACCCACAGTGACCCCTCTGGGCCCTCCACCCACCCACAGTGACCCCTCTGTGCCCTCCACCCACCCACAGTGACCCCCTGTGCCCTCCACCCCCCACAGTGTCCCCCTGTGCCCTCCACCCACCCACAGTGCCCCCCGTGCCATCCACTCACCCACAGTGTGCCCTCCACCCACCCACAGTGTCCCCCCTATGCCCTCCACCCACAGTGACCCCATGTGGCCTCCACCTCCCCGCCCCCCACAGTGTCCCCCCTGTGCCCCATGATTTATGTAGGTGGGGCTTTGTATAGGTGTGGCTTGCGTGTGGGCGGGGACACAGGGGGGCCCCATGAGTTGTCAGTCCACCCCGGGGTGGACTGACCCTTTTAGACAATTTCGGGTGGATTGACCTTTTTAGACAGTTTAGGGTGCACTGATCTTTTTAGATAGTTTTGGGTGGTCTGACTCTTTTAGACAGTTGGGGGCAGACTGACCATTTTAGACAGTTTTGGTTGGACTAGCCCTTTTGGACAGTTGGGGGCAGACTGACCCTTTTAGATAGTTATGGGTGGACTGACCCTTTTGGACAGTTTGGGGTGGACTGACCCTTTTAGATAGTTATGGGTGGACTGACCCTTTTGGACAGTTGGGGGCAGACTGACCCTTTTAGATAGTTATGGGTGGACTGACCCTTTTAGACAGTTTTGGGCTCCACTGTCCACCCAGAACTGTCTAAAAAGGTCAGTCTACCCAAAACTATTGAAAAGGGTAAGTCCACCCAAAAACGTCTAAAAGGGACAGTCTCTTTTAGAAAAGTTTGGGGGGGACGGTCTCTTTTAGAAAAGTTTGGGGTGGACGGTCTCTTTTAGACTGGATCCATGAAAGTCTAAGTATGTAGTAGTTCTAAGTATGATCTTTGGTTTTTATGTATGGCTCGTCACCCTTCACCGGCGTCGGCGGCCTCACATGACCGCTCGGCTCTTTCTTCTTTCGATACAATGTTTGACGTTTTAGAAGAATTTGGGACTGCCTGATCTCTGTTTCCTTTGGGAAAACTTCAGATTGTCTGGCCGGATAATTCTCAGATTGAGTTGATGGAATTAAATAAATGTCTTAATCCTTCTATGGCCTTTGGGGAACTCGGTGATATTTCTCAGCAGTTGGCGTCCAATCACGGTGGACTGCGGTGTTTTCGGCTCGGTACAAGGAATTCAAGCTGTTTCTCAATTAAAGTAGATGTAAACCCCAACTGAACAAGATTTAGCTCGCTGTCGTCGACATTTTCATTGTTTATGTGATAAAAACATTTGTTTTACCCCCCTTTTTTTTTTTATCCCTAAACCTGAACCTCATCTCTAGACGGAATGCCTTCAGTAGTGTATTGAACAGACCAAACATTCATTGTTATGGTTTATGTACCTGTGAAAGTAAGTTCAAAGCAGATCTCCATCCAAAAAGTGAAGATACAATAAAAATAATCCTTTGCTGCAACAGTCACTTTCAATCCAGAGCTCCCCTCAACAGCCCTTCTTTTCTGCCACTAGATGTCCTCCTTGCTAGCATCATTCAACCCATTTCCTCTGAGCCCAGGTCATCCTGGATCCGCCCCCCAGCTTGTGACTGGACAGTGAAAGGAGAAGCAGCATAGGGATGAGCTCATCATTTTGTCACTCTGCTCTCTCCTCCTACGAGCATACGAACTGGCTCCTTGTATTGCTTGTACGGCCGTATACAGTGAACGGCCAGCTGTACATGGCACATGCGGCTCCCCAGGTGCGGGAAAGTGGCGGGAGATTTACTCTGAATATGATCAGCTTTTATTTATTTTCACGCAAAATATGTTTTGGGGTCAGTCCACCCAAAACTCTCTAAAAGGGACAGTCCACCCAAAACCATGTAAAAGGAACAGTCCACCCAAAACTGGCTAAAAGGAACAGTCCACCCAAAACCATCTAAAAGGGACAGTCCACCCATACAGTGGCTTGCGAAAGTATTCGGCCCCCTTGAACTTTTCAACATTTCAGGCTTCAAACATAAAGATATAAAATTTTTATTTTTATCTTTTGAAGAATCACCAACAAGTGGGACACAATTGTGAAGTGGAACGAAATCTTTTGGATTTTAGAAACTTTTTTAACTAATAAAAAAATGAAAAGTGGGGAGTGCAAAATTATTCGGCCCCCTTGTATTAATACTTTGTAGAGCCACCTTTTGCTGCGATTACAGCTGCACGTCGCTTGGGGTATGTCTCTATCAGTTTTGCACATCGAGAGACTGAAATTCTTGCCCATTCTTCCTTGCAAAACAGCTCGAGCTCAGTGAGGTTGGATGGAGAGCGTTTGTGAACAGCAGTTTTCAGCTCTTTCCACAGATTCTCGATTGGATTCAGGTCTGGACTTTGACTTGGCCATTCTAACACCTGGATACGTTTATTTGTGAACCATTCCTTTGTAGATTTTGCTGTATGTTTGGGATCATTGTCTTGTTGGAAGATAAATCTCCGTCCCAGTTTCAGGTCTTTTGCAGACTCCAACAGGTTTTCATCCAGAATGGTCCTGTATTTGGCTGCATCCATCTTCCCCTCAATTTTAACCATCTTCCCTGTCCCTGCTGAAGAAAAGCAGGCCCAAACCATGATGCTGCCACCACCATGTTTGACAGTGGGGATGGTGTGTTGAGTGTGATGAGCTGTGTTGCTTTTAAGCCAAACATATCGTTTTGCATTGTGGCCAAAATGTTTGATTTTGGTTTCATCGGACCAGAGCACCTTCTTCCACATGTTTGGTGTGTCTCCCAGGTGGCTTGTGGCAAACTTTAGACGAGACTTTTTATGGATATCTTTGAGAAATGGCTTTCTTCTTGCCACTCTTCCATAAAGGGCAGATTTGTGCAGTGTACGACTGATTGTTGTCCTATGGACAGACTCTCCCACCTCAGCTGTAGTTCTCTGCAGTTCATCCAGAGTGATCATGGGCCTCTTGGCTGCATCTCTGATCAGTCTTCTCCTTGTCTGAGCTGAAAGTTTAGAGGGACAGCCAGGTCTTGGTAGATTTGCAGTGGTCTGATACTCCTTCCATTTCAAAATGATCGCTTGCACAGTGCTCCTTGGGATGTTTAAAGCTTGGGAAATCTTTTTGTATCCAAATCCGGCTTTAAACTTCTCCACAACAGTATTACGGACCTGCCTGGTGTGTTCCTTGGTCTTCATGATGCTCTCTGTGCTTTCAACAGAACCCTGAGACTATCACAGAGCAGGTGCATTTATACAGAGACTTGATTACACACAGGTGGATTCTATTTATCACCATCAGTCATTTAGGACAACATTGGATCATTCAGAGATCCTCGCTGAACTTCTGGAGTGAGTTTTCTGCACTGAAAGTAAAGGGGCCGAATAATTTTGCACGCACCACTTTTCAGTTTTTTAATTGCTAAAAAAGTTTAAAATATCCAATAGATTTCGTTCCACTTCACAATTGTGTCCCACTTGTTAGTGATTCTTCACAAAAAATTAAAATTTTATATCTTTATGTTTGAAGCCTGAAATGTGGCAAAAGGTTGAAAAGTTCAAGGGGGCCGAATACTTTCGCAAGCCACTGTAACTGTCTAAAAGGGTCAGTCCACCCAAAACTGTCTAAAAGGGTCAGTCCACCCAAAACTGTCTAAAAGTGTCAGTCCAGTGGCGGTGCATCCATAAGGGCGCACGGACGTCGCCCCTTCTTTCCTGTCACCCCCTCTAGCACCAATAGATAGATTCATGTATTGCATGATTCTATCTATGGCTGCCGCTGCCACCCCCTATTCAGGCGCCTGGCCCCTTTTTGGGCACAGGGCGCCTGAATTACAGCAGTGGTGGGTGTTTTTGAAGCACCCGATTAGAGCTATAGGCGTCAAAAAGGGTGACCTGCGAGCGCCATGCTGGGCGCCTGCAGGTCACTCAGCTGTGTTGGGAAAGCGAATGAATATTCGCTTTCCTGACACTAAACCGCCTCTCCGCCAATCAGGTGCTCGGATCTGTTACCCGTGGATGGCAGGCGTCCAATCATAGCAGAGGACGGGAAGAGAGAACGGTAAGAGAGGATGGGAGAAGACATCGGGGAGCTGTCCCACCGAGACAGGTAAGTGCCGATGGCGGGCCAGCGGGGGGCACACTGGCAGCATTTGATATGGCACAGTGGTTGCGTTTGATGGGGCACAGTGAAAGCAATTGATGGGCATGGTGGAGGCAATTGATGGGCAGGGTGGCGGCAATTGATGGGCACAGAGGCGGCAATTGATGGGCACAGTGGCTGCATTTGATGGCACAGTGGCTGCATTTGATGGCACAGTGGCTGCATTTGATGGCACAGTGGCTGCATTTTATGGGCACAGTGGCTGCATTTGATGGGCACAGTTGTGGCAATTGATGGGCACAGTGGCTGCTATTGATGGGTTTTTTTTCAGAATTTTTCAGTTTGTTTGCGCCCCCCCAAAAAATTTTGAGCACCAGACGCCACTGGGTCAGTCCACCCAAAACTGTCATAATTGGTCAGTTCACCAAAAACTAAAAGGAACAGTCTACCCAAAACTGTCTAAATGGGTCAGTCCACCCAAAACCACCTAAATGGGTCAACACCAAAAGGAAAACAACTTTTTGCTGTAACTGATTATAAAGTTTGAGCTGCATTTTTTGCTTCAGTTTGTTAGTGTATCTAAATCTGCTAGTACATTTAACACCCCCTCCCCCCAGACTGACAATGCTGCTGTCCGCTGTGCCTCCTGTTCTCCTTCATCCAGAGTGAGAGTGCTCTAATACAGGAGGTGTGTTGCTGGCCAAATCACCAGGCGAAAACAGAGAAGAAGGGAGCCAAAGACAAGAAAAAGAAAGCAGCCCCCCACATCTAATGATTGGTAAGCTGCAATATATCACATTTCTGTTTTATACCACTTTAGCATAAAAAACATTGGCGCTCTATAAATACTGCGGGAGGCGACAGTAAGTAAAAGTAGAGAACGGCTTTTTCTGTGGAATATTTTGGCACCACATTCGGTCTTTTCCGGGAGGTGGCTACAAAGTATCCAGATAATCATCATCATCAATATCAATGGAGGAAATCCATGATCCTCACAATATACACAATGCTGCTGGAACAATATACCTCCTGCCATAGACAGAACGTTCCTCCACATACACACGTCTATTTTCCTTGTTAATGAGAGTTCAGACCTCCGAGCGGGTGCCCCTCCCGGGGTAATGTGTCCCCACAGATGGGCCCTATTAGGGCCCCTATTATCAAAGACCTCCGATGGTGTGAATTGGTTGAGAAAACATCATGGATCACTTATAATGACTCAGAACAGACAGTAAAAAGTGCCTCCCTCACCCCATTTAGCGCAGGAATTAACTTACACATGTTCCGGGGTTAATGGACCGATGTTTGGCCTAATATGAACCAGCCATGTGCTTAATCTGAAACATCCGTCATGTATGTACGGCGTGGCCACACTCAACACCATGGAATGAACGATGGCACCATTCTTGTAACAATGAAACATGAAAGTAGCCTAAATGTCTAATTTCCTGTGGAGGGTCATAAGAGGCAACACAGTATCTCTGAATTAGAAGTTATATTGTCGGCCCTCCAATCCTCGGGCCGCATTCCCGAGTTGGTGATGTCATTGCGCCGCTGTCCAGCACCCTAGAAGCCATTGGACACAATGCCTCCATTAAAAAAGTGCTATCATCTTCTCCTCTTCTCAATAGCAGGGATGAGCCAAACTGGGTTTGGTTCAAGCAGATGACCCACTTTTTTTTTTTTTGTGGGCCACTCAGGGTCAACCACTATGGGGAGTAGTGTGGGTGATGCCAGCAAGGGATGGAGCTCTTCTGAGCTCCTGTAGTCACTGGAAGGAAAAGAGGAACGATCCCTGGTGCCGCACATCCATGGAGTCCTATGGTGGTATGAGAGAAACAACCTCAGTGTGGGTTCCTGCCAGGCCACGCCCCCAACGTAGGGGAGGGGGGGCGTGAGGTGATTCATTATTCCTCCCTCACAGCTTGAGCGATCAACCATACACACCTGCCAGCCCTTTATACATCCCGAATGACTTTCAATGATGCTTAAATACTCCTGTAAGAGAAAGCCAGTTAACCAGCGTGCATTGGCGCACATGCGCGGGCACATTCGTGCGTGCCCAAGAAGAAACATGCATTTGCGCATGCGCGAGTACATGCGCGCGCAAACACTGGCGCCAAACGGCCTATTTAAACCAAGCAATGACATGAACACATTGCTGAGTGGTCTTTCAGCTTGTTCTTGTTTGCCTGTGCCCTGATCTGCTTCCTGCCTACCGGTGCTTGATCCCAGCTTGATCTCAACCCTCCTCTGGACTTCTGCCTGCCTACCTGTGACCTTGGCCTGTGTTTTACTCTGCTCTTGTCTCCTGCTGCTGTACCGTGTGCCCGATTGTGTACCTGCATTGCCCGGCTGTTGATGACCCCCTGGCTTAAGTTCCGGCTACGCTCTTGCCTACTGATCCAGCATCACGGAGTTCTGGTTCCAGGTGCCTGTCTGGTAATCTACGGCCATCGGTTCCCTGTCAAGCCTCAGCTGGCGACACCTGCTATACCGGCCCTCGTGCCACTCTGTGTCCTACACTCCCTGTCAGCTCTACCAGGGGTGTTGGACAGGAGGTGCAAGAGAAGCCCCCTCTACAGCCATATCTCCACCAGGTACGTGACAACTCCCCACACGCATAGGATCTTCATGACTAAGCTCTAGGGGTGGGGGTTGTGGTCTGACGGGGCCCAGGCTGAGGTTGTCTCTCTCATACCATCATAGGACTCCGTGGATGTGCGGAACAAGGGATCTTTCCTCTCTTCCTTCGGTTTAGGCAGGGTTTGGCGATATTCAGAAAAGTTTGGATGCCAAACCCGGACCCCATTGAAATCAATGGGAGTCAAATCTGTCAAATCGAAAATGATCATTTTCTGGACTAATAGGAAATGGGTTGACGAAATAGAATGGGGGGGGGGGGGGGGTAGCGCTGGGGTAGGTGCTGGGCACTGCCCTGGGGAACATGCACCACTGCAAAGAAAATGTTTGTTTTTATGTCATTCAGTGACCATATTTGGGCAGTGTTGTCACCGCTATACCCACCCCAATGTGTTGGGTGGCGACATTCAAAAAAAGTTTGGACGCCGAACGCGGACCCCATTGAAATAAGTGGGAGTCAAATGAAAAATGCCCATTTTCTGGACTAAGAGGCAAAGAGTGGCAAAAATAAAACGGGGGAGGGTGATGGGGGCTGGGCATTGCCCTTGGAAACATGTACCAATGCAATTTTTTTTTTTATTGAATTTACCAATGACCATATTTGGGCAGTGATGTAACCGCCATGCCCACCCCAATGTGTCGGTGATATTGGCGTGTTCCAGCACCTCCTACTTCATTAGGAACCTACAACAGAAAAAAGTTGTCATATATAGAGGTAGCAATACCTGTTCTTTACAGTATATGATGCTTGGCTCCCGCCAAACACGACGAACTAGCAAAAGTTCAGGGTTGGGGATGAACAGTTAAAAGTTGGGGAGTTTGAGCGTCTAAACCACCAAAGTTAGAGCTGAACCTAGGTCTTGATATTAAAAGTCCTTTTGGAACCTTCATTAAGGGCCCATTCACACCATTTGGGATGCAGTGGGCAGCATTGCCCATCGCAGTCCCAATGCAAACAGAAGACAGTCTGCCTTGTTTCCTATGGCGTCAGTTCACACCACCGCTTCGTGGTGTAAAAAAGTATGGCGTGCAGCAGCGACACATTCCAAAAATGCTGTGGTGGATAGAACAAGTGACACATCAATAAAGTTCTAACAAAAAAGAAAGAAAATGGAAACTGGAGACTGACTGTCCACCATTAATGCTTTCCTGTGAAGACTGGAAGTTCAGGCAAGTAACATTGAGAGAGCAGGAGTCACCTAGGGAGAGCAGGGATAGGGTTGGGGACTAACCCTCCTGACCTTTGACCTTAGGGGGGTCCCTAATCCAACCCTTAAGTCCTGGCCTTGTTCTTCAAGGGAAAATCAAGGGAAAATCCTAACCCTAAAACCAGGGACACTAGGAGTCCTGCAAAGGACTGACTTGTCCTCTGTAGTGGGCTCCTGGTGGCCATTTTGGGGAAGTCTGTGTCTATTATAGACAGAGAATTCTCCCAAGATTTGGTGGCCATCTTGGGGCATCCATGATATATAAATATACTGTATATTTTACATGCTACGTCACAGAGGAGGCCTGTGATGAGAAAGCAGATTGCACAGCCACCATGCGAGCCACGATGTGAGGCACAGCCATAGATGGAAGATGTTTGTTCCTTAAGCCACCATGTTGGAAAGGCCTCTTTGTGAAGAAAAGATTGTTTGTGATGATATGCTGTTAAAATTCGTTCCAAACCCAACTGGACATTTTGTGTCTGTAATGGGCTGGAAGGAAGAGAGAGGGTGAGAGAAGAGCATATAAGGTGCCACTAGGGCCGGGACAAGTGGTGGGCAGGAGGGACAGCTACCCCTGGAGCAGATGAGCAAGGAGGCAAACAATAGGCACAGGGTGGTACACCCATTCTAAGGCATTTAATAACAGTGGAGGAGGGGTGAAAATTTGTACCCTGGACAACCCTGTACGGTATGTCCAATACTGGGTGCCCCTCACCCTAGTGCGCTGTGGTTTGCCGTTGTCTAACTGTCTTGCCAATGGGTCACCACCACTGTGGCATGGGGTGGATAGGTTCCTCTTCTCATCAATGGTACTGTAAACCTTGTGCTCTGCTGTCTCAATGGCCTCGGTGTTGCAGTGGGACCCTGGAGGCAGATGCCTGGAACTAGTGGTGTGAGGAGGCCTCTCCAGTAAAATGTTTCCCTAAAGCGGTGTAGAGGCGAGTCCTGAGATGACCTCCCTTAACTGACTGATAACAAAGTCAGCCTTCTAAGCAGGAACTTGCTTACAGTAACTTGCTGGAAGGAGTGGTAACATGTTGGTGTAGTCAAATCCCAGCCACTAGGGGGAGCTGCTCTGTGGTTCTCCCCTCGCCCCGGTGACGTCACACGCCCACTGGCGCTGCCCTTCAACCTGGTTCCATCGGGCTTACCTGGAACAACTCAGGACTTGCCGGTTTCTTCCTAATTCACACCGGCCATCGCAGCAGGTTTACCCTTAGACCAGAGGCATTGAGGCCTGTTCCCCCGCGGGTTCCTTCTCCGAGATGAGCCTGCCTTTCCTCACCTTATGTGAGCGTTTTATTGACTACTTGCCATTGTACAGTAAATATTGCACTTAGATTCTCTTTTCTGTTTTTTCTTCATGTTCCATCTCAGAGTTGGCTTCACTCCAGAGAAAAGCTGTGCCCCCAGTGCGTGCCTTCCATTCAAGGTCCATCATGAAGACTTTTCATCCATTTCTTTATAGACTTTTTAATTCTGTCCTTCCCTGCCCTGGATGTTTTAGACTGATCTCCTATCATCGCATGGAATCCATATAACCACCCTGAGCGCTAGCCATTTAATTGTTTTTTGTTTTTTTTTTTACTCTGAACTAGGAGTACCTAGTTGAGGATCCTACATGAGGATCATTCAAGGCTCTTTGAGCTATTACACTCACCTCCTTGGTGGTCCATGTCTCCTACCACCCCTCCATTCCACCGTGGTGCCTTCCTTCACCCCCCATCACTGCTGGAAGGGACCCCCCCCCCAGTATGTGGTGAGGATACAGGAATCTGACACTTCTGGGAGTGTCAAAAGCGAAAGAGTCAGATTAAGGCTGGAGATTTGGAATGAAGGGAAGGTAGGAGACTCCGGCCATCAGAAGGACCTCTCCCATTGCGCAAATTTTTTTTGGATTGGGTTGCTTTATTGCAACATTCAAAGACACACAAAAGCTGAAGGCATTAATGGCTGCATAGAGAAGGCAAATAGAGAGGAAAACAAGTATGAAGGACATGGAGAAACAATGGAGGCCTCAATGGGGGTTGTATTAGGTATATCAGGCAAGCATTGAAGGTGGACGAGCGTTCTGGGAATCCTAATGCCTTCTCTTGCTCCCTCCAATCTCCCTCCTCTATACATATAAAGTCATTAGGTGCATTTGGTTTCTTCCATAAGTGCATACAGTATCTATCTATCTCTTGGTGATCCTGTGAAATATTGGTGCCCCCCCCCCCCCCCCACCCTGAATAGCCTCCAGGAGTTGAGGAGGGCTGCGTAGCTATCAGACAGGATTCTAATGTCTTCACAATGCAGAGGCGCCATCCCTCCAATCTGCATTTCTCTCGTTACATCTTCAGGCAAAACTCCAAAGCGGTTCTTGTCAACGTACTTTCTGCTTCTCAGATGTGAACTGCACTTAGCAGGAAAATACACACAAGGATTATACTGCAGCAAACATGCCCAATAAAAAAAAAGGAGGAATTCAATATACACTTAAATTTATGACTTTTAGCAAACACAGTTTTATTTTCCTTTTATTTATTTATTTTTTTTATAATTACAGGTTTTTAAAGATAAATGTGGATTTTTAATATGCAGCCTTGGACTAAAAAAAAAAAAAAAAGTCGTTTTTACTGCAATACTCAGATTCAACCTGGAGCTGTCCCCTGCACTAATAATTTCTCTGGAAGGGACCTCAGTATGTGGTGAGGAAAGAGGAATCTGACACTCCCGGGAGTTTCAAAAGCGAAAGAGTCAGAATGAGGCTGGAGATTTGGAATGAAGGGAAGGTAGGAGACTCCGGCCATCAGAAGGACCTCTCCCATTGTCCCTAGATGTCAGTCTTGCTGCCAGAATTTACAAGCACCCCTCCCCCTCCTCATTACCTCCTATTTAGTGGCCACCAGTGTTTAGGATGTATCCCTTTCAGTTCTCCCACATAGAGGAGTTCGGCTCCCATGGTTGAGACAAAGGATCTTCCATTCTATTACTAGTGTAGGACCCACTAATTCGGGGTACTTTGTCGCAGTAAGTGGGCTTAGCACTATATGACCATATAGTGTGACCAAACCCTCGTATTTTTGAAGGTGTTCAGGTGTTTTTAACTAGCCCTGCAGGAAATGTCATTCTTGTATGTGTGCGCTGTAAAATATTTTGTATTGCTGCCAGAATTGTCAGCTTTGTTCAACCCATGTCCTGTAAGCCTAGGCTGTTATGGACACGTCCCTTGGGGCAGTGCCCTCACTTAGCCTAGGCTCACAGTTCTCCTAGACTAAGCGGCCCCCACACATCATTAGGTGAGCACATCTCAGTCAAGGGCCAATCACAGAGGAAGACAAAGGATTAAAAAGGATTAATGATACCATTGGACAGAATGTCAACCAAAAATCCAGAAAAAATCCAGATGTTATAAATTGAGTTGCAGTTCAGTGAATAAAATAAGTATTTGCTCCCCTTAGTAGTTGGTGGAGAAACCCTTGTTGGTGATCACAGAGGTCAGACGTTTCTTGTAGGTGGTGATCAGTTTCCACCCATCTCGGGAGGGATTTTGGTCCTCTCTTCTACAGATCTTCTCTAAATCCTGAAGGTTTCTTGGCTGTCTCTTGGCATCTCGAAGTTTCAGCTCCTCCATACATTTTCTATAGGATTAAGGTCTGGAGACTGGATAGGGCCACTCCATGGCCTTAATGTGCTTCTTCTTGAGCCACTCCTTTGTTGCCTTGGTGATATGTTTTGGATCATTGTCATGCTGGAAGACCCATCCATGACCCATCTTCAGTGTTCTGACTGAGGGAAGAAGGTTCTCCTCCAAGATCTTACAATACATGGAACTGTCCATTGGCCCTTTAATGCGCAAAGTTGGTCTGCACCTTTAGCTGTAAAACAGCCTCAAATCATCATGTTTCCACCTCCGTGTGTGACTGTAGGGATGGTGTGTGACTGTAGGGATGGTGTGTGACTGTAGGGATGATGTGACTGTAGGGATGATGTGTGACTGTAGGGATGATGTGTGACTGTAGGGATGGGGTGTGACTGTAGGGATGATTTGACTGTAGGGATGATGTGACTGTAGGGATGATGTGTGACTGTAGGGATGATGTGTGACTGTAGGGATGATGTGACTGTAGGGATGGTGTGTGACTGTAGGGATGATGTGTGACTGTAGGGATGGTGTGTGACTGTAGGGATGATGTGTGACTGTAGGGATGATGTGTGACTGTAGGGATGGGGTGTGACTGTAGGGATGATTTGACTGTAGGGATGATGTGACTGTAGGGATGATGTGTGACTGTAGGGATGGTGTGTGACTGTAGGGATGATGTGTGACTGTAGGGATGATGTGACTGTAGGGATGATGTGTGACTGTAGGGATGATGTGTGACTGTAGGGATGATGTGTGACTGTAGGGATTATGATGTGACTGTAGGGATGATGTGTGACTGTAGGGATGATATGTGACTGTAGGGATGGTGTGTGACTGTAGGGATGATGTGTGACTGTAGGGATGGTGTGTGACTGTAGGGATGATGTGTGACTGTAGGGATGGTGTGTGACTGTAGGGATGATGTGACTGTAGGGATGATGTGACTGTAGGGTTGATGTGACTGTAGGGATGATGTGTGACTGTAGGGATGATGTGTGACTGTAGGGATGATGTGTGACTGTAGGGATGATGTGACTGTAGGGATGATGTGACTGTAGGGATGATGTGACTGTAGGGATGATGTGTGACTGTAGGGATGGTGTGTGACTGTAGGGATGACGTGACTGTAGGGATGGTGTGTGACTGTAGGGATGGTGTGTGACTGTAGGGATGATGTGTGACTGTAGGGATGATGTGTGACTGTAGGGATGATGTGACTGTAGGGATGGTGTGTGACTGTAGGGATGATGTGACTGTAGGGATGGTGTGTGACTGTAGGGATGATGTGACTGTAGGGATGATGTGACTGTAGGGATGATGTGACTGTAGGGATGATGTGTGACTGTAGGGATGGTGTGTGACTGTAGGGATGATGTGTGACTGTAGGGATGGTGTGTGACTGTAGGGATGATGTGTGACTGTAGGGATGGTGTGTGACTGTAGGGATGGTGTGTGACTGTAGGGATGATGTGTGACTGTAGGGATGATGTGTGACTGTAGGGATGGTGTGTGACTGTAGGGATGATGTGTGACTGTAGGGATGATGTGTGACTGTAGGGATGGTGTGTGACTGTAGGGATGGTGTGTGACTGTAGGGATGGTGTGTGACTGTAGGGATGGTGTGTGACTGTAGGGATGATGTGTGACTGTAGGGATGGTGTGTGACTGTAGGGATGGTGTGTGACTGTAGGGATGGTGTGTGACTGTAGGGATGATGTGTGACTGTAGGGATGGTGTGTGACTGTAGGGATGGTGTGTGACTGTAGGGATGGTGTGTGACTGTAGGGATGATGTGTGACTGTAGGGATGATGTGTGACTGTAGGGATGATGTGTGACTGTAGGGATTATGATGTGACTGTAGGGATGATGTGTGACTGTAGGGATGATATGTGACTGTAGGGATGGTGTGTGACTGTAGGGATGATGTGTGACTGTAGGGATGATGTGTGACTGTAGGGATGGTGTGTGACTGTAGGGATGATGTGACTGTAGGGATGATGTGACTGTAGGGATGATGTGTGACTGTAGGGATGATGTGTGACTGTAGGGATGATGTGTGACTGTAGGGATGATATGTGACTGTAGGGATGATGTGTGACTGTAGGGATGATGTGACTGTAGGGATGATGTGACTGTAGGGATGATGTGTGACTGTAGGGATGATGTGTGACTGTAGGGATGATGTGTGACTGTAGGGATGATGTGTGACTGTAGGGATGGTGTGTGACTGTAGGGATGGTGTGTGACTGTAGGGATGGTGTGTGACTGTAGGGATGATGTGTGACTGTAGGGATGGTGTGTGACTGTAGGGATGGTGTGTGACTGTAGGGATGGTGTGTGACTGTAGGGATGATGTGTGACTGTAGGGATGGTGTGTGACTGTAGGGATGATGTGTGACTGTAGGGATGATGTGTGACTGTAGGGATGGTGTGTGACTGTAGGGATGATGTGTGACTGTAGGGATGATGTGTGACTGTAGGGATGGTGTGTGACTGTAGGGATGGTGTGTGACTGTAGGGATGGTGTGTGACTGTAGGGATGATGTGTGACTGTAGGGATGGTGTGTGACTGTAGGGATGGTGTGTGACTGTAGGGATGGTGTGTGACTGTAGGGATGATGTGTGACTGTAGGGATGATGTGTGACTGTAGGGATGGTGTGTGACTGTAGGGATGGTGTGTGACTGTAGGGATGATGTGTGACTGTAGGGATGATGTGTGACTGTAGGGATGGTGTGTGACTGTAGGGATGGTGTGTGACTGTAGGGATGGTGTGTGACTGTAGGGATGATGTGTGACTGTAGGGATGGTGTGTGACTGTAGGGATGGTGTGTGACTGTAGGGATGATGTGTGACTGTAGGGATGATGTGTGACTGTAGGGATGATGTGTGACTGTAGGGATTATGATGTGACTGTAGGGATGATGTGTGACTGTAGGGATGATATGTGACTGTAGGGATGGTGTGTGACTGTAGGGATGATGTGTGACTGTAGGGATGGTGTGTGACTGTAGGGATGATGTGTGACTGTAGGGATGGTGTGTGACTGTAGGGATGATGTGACTGTAGGGATGATGTGACTGTAGGGATGATGTGTGACTGTAGGGATGATGTGTGACTGTAGGGATGATATGTGACTGTAGGGATGATGTGTGACTGTAGGGATGATGTGACTGTAGGGATGATGTGACTGTAGGGATGATGTGACTGTAGGGATGATGTGTGACTGTAGGGATGATGTGTGACTGTAGGGATGATGTGTGACTGTAGGGATGACGTGACTGTAGGGATGGTGTGTGACTGTAGGGATGGTGTGTGACTGTAGGGATGATGTGTGACTGTAGGGATGATGTGTGACTGTAGGGATGATGTAACTGTAGGGATGGTGTGTGACTGTAGGGATGATGTGACTGTAGGGATGGTGTGTGACTGTAGGGATGATGTGACTGTAGGGATGATGTGACTGTAGGGATAATGTGTGACTGTAGGGATGGTGTGTGACTGTAGGGATGATGTGTGACTGTAGGGATGGTGTGTGACTGTAGGGATGATGTGTGACTGTAGGGATGGTGTGTGACTGTAGGGATGGTGTGTGACTGTAGGGATGATGTGTGACTGTAGGGATGATGTGTGACTGTAGGGATGGTGTGTGACTGTAGGGATGATGTGTGACTGTAGGGATGATGTGTGACTGTAGGGATGGTGTGTGACTGTAGGGATGGTGTGTGACTGTAGGGATGGTGTGTGACTGTAGGGATGATGTGTGACTGTAGGGATGGTGTGTGACTGTAGGGATGGTGTGTGACTGTAGGGATGGTGTGTGACTGTAGGGATGATGTGTGACTGTAGGGATGGTGTGTGACTGTAGGGATGGTGTGTGACTGTAGGGATGATGTGTGACTGTAGGGATGGTGTGTGACTGTAGGGATGATGTGTGACTGTAGGGATGATGTGTGACTGTAGGGATGGTGTGTGACTGTAGGGATGGTGTGTGACTGTAGGGATGGTGTGTGACTGTAGGGATGATGTGTGACTGTAGGGATGGTGTGTGACTGTAGGGATGGTGTGTGACTGTAGGGATGATGTGTGACTGTAGGGATGATGTGACTGTAGGGATGATGTGTGACTGTAGGGATGATGTGTGACTGTAGGGATGGTGTGTGACTGTAGGGATGGTGTGTGACTGTAGGGATGATGTGTGACTGTAGGGATGATGTGACTGTAGGGATGGTGTGTGACTGTAGGGATGGGGTGTGACTGTAGGGATGGTGTGTGACTGTAGGGATGGTGTGTGACTGTAGGGATGATGTGTGACTGTAGGGATGGTGTGTGACTGTAGGGATGGGGTGTGACTGTAGGGATGATGTGTGACTGTAGGGATGATGTGTGACTGTAGGGATGATGTGTGACTGTAGGGATGGGGTGTGAGTGTAGGGATGGGGTGTGACTGTAGGGATGGTGTGTGACTGTAGGGATGGGGTGTGACTGTAGGGATGATGTGTGACTGTAGGGATGATGTGTGACTGTAGGGATGGGGTGTGACTGTAGGGATGATGTGTGACTGTAGGAATGGGGTGTGACTGTAGGGATGATGTGTGACTGTAGGGATGATGTGTGACTGTAGGGATGATGTGTGACTGTAGGGATGGGGTGTGACTGTAGGGATGATGTGTGACTGTAGGGATGATGTGTGACTGTAGGGATGATGTGTGACTGTAGGGATGATGTGTGACTGTAGGGATGGGGTGTGACTGTAGGGATGATGTGTGACTGTAGGGATGATGTGTGACTGTAGGGATGGGGTGTGACTGTAGGGATGATGTGTGACTGTAGGAATGGGGTGTGACTGTAGGGATGGTGTGTGACTGTAGGGATGATGTGTGACTGTAGGGATGGTGTGTGACTGTAGGGATGGGGTGTGACTGTAGGGATGATGTGTGACTGTAGGGATGATGTGTGACTGTAGGGATGATGTGTGACTGTAGGGATGATGTGTGACTGTAGGGATGGGGTGTGAGTGTAGGGATGGGGTGTGACTGTAGGGATGGTGTGTGACTGTAGGGATGGGGTGTGACTGTAGGGATGATGTGTGACTGTAGGGATGATGTGTGACTGTAGGGATGATGTGTGACTGTAGGGATGGGGTGTGACTGTAGGGATGATGTGTGACTGTAGGAATGGGGTGTGACTGTAGGGATGATGTGACTGTAGGGATGATGTGACTGTAGGGATGATGTGACTGTAGGGATGATGTGTGACTGTAGGGATGATGTGACTGTAGGGATGATGTGTGACTGTAGGGATGATGTGACTGTAGGGATGATGTGACTGTAGGGATGGTGTTCTTAGGGTCATAGTCAGCATTTTTCTTCCTTCAAACACAGCGCGTCGAGTTAATGTCAAAGAGCTCAATTTTGGTCTCATCTGACCACAGAACTTTCTGCCAATCCTTCTCTAATGCCGCGTACACACGGACGGACTTCCCGACAGAAAAAGTCCGATGGGAGCTTTCGGTCAGACATTCCGACCGCGTGTATGCCCCATCGGACTTTTTCTGTCGGCATTTCTGACGGACTCAGGTATAAAACATGTTCTAAATCTTTCCGTCGGAGATGCCAACAGAGTTTAGCCCGTTGGCAAGTCCGGCCGTGTGTACGTGTCATAAATCATTTAGATGTTCATTGGCAAACGTCAGACGGACTGTACATGTGACTTCCTGAGGAGGGAGACTCGTTGTGTTTGGAGGAAGAAAAATGCTGACTATGACCCTAAGAACACCATCCCTACAGTCACATCATCCCTACAGTCACATCATCCCTACAGTCACATCATCCCTACAGTCACATCATCCCTACAGTCACACATCATCCCTACAGTCACATCATCCCTACAGTCACATCATCCCTACAGTCACATCATCCCTACAGTCACATCATCCCTACAGTCACACATCATCCCTACAGTCACATCATCCCTACAGTCACATCATCCCTACAGTCACATCATCCCTACAGTCACACACCATCCCTACAGTCACATCATCCCTACAGTCACATCATCCCTACAGTCACACACCATCCCTACAGTCACATCATCCCTACAGTCACATCATCCCTACAGTCACATCATCCCTACAGTCACATCATCCCTACAGTCACATCATCCCTACAGTCACACATCATCCCTACAGTCACATCATCCCTACAGTCACATCATCCCTACAGTCACATCATCCCTACAGTCACATCATCCCTACAGTCACACATCATCCCTACAGTCAC
Source organism: Lithobates septentrionalis (assembly GCA_037952835.1). Classification (NCBI taxonomy): domain Eukaryota; kingdom Metazoa; phylum Chordata; class Amphibia; order Anura; family Ranidae; genus Lithobates; species Lithobates septentrionalis. The sequence continues at coordinate 113,646 of JBBDGP010004471.1, forward strand.
ATCATCCCTACAGTCACATCATCCCTACAGTCACATCATCCCTACAGTCACACACCATCCCTACAGTCACATCATCCCTACAGTCACATCATCCCTACAGTCACACACCATCCCTACAGTCACATCATCCCTACAGTCACATCATCCCTACAGTCACATCATCCCTACAGTCACACATCATCCCTACAGTCACATCATCCCTACAGTCACACATCATCCCTACAGTCACATCATCCCTACAGTCACACACCATCCCTACAGTCACACACCATCCCTACAGTCACATCATCCCTACAGTCACATCATCCCTACAGTCACATCATCCCTACAGTCACATCATCCCTACAGTCACACACCATCCCTACAGTCACATCATCCCTACAGTCACATCATCCCTACAGTCACACACCATCCCTACAGTCACATCATCCCTACAGTCACATCATCCCTACAGTCACATCATCCCTACAGTCACATCATCCCTACAGTCACACACCATCCCTACAGTCACACACCATCCCTACAGTCACATCATCCCTACAGTCACACATCATCCCTACAGTCACACATCATCCCTACAGTCACATCATCCCTACAGTCACACACCATCCCTACAGTCACACACCATCCCTACAGTCACATCATCCCTACAGTCACATCATCCCTACAGTCACACACCATCCCTACAGTCACATCATCCCTACAGTCACACATCATCCCTACAGTCACACATCATCCCTACAGTCACATCATCCCTACAGTCACACATCATCCCTACAGTCACACATCATCCCTACAGTCACACATCATCCCTACAGTCACATCATCCCTACAGTCACATCATCCCTACAGTCACATCATCCCTACAGTCACATCATCCCTACAGTCACACATCATCCCTACAGTCACATCATCCCTACAGTCACATCATCCCTACAGTCACATCATCCCTACAGTCACACATCATCCCTACAGTCACATCATCCCTACAGTCACATCATCCCTACAGTCACATCATCCCTACAGTCACACACCATCCCTACAGTCACATCATCCCTACAGTCACATCATCCCTACAGTCACACACCATCCCTACAGTCACATCATCCCTACAGTCACATCATCCCTACAGTCACATCATCCCTACAGTCACACATCATCCCTACAGTCACATCATCCCTACAGTCACACATCATCCCTACAGTCACATCATCCCTACAGTCACACACCATCCCTACAGTCACACACCATCCCTACAGTCACATCATCCCTACAGTCACATCATCCCTACAGTCACATCATCCCTACAGTCACATCATCCCTACAGTCACACACCATCCCTACAGTCACATCATCCCTACAGTCACATCATCCCTACAGTCACACACCATCCCTACAGTCACATCATCCCTACAGTCACATCATCCCTACAGTCACATCATCCCTACAGTCACATCATCCCTACAGTCACACACCATCCCTACAGTCACACACCATCCCTACAGTCACATCATCCCTACAGTCACACATCATCCCTACAGTCACACATCATCCCTACAGTCACATCATCCCTACAGTCACACACCATCCCTACAGTCACACACCATCCCTACAGTCACATCATCCCTACAGTCACATCATCCCTACAGTCACACACCATCCCTACAGTCACATCATCCCTACAGTCACACATCATCCCTACAGTCACACATCATCCCTACAGTCACATCATCCCTACAGTCACACATCATCCCTACAGTCACACATCATCCCTACAGTCACACATCATCCCTACAGTCACATCATCCCTACAGTCACATCATCCCTACAGTCACACATCATCCCTACAGTCACACATCATCCCTACAGTCACATCATCCCTACAGTCACACATCACCCCTACAGTCACATCATCCCTACAGTCACATCATCCCTACAGTCACACATCATCCCTACAGTCACATCACCCCTACAGTCACACATCATCCCTACAGTCACACATCATCCCTACAGTCCCACACCATCCCTACAGTCACATCATCCCTACAGTCACACCCCATCCGTACAGTCACACATCATCCCTACAGTCACACATCATCCCTACAGTCACACATCATCCCTACAGTCACACACCATCCCTACAGTCACACATCATCCCTACAGTCACACACCATCCCTACAGTCACATCATCCCTACAGTCACACCCCATCCCTACAGTCACACATCATCCCTACAGTCACACATCATCCCTACAGTCACACATCATCCCTACAGTCACACATCATCCCTACAGTCACACATCATCCCTACAGTCACACACCATCCCTACAGTCACATCATCCCTACAGTCACACCCCATCCCTACAGTCACACCCCATCCCTACAGTCACACACCATCCCTACAGTCACACATCATCCCTACAGTCACATCATCATCCCTACAGTCACATCATCCCTACAATCACACATCATCCCTACAGTCACATCATCCCTACAGTCACACATCATCCCTACAGTCACACATCATCCCTACAGTCACATCATCCCTACAGTCACACACCATCCCTACAGTCACACATCATCCCTACAGTCACATCATCCCTACAGTCACATCATCCCTACAGTCACACATCATCCCTACAGTCACACATCATCCCTACAGTCACACATCATCCCTACAGTCACATCATCCCTACAGTCACATCATCCCTACAGTCACACATCATCCCTACAGTCACACATCATCCCTACAGTCACACATCATCCCTACAGTCACATCATCCCTACAGTCACATCATCCCTACAGTCACACCCCATCCCTACAGTCACACATCATCCCTACAGTCACATCATCCCTACAGTCACACATCATCCCTACAGTCACACATCATCCCTACAGTCACATCATCCCTACAATCACACATCATCCCTACAGTCACACATCATCCCTACAGTCACATCATCCCTACAATCACACATCATCCCTACAGTCACATCATCCCTACAGTCACACATCATCCCTACAGTCACATCATCCCTACAGCCACACATCATCCCTACAGTCACATCATCCCTACAGTCACATCATCATCCCTACAGTCACACATCATCCCTACAGTCACACATCATCCCTACAGTCACACACCATCCCTACAGTCACATCATCCCTACAGTCACACATCATCCCTACAGTCACACATCATCCCTACAGTCACACACCATCCCTACAGTCACATCATCCCTACAGTCACACCCCATCCCTACAGTCACACATCATCCCTACAGTCACACATCATCCCTACAGTCACACATCATCCCTACAGTCACACATCATCCCTACAGTCACATCATCCCTACAGTCACACCCCATCCCTACAGTCACACATCATCCCTACAGTCACACACCATCCCTACAGTCACACATCATCCCTACAGTCACACATCATCCCTACAGTCACACATCATCCCTACAGTCACACCCCATCCCTACAGTCACATCATCCCTACAGTCACATCATCCCTACAGTCACACACCATCCCTACAGTCACATCATCCCTACAGTCACATCATCCCTACAGTCACACATCATCCCTACAGTCACACATCATCCCTACAGTCACGTCATCCCTACAGTCACATCATCATCCCTACAGTCACACACCATTCCTACAGTCACACATCATCCCTACAGTCACACATCATCCCTACAGTCACACCCCATCCCTACAGTCACACACCATCCCTACAGTCACATCATCCCTACAGTCACACATCATCCCTACAGTCACACCCCATCCCTACAGTCACACACCATCCCTACAGTCACATCATCCCTACAGTCACACATCATCCCTACAGTCACACATCATCCCTACAGTCACACATCATCCCTACAGTCACACACCATCCCTACAGTTACATCATCCCTACAGTCACATCATCCCTACAGTCACATCATCCCTACAGTCACACACCATTCCTACAGTCACACATCATCCCTACAGTCACACATCATCCCTACAGTCACACCCCATCCCTACAGTCACATCATCCCTACAGTCACACATCATCCCTACAGTCACACCCCATCCCTACAGTCACACATCATCCCTACAGTCACATCATCCCTACAGTCACACATCATCCCTACAGTCACACATCATCCCTACAGTCACACATCATCCCTACAGTCACATCATCCCTACAGTCACACATCATCCCTACAGTCACACATCATCCCTACAGTCACATCATCCCTACAGTCACACATCATCCCTACAGTCACACATCATCCCTACAGTCACACATCATCCCTACAGTCACACACCATCCCTACAGTCACACATCATCCCTACAGTCACATCATCCCTACAGTCACACATCCATCCCTACAGTCACACATCATCCCTACAGTCACATCTCCCATCATCCCTACAGTCACACATCATCCCTACAGTCAACACCATCCCTACAGTCACACATCATCCCTACAGTCACACATCATCCCTACAGTCACACACCATCCCTACACTCACACATCATCCCTACAGTCACACACCATCCCTACAGTCACACACCATCCCTACAGTCACATCATCCCTACAGTCACACATCATCCCTACAGTCACACATCATCCCTACAGTCACACATCATCCCTACAGTCACACATCATCCCTACAGTCACACATTCCTTACGTCACATCCCTACAGTCACACATCATCCCTACAGTCACACATCATCCCTACAGTCACACATCATCCCTACAGTCACACACCATCCCTACAGTCACACATCATCCCTACAGTCACACACCATCCCTACAGTCACATCATCCCTACAGTCACACATCATCCCTACAGTCACACATCATCCCTACAGTCACACACCATCCCTACAGTCACACACCATCCCTACAGTCACACACCATCCCTACAGTCACATCATCCCTACAGTCACACATCATCCCTACAGTCACACATCATCCCTACAGTCACACATCATCCCTACAGTCACATCATCCCTACAGTCACACACCCATCCCTACAGTCACATCATCATCCCTACAGTCACACATCATCCCTACAGTCACACACCATCCCTACAGTCACATCATCATCCCTACAGTCACACATCATCCCTACAGTCACACATCATCCCTACAGTCACACCCCATCCCTACAGTCACACCCCATCCCTACAGTCACACCATCCCTACAGTCACACATCATCCCTACAGTCACACATCATCCCTACAGTCACACACCATCCCTACAGTCACACATCATCCCTACAGTCACACATCATCCCTACAGTCACACCCCATCCCTACAGTCACACACCATCCCTACAGTCACACATCATCCCTACAGTCACACATCATCCCTACAGTCACACTCATCCCTACAGTCACACATCATCCCTACAGTCACACATCATCCCTACAGTCACACCCCATCCCTACAGTCACACATCATCCCTACAGTCACACACCATCCCTACAGTCACACCCCATCCCTACAGTCACACATCATCCCTACAGTCACACATCATCCCTACAGTCACACATCATCCCTACAGTCACACCCCATCCCTACAGTCACACACCATCCCTACAGTCACACATCATCCCTACAGTCACACATCATCCCTACAGTCACATCATCCCTACAGTCACACATCATCCCTACAGTCACACATCATCCCTACAGTCACACATCATCCCTACAGTCACACACCATCCCTACAGTCACATCATCCCTACAGTCACACATCATCCCTACAGTCACATCATCCCTACAGTCACACATCATCCCTACAGTCACACATCATCCCTACAGTCACACACCATCCCTACAGTCACACACCATCCCTACAGTCACACATCATCCCTACAGTCACACATCATCCCTACAGTCACATCATCCCTACAGTCACATCATCCCTACAGTCACACATCATCCCTACAGTCACACATCATCCCTACAGTCACACATCATCCCTACAGTCACATCATCCCTACAGTCACATCATCCCTACAGTCACACATCATCCCTACAGTCACACATCATCCCTACAGTCACACATCATCCCTACAGTCACATCATCCCTACAGTCACATCATCCCTACAGTCACATCATCCCTACAGTCACACATCATCCCTACAGTCACACATCATCCCTACAGTCACATCATCCCTACAGTCACACATCATCCCTACAGTCACATCATCCCTACAGTCACACATCATCCCTACAGTCACACATCATCCCTACAGTCACACCCCATCCCTACAGTCACATCATCCCTACAGTCACATCATCCCTACAGTCACATCATCCCTACAGTCACACACCATCCCTACAGTCACATCATCCCTACAGTCACATCATCCCTACAGTCACACATCATCCCTACAGTCACACATCATCCCTACAGTCACGTCATCCCTACAGTCACATCATCATCCCTACAGTCACACACCATTCCTACAGTCACACATCATCCCTACAGTCACACATCATCCCTACAGTCACACCCCATCCCTACAGTCACACACCATCCCTACAGTCACATCATCCCTACAGTCACACCCATCCCTACAGTCACACACCATCCCTACAGTCACATCATCCCTACAGTCACACATCATCCCTACAGTCACATCATCCCTACAGTCACACATCATCCCTACAGTCACACACCATCCCTACAGTCACATCATCCCTACAGTCACATCATCCCTACAGTCACATCATCCCTACAGTCACACACCATTCCTACAGTCACACATCATCCCTACAGTCACATCATCATCCCTACAGTCACATCATCCCTACAGTCACATCATCCCTACAGTCACACATCATCCCTACAGTCACACATCATCCCTACAGTCACACATCATCCCTACAGTCACATCATCCCTACAGTCACATCATCCCTACAGTCACACATCATCCCTACAGTCACACATCATCCCTACAGTCACACATCATCCCTACAGTCACATCATCCCTACAGTCACACACCATCCCTACAGTCACATCATCCCTACAGTCACACATCATCCCTACAGTCACACATCATCCCTACAGTCACACCCCATCCCTACAGTCACATCATCCCTACAGTCACATCATCCCTACAGTCACACACCATCCCTACAGTCACATCATCCCTACAGTCACATCATCCCTACAGTCACACATCATCCCTACAGTCACACATCATCCCTACAGTCACACATCATCCCTACAGTCACGTCATCCCTACAGTCACATCATCATCCCTACAGTCACACACCATTCCTACAGTCACACATCATCCCTACAGTCACACATCATCCCTACAGTCACACCCCATCCCTACAGTCACACACCATCCCTACAGTCACATCATCCCTACAGTCACACATCATCCCTACAGTCACACCCCATCCCTACAGTCACACACCATCCCTACAGTCACATCATCCCTACAGTCACACATCATCCCTACAGTCACACATCATCCCTACAGTCACACACCATCCCTACAGTCACATCATCCCTACAGTCACATCATCCCTACAGTCACACATCATTCCTACAGTCACACATCATCCCTACAGTCACACATCATCCCTACAGTCACACCCCATCCCTACAGTCACATCATCCCTACAGTCACACATCATCCCTACAGTCACACCCCATCCCTACAGTCACACATCATCCCTACAGTCACATCATCCCTACAGTCACACATCATCCCTACAGTCACACATCATCCCTACAGTCACACATCATCCCTACAGTCACACATCATCCCTACAGTCACATCATCCCTACAGTCACACATCATCCCTACAGTCACATCATCCCTACAGTCACACATCATCCCTACAGTCACATCATCCCTACAGTCACACATCATCCCTACAGTCACACATCATCCCTACAGTCACACATCATCCCTACAGTCACACATCATCCCTACAGTCACATCATCCCTACAGTCACATCATCCCTACAGTCACACACCATCCCTACAGTCACACATCATCCCTACAGTCCACATCATCCCTACAGTCACACCCATCCCTACAGTCACACATCATCCCTACAGTCACACATCATCCCTACAGTCACACATCATCCCTACAGTCACACATCATCCCTACAGTCACACATCATCCCTACAGTCACACACCATCCCTACAGTCACACATCATCCCTACAGTCACACACCATCCCTACAGTCACACACCATCCCTACAGTCACATCATCCCTACAGTCACACATCATCCCTACAGTCACACATCATCCCTACAGTCACACATCATCCTACAGTCACACATCATCCCTACAGTCACACACCATCCCTACAGTCACACCATCCCTACAGTCACACATCATCCCTACAGTCACACATCATCCCTACAGTCACACATCATCCCTACAGTCACACACCATCCCTACAGTCACACATCATCCCTACAGTCACACATCATCCCTACAGTCACACATCATCCCTACAGTCACACATCATCCCTACAGTCACACATCATCCCTACAGTCACACCCCATCCCTACAGTCACACATCATCCCTACAGTCACACATCATCCCTACAGTCACACATCATCCCTACAGTCACCACATCATCCCTACAGTCACACATCATCCCTACAGTCACACACCATCCCTACAGTCACACATCATCCCTACAGTCACACACCATCCCTACAGTCACACACCATCCCTACAGTCACATCATCCCTACAGTCACACATCATCCCTACAGTCACACATCATCCCTACAGTCACACATCATCCCTACAGTCACACACCATCCCTACAGTCACACCATCCCTACAGTCACACATCATCCCTACAGTCACACATCATATCCCTACAGTCACATCATCCCTACAGTCACACACCATCCCTACAGTCACATCATCATCCCTACAGTCACACATCATCCCTACAGTCACATCATCCCTACAGTCACATCATCCCTACAGTCACACATCATCCCTACAGTCACACATCATCCCTACAGTCACACATCATCCCTACAGTCACACACATCCCTACAGTCACACACCATCCCTACAGTCACACACCATCCCTACAGTCACACATCATCCCTACAGTCACACACCATCCCTACAGTCACACATCATCCCTACAGTCACACATCATCCCTACAGTCACACACCATCCCTACAGTCACACATCATCCCTACAGTCACACCCCATCCCTACAGTCACACATCATCCCTACAGTCACACATCATCCCTACAGTCACATCATCCCTACAGTCCACATCATCCCTACAGTCACACATCATCCCTACAGTCACACCCCATCCCTACAGTCACACATCATCCCTACAGTCACACACCATCCCTACAGTCACACCCCATCCCTACAGTCACACATCATCCCTACAGTCACACATCATCCCTACAGTCACACCCCATCCCTACAGTCACACACCATCCCTACAGTCACACATCATCCCTACAGTCACACATCATCCCTACAGTCACATCATCCCTACAGTCACACATCATCCCTACAGTCACACATCATCCCTACAGTCACACATCATCCCTACAGTCACACACCATCCCTACAGTCACATCATCCCTACAGTCACACATCATCCCTACAGTCACATCATCCCTACAGTCACACATCATCCCTACAGTCACACATCATCCCTACAGTCACACACCATCCCTACAGTCACACACCATCCCTACAGTCACACATCATCCCTACAGTCACACATCATCCCTACAGTCACATCATCCCTACAGTCACACACCATCCCTACAGTCACACATCATCCCTACAGTCACACATCATCCCTACAGTCACATCATCATCCCTACAGTCACATCATCCCTACAGTCCACATCATCCCTACAGTTACCATCATCCCTACAGTCACACATCATCCCTACAGTCACACATCATCCCTACAGTCACACATCATCCCTACAGTCCACATCATCCCTACAGTCACATCATCCCTACAGTCACACATCATCCCTACAGTCACACACCATCCCTACAGTCACACACCATCCCTACAGTCACACATCATCCCTACAGTCACACATCATCCCTACAGTCACACATCATCTCTACAGTCACAATCATCCCTACAGTCACATCCCATCCCTACAGTCACACATCATCCCTACAGTCACACATCATCCCTACAGTCACACATCATCCCTACAGTCACATCATCCCTACAGTCACACATCATCCCTACAGTCACACATCATCCCTACAGTCACACACCATCCCTACAGTCACACATCATCCCTACAGTCACACATCATCCCTACAGTCACACATCATCCCTACAGTCACACACCATCCCTACAGTCACACATCATCCCTACAGTCACACACCATACCTACAGTCACACACCATCCCTACAGTCACACATCATCCCTACAGTCACACATCATCCCTACAGTCACACATCATCCCTACAGTCACACATCATCCCTACAGTCACACACCATCCCTACAGTCACACCATCCCTACAGTCACACATCATCCCTACAGTCACACATTATCCCTACAGTCACATCATCCCTACAGTCACACACCATCCCTACAGTCACATCATCATCCCTACAGTCACACATCATCCCTACAGTCACACACCATCCCTACAGTCACATCATCATCCCTACAGTCACACATCATCCCTACAGTCACACATCATCCCTACAGTCACACATCATCCCTACAGTCACACACCATCCCTACAGTCACACCATCCCTACAGTCACACATCATCCCTACAGTCACACATTATCCCTACAGTCACATCATCCCTACAGTCACACACCATCCCTACAGTCACATCATCATCCCTACAGTCACACATCATCCCTACAGTCACACACCATCCCTACAGTCACATCATCATCCCTACAGTCACACCCCATCCCTACAGTCACACCCCATCCCTACAGTCACACCATCCCTACAGTCACACATCATCCCTACAGTCACATCATCCCTACAGTCACACATCATCCCTACAGTCACACACCATCCCTACAGTCACACACCATCCCTACAGTCACACATCATCCCTACAGTCACACCCCATCCCTACAGTCACACACCATCCCTACAGTCACACATCATCCCTACAGTCACACATCATCCCTACAGTCACATCATCCCTACAGTCACACATCATCCCTACAGTCACACATCATCCCTACAGTCACACCCCATCCCTACAGTCACACATCATCCCTACAGTCACACACCATCCCTACAGTCACACCCCATCCCTACAGTCACACATCATCCCTACAGTCACACATCATCCCTACAGTCACACCCCATCCCTACAGTCACACATCATCCCTACAGTCACACATCATCCCTACAGTCACACATCATCCCTACAGTCACATCATCCCTACAGTCACACATCATCCCTACAGTCACACATCATCCCTACAGTCACACATCATCCCTACAGTCACACACCATCCCTACAGTCACATCATCCCTACAGTCACATCATCCCTACAGTCACACATCATCCCTACAGTCACACATCATCCCTACAGTCACACACCATCCCTACAGTCACACCCCATCCCTACAGTCACACATCATCCCTACAGTCACACATCATCCCTACAGTCACATCATCCCTACAGTCACACACCATCCCTACAGTCACACATCATCCCTACAGTCACACATCATCCCTACAGTCACATCATCATCCCTACAGTCACATCATCCCTACAGTCACATCATCCCTACAGTCACACATCATCCCTACAGTCACACATCATCCCTACAGTCACATCATCCCTACAGTCACATCATCCCTACAGTCACACATCATCCCTACAGTCACACATCATCCCTACAGTCACACATCATCCCTACAGTCACACATCATCCCTACAGTCACATCATCCCTACAGTCACACACCATCCCTACAGTCACACACCATCCCTACAGTCACATCATCCCTACAGTCACACATCATCCCTACAGTCACACATCATCCCTACAGTCACACACCATCCCTACAGTCACATCATCCCTACAGTCACATCATCCCTACAGTCACACACCATCCCTACAGTCACATCATCCCTACAGTCACATCATCCCTACAGTCACACATCATCCCTACAGTCACACATCATCCCTACAGTCACGTCATCCCTACAGTCACATCATCATCCCTACAGTCACACACCATTCCTACAGTCACACATCATCCCTACAGTCACACATCATCCCTACAGTCACACCCCATCCCTACAGTCACACACCATCCCTACAGTCACACATCATCCCTACAGTCACACCCCATCCCTACAGTCACACACCATCCCTACAGTCACATCATCCCTACAGTCACACATCATCCCTACAGTCACACATCATCCCTACAGTCACACATCATCCCTACAGTCACACATCATCCCTACAGTCACACACCATCCCTACAGTCACATCATCCCTACAGTCACATCATCCCTACAGTCACACACCATTCCTACAGTCACACATCATCCCTACAGTCACACATCATCCCTACAGTCACACCCCATCCCTACAGTCACATCATCCCTACAGTCACACATCATCCCTACAGTCACACACACATCCCATCCCTACAGTCACACATCATCCCTACAGTCACATCATCCCTACAGTCACACATCATCCCTACAGTCACACATCATCCCTACAGTCACACATCATCCCTACAGTCACATCATCCCTACAGTCACACATCATCCCTACAGTCACATCATCCCTACAGTCACACATCATCCCTACAGTCACACATCATCCCTACAGTCACACATCATCCCTACAGTCACACATCATCCCTACAGTCACACACCATCCCTACAGTCACACATCATCCCTACAGTCACACATCATCCCTACAGTCACACATCATCCCTACAGTCACACACCATCCCTACAGTCACACATCATCCCTACAGTCACACACCATCCCTACAGTCACACACCATCCCTACAGTCACATCATCCCTACAGTCACACATCATCCCTACAGTCCACACATCATCCCTACAGTCACACATCATCCCTACAGTCACACATCATCCCTACAGTCACACACCATCCCTACAGTCACACCATCCCTACAGTCACACATCATCCCTACAGTCACATCATCCCTACAGTCACACATCATCCCTACAGTCACACATCATCCCTACAGTCACACACCATCCCTACAGTCACATCATCCCTACAGTCACACATCTCCCTACAGTCACACATCATCCCTACAGTCACACACCATCCCTACAGTCACACACCATCCCTACAGTCACATCATCCCTACAGTCACACATCATCCCTACAGTCACACATCATCCCTACAGTCACACACCATCCCTACAGTCACACCCCATCCCTACAGTCACACCCCATCCCTACAGTCACACTCATCCCTACAGTCACACATCATCCCTACAGTCACACATCATCCCTACAGTCACACATCATCCCTACAGTCACACATCATCCCTACAGTCACACACCATCCCTACAGTCACACACCATCCCTACAGTCACACATCATCCCTACAGTCACACACCATCCCTACAGTCACACATCATCCCTACAGTCACACATCATCCCTACAGTCACATCATCCCTACAGTCACACATCATCCCTACAGTCACACATCATCCCTACAGTCACACCCATCCCTACAGTCACACATCATCCCTACAGTCACACACCATCCCTACAGTCACCTACCACCCCATCCCTACAGTCACACATCATCCCTACAGTCACACCCTTAGTCCACACATCCCTACAGTCACACACCATCCCTACAGTCACACATCATCCCTACAGTCACACATCATCCCTACAGTCACATCATCCCTACAGTCACACATCATCCCTACAGTCACACATCATCCCTACAGTCACACACCATCCCTACAGTCACATCATCCCTACAGTCACACATCATCCCTACAGTCACATCATCCCTACAGTCACACATCATCCCTACAGTCACACATCATCCCTACAGTCACACACCATCCCTACAGTCACATCATCCCTACAGTCACACATCATCCCTACAGTCACATCATCCCTACAGTCACACACCATTCCTACAGTCACACATCATCCCTACAGTCACACATCATCCCTACAGTCACACCCCATCCCTACAGTCACATCATCCCTACAGTCACACATCATCCCTACAGTCACACCCCATCCCTACAGTCACACATCATCCCTACAGTCACATCATCCCTACAGTCACACATCATCC
>JBBDGP010004472.1:0-100000 GCA_037952835.1 Lithobates septentrionalis
AGAGACAGAGAGAGAGAGAGACAGAGAGAGAGACAGAGAGAGAGAGACAGAGAGAGAGAGACAGAGAGAGAGAGACAGAGAGAGAGAGACAGAGAGAGAGAGAGAGAGACAGAGAGAGAGAGAGAGAGAGAGACACAGAGAGAGAGACAGAGAGAGAGAGAGAGAGAGAGAGAGAGACACAGAGAGAGAGAGACAACAGAGAGAGAGAGAGAGACAGAGAGAGACAATATATATATACATACACATATATATATATATATATATATATATATATATATATATATATATATATATATATACATACATACATATATACACACACACACACACACATCATAGGTGTGCGCAGCCTCTTGCATTAGGGTGTGCACCCCAAAGCTCAAATACATATGCATGTGTATATATACTGATGGTGTCAGTAGGGCAGTGGCCAGTGTCAGTAGTTTTATTTTATTTTTAAATAAATTATTTTATTTTGTAACATTTTTTGGGGGGATAAAATATCAGTGGTCTAAACAGGGGGAATATGCACCACACAAGGAGATTAGGGTGTGCCCAGGCACACCTGGCACACCCTGTGCGCACGCCTATGATATACATACATACACACACAACTAATACTAATATACCATGGTCTGATTTCAGCATGTGAAACGCGATTGGTCAATTTGAATTGTCATAAATTTTACATTAACTGCTTTCCTGACATCAGCCCACTAGTGTCATCATCCCATCATGCCTCTGCCTCTGGAGTCATGCCTGTGCTTGTCAGGGTCAGGGGCGGACTGATAACTCATGGGGCCCCCCAGCAATAGGAGATTATGGGGCCCCAGGCAATCAGAGATTTTAGAGCCACACAGTGTATACACACACAGTATACAATCACATGTACACACAGTATACACAGACAGATGTAAAAAAAAAAAAAACAAAAAAAAAACAAAAAAAAAAACACAGATTTATACATGCTGTCCCTGGTTTTACTGAGGCTGGTAACCCTGATGGGGCCCCCTAGTGGCTCAGGGCCCTCGGGCAGTGCCCAAGTCGCTCAATGGTCAGTCCGCCCCTGGTCAGGGTCTTGCAATGTCTCATGGGACTTGTAGTTTCACCACAGCTGGAGGGTCGAGGTTGCCTACTCCTGTCCTATGTTCTCAAAAGTATTGGGACACCTGCCTTTACACGCACATGAACTTTAATGGCATCCCAGTCTTAGTCCGTAGGATTCAATATTGAGTTGGCCCACCCTTTGCAGCTATAACAGCTTCAACTCTTCTGGGAAGGCCGCCCACAAGGTTTAGGAGTGTGTCTATGGGAATGTTTGACCATTCTTCCAGAAGCGCATTTGTGGGGTCAGGCATTGATGTTGGATGAGAAGGTCTGGCTCGCAGTCTCCACTCTAATTCATCCCAAAGGTGTTCTATCGGGTTGAGATCAGGGCTCTGTGCAGGCCAGTCAAGTTCCTCCACCCCAATCTCGCTCATCCATGTCTTTATAAACCTTGCTTTGTGCACTGGTCCAAATCATTTGGTGGAGGGGGGGGGGGGGATTATGGTGGGGGGGTTGTTTTCCAGGGGTTGGGCTTGGCCCCTTAGTTCCAGTGAAGGGAACACTTAAGGCGTCAGCATACCAAGATATTTTGGACAATTTCATGCTCCCAACTTCGTGGGAACAGTTTGGGAAAGCAAGGTCCATAAACCAAGAGGGTATTTTTGCAATTATCAGAATATTTAGTATAAAAAGAAGTAAACGCATAATAGATCCTCCCCCCCCCCCCCCCCCCGGGGCCAACCAAACTTACTGCACTTTGTGATCTTGCAGTACTCCCTCTCCTTTTTGGGGTCGGTAGTATAGCACCAGGGTCTCTCCGAACTGTCCGGATTGCGGCAATAATTATCATCCAGGTGTTTGTCGGGATACCTGCAGACGGGGAGAATAGCATTAAAATCACATTGAAAATGATGGAAAAAACAAAAACATCACAACCAGGAGCGGCCGGTCCATTTGGGGTGCAGGGGCAGTGCCCCCCTAGTTTGCATGTGGGGATGTATGCAGTTTGTACGATTCCCCCCCAAGCCACATGATTAGAGCCTGAGGCTCCTATTGGCTTGAAAAAGGTTGAGCTTGCGGCGCAGAGCACTGCACCCTGAACACACCCACTTGTGACAATAGCGAATCAATATTTGTTATTGTCTTCCAGCTTCTCCTCCCGGCCAATCAGGAGGGCTGAGTCCATGCCGTAGAGGAACTGAGTGCGGGGTGGGGGGGGGGTTGACCATGCCGTGGAGGGACTGAGTGGTGGTGGGGCGGCCCCCAAAAAACAAAATAAAAAGAAAAAAAAAAAAAAAAGTGTAGCACCAGCCACATATAGCGTTAAAAATAGCGCCTGCAATCCGCCCTCAAACAGCTGCAGCATTGTCTCCAGTGTGAAAGCTGAGCGGTGAAGGAGCGGTGTGTATACCGCTCCTCCACCACTGCTCCCCATTGAAATCAGCGCTGGGATACCGCCGGCAAAACGCCGCTATTGCGGCGCATTGCGGTCGGTTTTAACCTTCTCTCGGCCGCTAGCGGGGGTAAAAGCGCCCCGCAAGCGGCTGAAATGCGCCGCTAATCTGGCGCTGCTAAAAATAGCTGCGTTTTACCGCTGACGCTATGGGCGGCCCGGTGTGAAAGGGCTCTTAAATAGAAAACAAGAAATATTTTATATTTTAGGTGAAATAATAAATCAAGTGTAACAATAATATAAATATTATCCAAGAGTGATTCAGAGAAGGAATGAGAATGGAAGAAATTAAAATAATATCCAGAAAAACAGAGACGGAATGAGAACTTAAAAGTAGATCTATAGGCAAAACTAATCCCCCCCCCCCCCCCCCCCCCCATTTTGGATAGATCAAGGGAGGGTTATAACCCGTCAGATTTTTTTTTCGATATCTGTGTCCCATTGTGGAGATTCCTTCACTTCCTGTCCCACAGCCAAACCGGAAGTGAGAGAAAATCCTTGCAAATTAAAAGGAATTCCTTGGGGACCCCCAGGTCACCAGAACTATTGTCCCCATTGGAAGTTTTCCCCTCTATTACTTCTCTGGGGACAACCCAAAATTTGGCGATTTTCTTTTAGGCTGCATTCACACCTGAGCGTTCTCAGCTGGTAAAAAAAGCCTGAAAAAAAAAACGCCCAACAAGCAAAATACCATTCATTTAAATGGCCCCTGTTCACATCCGAGCGTTTTGTAGCCTGAAGCAAAACACCTGAAGCTCAAAAAAGTACACAAGCTTCTTTTTGGGCAGATTACAGGCGATTTTTCTGCTTTTTACATTGGTGACCTTTTGACCTGTGCAAAGAAGAAAGAAGAAAGAAGAAAGAAGAAGAAGGGAGAAGGGAGAAGGAAGAAGGGAGAAGGAAGAAGGAAGAAGGAAGAAGATTTGCCTTTAGTTATAGAAACTAGAAAAGTAACCATATCTATAGATCAAATAGGAACTTTCAAAGTGCTAAATATAAAGGATTAAGGAGACTATTATTAAGCACACCACAAGACCATAATTAGTGAAAAAAAAATTATATCATACTTTATTACATGCAATTAAAATATCCACAATACAAAAAAACAATGGGGTAAAGGGAAAAACAAACAAAAAAAAGCACCCCATTGTTTTATGTATTGTGGATATTTTAATTGCATTGTGATAAATTATGAACTTTTTTTATACCAATGATAGTCTAGTGGTGTGCCTATAAAGTCCCTAAAACCCGGCTAGGGATTTTTTTTTTCCTCCCCATGAACAATAATATCTAGAAAAAAAGGCTCAGAAATGGAATAAGGGCCCTTTCACACGGGTGAACCAATCGGGTCCGCCTGTCAAGTTTTTCAAGCAGACCCTCCAATCTCCTCTATGTAGCGGTGGGTGTCAAAGGACATGTGTTCATCGACATCCAATCCAATCCGCTAAAATCAGGCAGATGAGGGATCAGTTCCCCATCTGTCTGGCGGATCAGATCGGATGGCAGTCTACATCCGTTTACATCCGACCGCCCATAGAGAAGAGCGGGCTGCGTCTGTCTGCTCTGCATAAGCGGAGAGGACACGGATCAGCGGACAGATTCCCCCCCTGAGCAGGCGGACTCCAACGAATGTAAGAAAGTACCAAAACAATAAATGTAGCAATAATATTTGGGAAATGGCTCAGAGATGGAACGAGAAGATAAGAAAGTAAAATCATAACAGAATGGGGTGAGCCACTGACGCCGCCATGACCTCTTATGGTTTGGACGTACGCGGTTCTGCACGTTATGTAAAATAAAGGATCTGATAGAGTTCAGGGCCATCCATCACAGTTATCACATGGTGGAGCACAGGGTGGAAACGTTTTTTGGATTGGCAAATGTCCCATATTGCTCCTCATCTTACTTTTCTGGGTTATATGGATGGGGATGAGGGCTCTGAAGGTCCCACCGCTGACATTCCTTCCCCGACTCCGTCCAGTCCAGCGAGCCGCGGTAATCTTCACCGTTACAATTCAGACACACGGCTGTGAAATACAAGATGGTGTCAGGTAGGAAGGCTCACAAGATTCTTATGTGGTGCGTCATAGGGAAGAATTTCTTCTGACACCATTACTGAAACCACTTCCATAAGCTGATCCCCCACTTTACTCCACACCCCACCCGCTCTCACCCCCTCCTAAAGCCCCCATCCGGCTCTCACCCCCTCCTCACACCTCCCACCTGCTCTCACCCCCTCCTCACACCCCCACCTGCTCTCATGCCCCCCCACCCAGCTCTAATCCTCCTCACACCCCACCCAGCTCTCACTCCCTCTTCACAGACCCCACCCCCCACTCTCATCCCCTCCCACTCTCACCCCCTCCTCACACTCCTACCCGCTCTCAGCCTTTCCTCACACCCCCACCCAGCTTTAATCCTCCTCACACCCCCACCCAGCTCTCACTCCCTCTTCACAGACCCCACCCCCCACTCTCACCCCCTCCCACTCTCACCCTCTCCTCACACCCCAACCCAGCTCTCACCCCCTCCTCACACTCCTACCTGCTCTCACCCTTTCCTCACACCCCCACCCAGCTCTAATCCTCCTCACACCCCACCCAGCTCTCACTCCCTCTTCACAGACCCCACCCCCCACTCTCACCCCCTCCCGCTCTCACCCTCTCCTCACACCCCCACCTGGCTCTAAACCTCCTCACACCCCACCCACATCACAGCCCACCCGCTCTCACCCTCTTCACACTTCTTGATTCCGCAGGATTGGTATCTCACGTTCTTGTCGGTGGTGTAACACCAGGGGCCACGTCCTTGTCCGGGTTCCGGCAATAATTCTCATCCAGCCCATTCTGAGCATTGGGAAAGTATCTGCACAAAGTAATGAAACATCAAAAGATGTATAGGTTGGAGGAGCATAAACAAAACAGAGAAAAAAACAAAAAAACACAAAAACAAAAAAAGCTGCACATGGAGAAGAGGAGTACAACATATATGGGGAGGAGCCACAGAGGGAAGGGATGCAATATATAGGGGGCCAAGCCACACATAGGGATGGACAAAAGAGGACATAAAAAGCTGCATGCTGAGGGGAGGAGCCACACAAATAATTTGCACACCAAAGGGAGGAGCTAGATATAGGTAGAGAAGGAGCTGAACACAGAGGGGAGGGATGAGATATAGATTGGGAGGAGCCACACAGAAGGGAGGAACAAGAGGCACAAAGAAGCCGCACCCTGAGGGGAGGGGGTGACCTCTCCAGACATGGAGTAGAACTGTCACTCACTTGTGCTCATGTGGAAATTTTCGTTTCCAGTCTTGGCAGGTTTTGCCTTTCACAGTCTGAGAGGCCATTCCACGATATGTCGACCCATCCCCCACCACACATTCCCGAACATAATCTGGACAAATGAACAGAAATTAATACATAGTACAAATGTTATGCATCGCCCTCTGCCCACCACACAAGCCAAAACGGCGCCCCTCTACCCACCACACAAGCCAAAACGGTGCCCCTCTACCCACCACACAAGCCAAAACGGCGCCCCCCTACCCACCACACAAGCCAAAACGGCACCCCCCTACCCACCACACAAGCCAAAACGGCGCCCCTCTACCCACCACACAAAAAGGCAAGTTACCCTTTTTCTGGTAGACATCATAATTGACATTCTTGGTCATGGTGACGTGGAGGGAATTCTGTGTCCACGGCAGCAGGCGGCAGCTGAGAGTCTTCAGGTTGTAATCGAACGACCTGCAACAAGCGGGAATCACATTAGTATGGTATATCGGACCCAGCCAGGGGTCTTCCTCCAAGAACCATCTAATGACTCCTAATGGACCCACATATCTCCTCCACAGCCCAAGCAGATAATGAAAAGAGCAATATACGAAGAGACATCCAGCAAAACCCAGGAAGACCCGAGATCTGCCAGCCTGGAGGCCTGGGTATAGCAGGAACCTTCCTGCACCCAGCGCCCCCTTTCCATGCCTAGACCAGGGGTGTAGCGGGTACCTACCTGTATCAGCACCTCATTTAACAAATACTGAGAATGGGGGTACATCAGGCGCCTACCTGTACCCAGTAACACCCCCTCCCCCATCTCATTTCAATATAGAGACACTGGGTACTGTGGACACCTGCCTGCACCCAACATCCTCTTACCATACACTGATAAAACAAGGGCATGGTGAACATTTCCCTGCATCCCTTCTTTTCAAACAGAGGCAGAACGAGGGTACAGCAGAATACCCACATCCAGCACCCACTTCCCTTACACTGATAGACTTGGGGGTACAGCAGGCACCTACCTACACCCCTTGCCATAAACTGACAGAATGGGTGTACAAAACCCTCTTGCTAAAGCCTGACAGACTGGGGTACAATAATTGATAGACTGGGGGGTACAGTGGGAACCTACCTGCACCTAGCACCCCCTTCCCATACATAAACAGGATAGGGGTACAACAGCCACCTACCTGCACCCCCCTTCCTATACATCGACAAACTGGGGAGTATCAGCATGCCTCTATCTGCCCCCCATTTCTACACAATGACAGACTGGGTGTTACAGAAGGCACCTAACCCCTCCAAGCACCATCTTCTTCTGCACCAAAAGAATGGGGTACAGTGGCCACCCACCAGCACCAACCTCTCATACACCAAGAGAATGGGTATGTTCAAAAAGGCACCTACACACACTCAGCACCCCTTTTCTATACACTGATAAAAATGGGGGTACGGTGGGCACCTACCTGCAGTCCAGCAACTCAGAACATTTCTTGGCACACACGTGAACTTCTCCCTTGATCTCCTCCTTGACGTTTTCCTCATTGGGGTGCACCAGCTCTGTGGCTTTGGATCGCTGATAGTCGTTGATCGAGCTGCGCTGAGCTGAGAAACAGACAGAGAAAACCCCGGATGAGAGGAAGTGGAAAACCCAAAATTAAAATTTCTATAGCAACCACCCAGGTTGTTAATGCATCCAGACAGGAAATAGCTGCATAGAGGCTGCAGAAGATTCACAACCCTTACACTCACCGACCACTTTAGGAGGTAGTGGTGAGATGATTGGAGCTTCATATATACCCCAGTTGAAGTCTTTGCAGACGAAACGCGTCGGGTTTGATAAGCTTGCTGAGCCACGAATTTATATAGCGCTTTTTAAACTTGTCTGATTTTTAGTCTGCCCCTGTTTTGTTTGGGGGTCAGAAACTATTTTTATAATAAATTTCCTTACGTGGATTTAGACTATGTGGAGGCACTTTTTCTCCTTTCTTTCTTTTGGGAATTCATACCATTTATAAGAGGATTGGAAATTAGGACTGGCGATCCTGCCAGTCTTACTATTATGGAGGTTCCAAACCAGTAATACCCTCTCCTGATGGTTGGCGAGTAATAACCAAGGTCACCTACAGATCTTCCCTTGAATACAGTTCCACATCTATACCGTTTGGGTTAACCGCTTCATCTACCGAATCTTGGTATAAGCTTGTTTGACTCATTTGAGTTCACCTGTTCCGGTAAGGGTACCCCAACATTTCCTCTACTATTGTGAAGTTTTGATTAGTGTTACCTGAGTGCCTACTTCCAACACTGAATTACTGACCAGAAAAAAACTATATATGGATGTAGAAGGCATTGAAGCCATTCATATGAACGTTTTGTACATGTCTATGCGGACTCAACCCCTTCCCATTTAAGGGTGATATTTACCACTGATTTTTCACAGTTTTAATAGTTTCTATACGGACACTGGGTACAGATTATGCCAATTGTTCTGTTAGAGGCAAACGCTTATTTATAGCTATATAATACTACTATTTATGTTTATACTTTACCTCTTAGCATTTAATTTACTTTGTAACAACTATCACACATAGTTGGTATATCTTTACAGGAGATACATGTGGTTCATATTTGTGACGTCAAAACTCCAAAGTTTTGCTTATTTTATTTTGATTTGATATATATACTTTGCAGTTGGAGTTATGTCTGTAGCCGTTTTCATGCGAGTTATTTCAATGCCTCTTGTGTATTTCGGCGTATGTACAGCACTACACTCATAGTTTAGCTATACAGTCATTGCTATACTTTTTTTCTACATGACATTTCTGTGCACACAGTTTTTATGCACAATACTTTATTCACACTTAGAAGTTTTACTATATATACATTTTTTTGTGCTTATCTGTTACTAGCAATTTATTCTCATTTTTGTGATGGTTTATGTCACATAAGTGTACACAACTATGTACGTACCCCTTATGCCGCGTACACACGGTTGGACTTTTCGGCTACAAAAGTCCAACAGCCCGTCCGACAGACTTTTGATGGACATTTGGCGGACTTGCAACAGACTTTAACGAACGGACTTGCCTACATACGATCACACAAAAGTCCGACGGATTCGTACGTGATGACGTACACTGGACTAAAATAAGGAAGTTCATAGCCAGTAGCCAATAGCTGCCCTAGCGTGGGTTTTGTTCGTCGGACTAGCATACAGACGATCGGATTTCTGGGTCCGGCGGAGTTACGGCGTAAAGATTTGAAGCATGTTTCAAATCTAAAGTCCGTCAGATTTGCGGCTGGAAAAGTCAGCTGAAAGTCCAGGGAAGCCCACACACGATCGGATTGTCAGCCGGCTTTAGTCCGTCAGCGTCCGTTGGACTTTTGGAGATGAAAAGTCCGACCGTGTGTACGCGGCATAAGTCTTTTTTTAGCCACTTTTCACTCGTTTATTCGAGTATTTCATTAAAACTTTTATTGCGCAGCCTACCTCTAGATTTCCGTTCTGGTTAGGTTTTGGTACAATAACAGACAATACCTAGCGCCACACTTTTTTTGTTTCTTTCATTGGAGTACAGGGACCTCATTGTCCAGTGGTGAGATGATTGGAGCTTTGTGACATGGTGCATTATCCTGCTGGAAGGAGCCATCAGAAGATGGGGACACTGTAGTCATAAAGGGATGGACATGGTCAGCAACAATACTCAGGTAGGTTGTGGTGATTAAATCGATGCTCAATTGGTACTAAGGGGCCCAAAGTGTGCCAAGAACCCCCCCCCCACCATTACACCCCCCACCACCAGCCTGAACCGGTGATACAAGGCAGGATGGATCCATGCGCCAAATTCTGACCCCACCATCTGAATGTCGCAGCTGAAATCCAGACTCATCAGACCCGGCAACGTTTTCCAATCTTCTATTGTCCAATGTTGGTGATCCTGTGCCAATTGTAGCCTCAGTTTCCTGTTCTTAGCTGACAGGAGTGGCACCTGGTGTGGTCTTCTGCTGCTGTAGCCCATCTACTTCAAGGTTGGATGTGTTGCGAGTTCAGAGATGGTATTCTGCATACCTTGGGTGTAACGAGTGATTATTCGAGTTACTTTTGCATTTCTATCATCTGGAACCCAGTCTGCCCATTCTCCTCTGACCTCAACAAGGCATTTTCCTCCACACAACTTCCGCTCACTGGATATTTTCTCTTTTCCCCACCATTCTCTGTAAACCCGAGAGATGGTTGTGTGTGAAAATCCCAGAAATACTCAGACCAGCCCGTCTGCCACCAACAACCATGCCACGTTCAAAGTCACTTCAATCCCCTTTCTGATGCTCAGTTTGAACCTCAGCTCACCACGTCTAGATGCCTAAATTGGAGTTGCTGCCATGTGATTGGCTGATTAGTAATTTGTGTTACCGAGCGATTGAACTGGCGTACCTAATAAAGTGGGCAGTGAGTGTAGATCAAAGTGATTTATATCTAAAAAAAAAAAAAAAAAAAAAGTATGTATGTATGTATGTGTATATATATATATATATATATATATATATATATATATATATATATATGTGTGTATGTATGTATGTATGTATGTATGTATGTATGTATGTATATATATATATATATATATATATATATATTTATATATTATTAGGTACGCCTGTTCAATCGCTCGGTAACACAAATTACATATATATTTTTTTTAATATTAAATTTATTTTTAAAAAAAATGTTATTTAAAAATAATAATAGTTTATGATACAGAGTAAACTGCCTTCCTCTACATACCTGTAACCACCAGGGAGACGGTGAGCAGAGCACAGAGTCCGGTCAGCATGTTTGCGGTTTGGGATCCGGTCGTCCAGCAGAAGTTGATGATGTACAACCCACGCCGCCTCCGTTCCCCAAATATTTGTCCAGATAACAGATTAACTCGATGGTGTGTCAGCAGAGCAGCTGGTGATTTGATTAAAAAAATAAATAAAAATGTATATGTAATTATATTTAGTAATAAAACAAAAAACAAAAATAATCCAACATGACGCACCGGACTCGTTGGCCAGATACACGCCAGCATCACCTTACCCTCCGTCTGGCCAGGAACTGGTTACACAATTGGTTAATATCTAATCTTGTTGCCTCAGGCCATGCGGAATGGGGGGCCCCTAAGGGACAAGGACAGCAAGGCGGCTGCGGGGGTGGGAGGGGGCGATGCTGCTCTCAGAAAAAAGAAAAGACCAGAGAATGCGGACACTTCCCGGCAATGCTGGGGGTTGTAGTCCAGCTAGATAAGAAATGGGTCAGGGCAGCGCAGCAGTTGGGTGCTGAACTGGTTAACGATGATGTCAACACAAGGCTATTCTGGTAACAAGGCTTATGACCCAAATTCTGATCCAGAAAAACAAATCATTCCGGTCACAGGCTGACCGGCGGCCAAACGCCAGGAAGAGAAAACCGCCCAGAAATGATCCAAAAATAAAAAAAAATTTCAGTGTAAATTTTGGGTAATTCCAAAAAGTGCATCAAACAAGTTCTATAGAAACAAGGAGGGTCCATTCAGACATTATGGTGCTACCGCGCATACGCTGTGTGCTGCAGCAAGGTTGTGCTGCCAACGTGCTACAGCATACCAATGGTTCACATTACCCAGGTCAAATGGGGCACATCCACAAATTGTGGGGGGCTGGGAACTGGGAAGGTACATTGGACTTTAAAAATTAAAAGGGGACGCAACGCACCACCGTCGATGGTTAACGCACAAAACCACAACACAATCATACGAACCTAGCTGGACCGGAAAGGTAGTTAACATGTATAAATGGTATATACACCGTGCAGATCTCACATGTGTTGCGTCTCCCACATGTCCAGATAACGGGCACAGACCAGAACAGACCAGCCGGGGAGATCAGAAACACATTGTGCAACCACGGAAAACACAACCTGACTGCAGCCCTGACCAATATCCGCTGGAGGACCCATCTGTACAACATATGATGCTGGATGTACTACACCAGTGTTAGTCAAAAAAAAAAAAAAAAAAATATATATATATATATATATATATATATATATATATATATACACACACACATACTCCAGAAGCAAGCACAGCCCCTGACACCAAAGGGGCCACACATAATATTCAATGACTATAATGCTACAGAAAGCTGTCAAAGACTGCAGACGACACAACGCAGGAGAGGGTCAGAGATTGCAGACAACATGATACAGGGGAGGGTCAGAGATTGCAGACAACATGATACAGGAGAGGGTCAGAGACTGCAGACTAAGGATGAGCTCCGGCGTGTTCGCATGCTGAACGTGCAGAGCCCGCCAGGAAGTCGGCGCAGCGCTAATCAAAGGCAGTGAGACATTTCCCGATGTGCGGCTGCAGAGATCGGGAAATGTCTCACTGCTTGTGATTATCTCACCCTTACTGCAGACAACATGATACAGGAGAGGGTCAGAGACTGCAGACAACATGATACAAGAGAGGGTCAGAGACTGCAGACAACATGATACAAGAGAGGGTCAGAGACTGCAGACAACATGATACAAGAGAGGGTCAGAGACTGCAGACAACATGATACAAGAGAGGGTCAGAGACTGCAGACAACATGATACAAGAGAGGGTCAGAGACTGCAGACAACATGATACAAGAGAGGGTCAGAGACTGCAGACAACATGATACAAGAGAGGGTCAGAGACTGCAGACTAAGGATGAGCTCCGGCGTGTTCGCATGCTGAACGTGCCGAGCCCGCCAGGAAGTCGGCACGGCGCAGCGCTAATCACAGGTAGGGAGACATTTCCCGATCTCTGCAGCCGCACATCGGGAAATGTCTCACTGATTGTGATTAGCGCTTCGCTGTACCGGCTTCCTGGCGGGCTCGGCACGTTCAGCATGCGAACACGCCGGAGCTCATCCTTACTGCAGACAACATGATACAAGAGAGGGTCAGAGACTGCAGACAACATGATACAAGAGAGGGTCAGAGACTGCAGACAACATGATACAAGAGAGGGTCAGAGACTGCAGACAACATGATACAAGAGAGGGTCAGAGACTGCAGACAACATGATACAAGAGAGGGTCAGAGACTGCAGACAACATGATACAAGAGAGGGTCAGAGACTGCAGACAACATGATACAAGAGAGGGTCAGAGACTGCAGACAACATGATACAAGAGAGGGTCAGAGACTGCGGCCACGGCACAGGAGAGGGTCAGAGACTGCGGCCACGGCACAGGAGAGGGTCAGAGACTGCGGCTACGGCACAGGAGAGGGTCAGAGACTGCGGCCACGGCACAGGAGAGGGTCAGAGACTGCGGCCACGGCACAGGAGAGGGTCAGAGACTGCAGATACTGTGGGACATGTTGGAGGTTAGAGACGCATTACAGGAGACTGTTAGAGAATGAAATCACTGATATTACATCTCCTCTAAAAGTCCCTGCTTCCTCCTCGGTCCGGTCCCCACCCCGATATGCTTTGTTACTTTGTATAAGTTTGTATTTCTTCCCCCCCAGATCCATCAGAAGAGATCACATAGAAGAGGGGGAGGTCAGAAAAAGTCTAATACAGTGAATTATGAAAGAAGAAATGAGCCGATCTATCGGGAGGCCTCTAATCTGCCCATGTGTGCCCCCCATACCTCGTACTTCGCTCTTCTCGGGTTCCGGAGACAATAAAGTATTTTGTTTGTTTGTATCTCTCCATCTGGTCGGAGGGGGAGGGGCCGAGGATCCTCTCCAGCTGTGTCCGGCGGGTCAGGTGACCTGGGGGAGGAAAGGGTTAAATCCGGAGGGGGTCTGCCAATCAGAGCGCAGCCAACTCCACAGGGGATCAATAACCAGTACGCAATATTAGGTGTGCAATCCCGATTTAAACCCCTCACTATAATAATCAGTGTGGACCCCCTTCCCCAGGAACAATAATTCATAACCCCCCCCCCCACACACACACACCCCAATCCTCAGTGCACCCCCCTATTCAAAATGAAGTGTGCACCCCTTATCAATCCTCAGTGCACCCCTCCCAATCAATAATCGGTGTAGACCCCGCACAATCCCCAAGTGCATCCACAATCAAAATGTATTTGCACCCCCCTAAACACCCCCCCAGGTACAATATTTATTGTGCACCCCCTACGTCCTACCCCACCACCGATCCCAAGTGCACCCATCCCAATCAATAATCAGTGTGCACCCTCACATCAATCCGCAGTGCACCCCCAATCAAAATACATTTTTGCACCCCGCTCAACCATTAATCGATATGTGTACTACCCCACCCCCTAGGAACAAACATTATTGCGCACCCCCATCAGTGCACCCACCCCAATTAATAATCAGCGTGCACCCCTCATCAATTCTCAGTGCACCCCCAAATTAATATTGAGTGTGCAACCTACATTAATCCTCAGTGCAGCCCAACATAAATTAAATTTGCACCCTCCCCCCTACCCGGATCAATAATCAATTTGTTTACTCCCTTCCCCCAGGAACAATAATTAGTGTGCACCCCCCCCCCCCTTTCCACCAATTCTCAATGCACCCCCGCCCAAACAATAATTATTGTACACCGCCACATCAATCTTCACTGCACCCCTTATGAAATTTTTTTTTTGAACTTCTAATCCATCCTCAGTACACCCCAACCCAATCAATAATTCAGTGTGCACCCCACATCAATCCTCAGTACACCCCAACCCAATCAATAATTCAGTGTGCACCCCACATCAATCCTCAGTACACCCCAACCCAATCAATAATGCAGTGTGTGCCCCACATCAATCCTCAGTGCACCCCAATCAAAATTATGTTTGCACCCCCAACCCAAATCAGTAATCAGCTTGTGCACCCCCTTTCCCCCAGGAACGATAACCGTACCCACCCCACCACCGAGCTTCAGTGCACCCCTACTAATCGATAATCACTGTGCACCCCCATATTGATCTTTAGAGCACCCTCTATCCAGAATTAGCTGTGCACCCCTCACCAATCCCCAGTGCACCACTCCCAATCAATAATCAGTGTGCACCCCCTCCTCCCACATCAATTCACAGTGCACCCACAATAAAAATAAATTGTGCACCCCCTAATCAGTAATATGTCCACCCCCTTCCCCAAGGAACAATAATTAGTGTGCACCCCCCCCCAAAGCACACACACCGATTATCATGTGCACCCCTACAAATCAATAATCAGTTTGCACCCCCATATCAATGCTCAGTGCACCCCCATCAATAATCAATTTGTGCACCCCCTTCCTCCAGGGACAATAATTAGTGTACCCCCCCCCCCCCATCATCAGTGCACGCCTACCAATCAACAATCAGCATGTACCCCCCATATTAATCCTCAGTGCACCCCCAATCAATAATCATACTCTTCCCATGAATATTTAGTGTGCACGCCCCCCCCCCCCATCAATAATCAGTGTGCACCTCACCGTGTGACCTCTATTGGGGAGTACTGTGCTGTTCTGCTGGGAATTGACCTGTATTGGGGTGTATTGTGTCCCTCTGCTGATAATTGACCTGTATTTGGGGTGAGTATTGTGACTCCCCTCTTCCCGAAAAGCGACCTGTATTGGGATAAGTATGGTGACCCCATTGTGCCCCTTGATTAGGAAGTGACCCATATTGAGGTGAGTATTGTAACCCCACTGTGCCCCTTTGCTGGGAACTGACCTGTATTAGGGTGAGTACTGTAAACACTCATTGTCTTCTGCTGGGAAGGAAGCATTGGGGTTATCGGGTATTGTGACCCCCCTCTGCCGGAAAGTGACCTGTATTGGGGTAAGTATGGCAACTCCATTGTGCCCCTTGATGCAAGTGACCCATATTGAAGTGAGCATTGTAACTCGGCTGTGCCCCTCCACTGGGAAGTGACCTGTATTGGGGTGATTATTGTGACCCTTCAGTGTCTTCTGTTGGGAAGTGACCCACATTGAAATGAGTATGGTGACCCTGTTTTGCCCCCTCCACTGGGAGGTGAGCAGTATTGTGGTGAGTATTGTAACACTGTTATGCCCCTCTGTGACCAATATTAGGATAAGTATTGCAACCCCTCAGTGCCCTCTGCTGGGAAGTGACCCATACTGGGGTAAGTATTGTGACTCCACTATGCCCCTCCACTGGGAAATAACCCATACTGGGGTAAGTATTGTGACTCCACTATGCCCCTCCACTGGGAAATAACCCATACTGGGGTAAGTATTGTGACTCCACTATGCCCCTCCACTGGGAAATAACCCATACTGGGGTAAGTATTGTGACCCCACTGTGCCCCTCCACTGGGAAGTGACCTGTATTGGAGTGATTATTGTGACCCTTCAGTGTCTTCTGTTGGGAAGTGACCCACATTGAAATGAGTATGGTGACCCTGTTTTGCCCCCTCCACTGGGAGGTGAGCAATATTGTGGTGAGTATTGTAACCCTGTTATGCCCCTCTGTGACCCATATTAGGATAAGTATTGCAACCCCTCAGTGCCCCTCCACTGGGAAGTGACCCCATACTGGAGTAAGTTTTGTGACCCTACTATGCCCCTCCACTGGGAAATAACCCATACTGGGGTAAGTATTGTGACCCCACTGTGCCCCTCCATTGGGAAGTGACCCATACTGGGGTAAGTATTGTGACCCCACTATGCCCCTCCACTGGGAAATAACCCATACTGGGGTAAGTATTGTGACCCCACTGTGCCCTTCCACTGGAAAGTGACCCATACTGGGGTGAGTATTATGATGCCGCTGCTCCCCACCCCGGAAGTGACCCGTATTGGGGTGGGTATTGTGACCCCGCTGTGCACTCCCATTTGATTATTACCGATGACAATCCATTATAAAGGCCTGAATGTGTCCTGATCTCACCTCCTGTCACAGACTGGGGGAGGGGCAGTACCAGGAGCTAATCATTGCTGCCAGACTAACACTGTGAACATGCTTACAAGAAGAGAGGAGTGGACACACGACCTCACCTGGGTGGTCAAGCTCCTTTATGGTCCAATCACAGGCTGGGGGTGTGTCTGGGACCTGCTTGTGCTGTCTGGTAGGGGTTCCCAGATCACAGGACTGGTTGAAGGGAATAATAGATCTTCCAGCAGTTCTATCACCTTCTCAGGTGTGAACTGAATGTCCTCCCTGGGGACTGACAGCCAATCCTCTTCCTCAACACAACAGCCCCAATGGGGGAGGGGCATATTAGAGGTTGGTGTATGGGGGGGGGGAGTGGCAGTTGTAGAGAATTCTGCTCCTGTATATGATAACCCCGCCCCTGTATATGATACCCCGCCCATGGGCTCCAGCAGGTCACATGACCCGTCACGTGGTGGTGGTGGAGGAGCTGAGTTACACCGCAGAGGAGCTGCTGCAGTCCTGGTGAGCGGAAGAAAGGGGCGGGGTCGCCTAAAACTCCTCCATGTGCACTATGGTGACGTCATTAGGAGATAAATGTGTGTGGGAGGGGCCCTACACTGAGAGCTGTCACCCCTCCCCCCTCACACTGTCCATAGATGTGCCAATCTGATTGTGCAATTTGCTTTAATATGCAATCAGATTGCTGCCTGTGCAGACCCTTCAGCGGAGATCATGTGATCAGAGCTGTGACCTCTGGTCACAGGACCCGGTGAGTGGTGGTCTGTGCGGGACACAGATATAGGCTCCATTCACACCGCGCGGGTGCGACAGAGCGCTGGCGTTTCCGTACATTGTGCACATTGATTTTAATGGGCTGCGTTACGCATGAGAAACGCACACAAAAAAAGTTCCTGATCCTTATGAGAAATATCGCCGCGCCAAATCGGTACTGCAGCACCGTTTTGCACACGTTACCACAACGCACAAGTGTGACAATAATTCCGTGGAGTTCTGCTGAAGTCGCTATAAAGCAGAACTCCGGGCAGAACGCTGAAATACCGACTTGGAAGCGTCTATAGCTGATAATGGATTCTGTCCGGCCAGTCCTGTGATCCAGGAACAAGGCTGCCTCTTACTTTACTGCAGTTCAGCAACAGCCTGGTCACACCCTGACCCCAGCTTGCTGATTGGACAGTAAAAGAGCAGCAGAGGACTGATGAGTCCCCGCCCTCCTCGCCTTGTATTCTTTTGTTATAGACCCTGGAGTGTCCCACCATCACCTCATCATTTACATTTACCTTATCACTCCCCCATCGTTCACCTCAACCCTCACCTCATCACTCCCCCATCATTCACCTCACCCCTTCATTCACCTCATCACTCACCCCATCATTCACCTCATCATTCACCTCACCCCATCATTTACCCCATCACTCACCTCAACCCTCACCCCATCATTCACCTCATCATTCCCCCATCATTCACCTCACCCCATCATTTACCCCATCACTCACCCCCAATCATTCACCTCATCACTCACCCCATCATTCACCTCATCATTCACCTCACCCCATCATTTACCCCATCACCCACCTCATCCCTCACCCCATCATTTACCCCATCACTCCCCCATCATTCACCTCATCATTCACCTCACCCCATCATTTACCCCATCACTCACCTCATCCCTCACCCCATCATTTACCCCATCACTCACCTCATCCCTCACCCCATCATTTACCCCATCACTCACCTCATCCCTCACCCCATCATTCACCTCATCACTCCCCCATCATTCACCTCATCATTCACCTCAACCCAACATTCACCTCATCACTCCCCCCTTCATTCACCCCATCATTCACCTCCACCCCATCATTCACCTCAACCCTCATCCCATCATTCACCTAATAATTCACCTCACCCCATCATTCACCTCATCATTAACCCCATCACTCCCCCATCATTCACCTCATCATTCACCTCAATATCACCCCATCACTCACCCCATCATTCACCCCAATATTCACCTCAACCCCTCACCCCATCATTCACCTCACCCCATCATTCATCTCAACCCTCACCCCATCACTCACCTCATCACTTCCCCATCATTTCACCCCATCTTTTATCTCATCACTCCCCCATTATTGACCCCCTCATTCACCTCATCACTCACTTCATCACTCATCCCATCATTCACCTCACCCTATCATTCACTTCATCTTTTACTAAAGATAATCTTAAAACAAAGCATGTTGTGTTATTTTGGGGTGAGTATTGAGCCCCTCTGCTGGAAGTGACCTTATTAGGGGGGTGAGTATTGTAATCCCTGTTGTACCCCCCCTCCCCCCACTGGGAGGTGACCCGTATTGGGGTGAGTATCATGACCCTTCTATGACCTCATCACTCCCTCATTCTTTATTAACTGAAGCCAAAACGTGTCTTCTATTGTGGAGTATCAGAGGATGAAACGACTGTCAGCTTTTTGAATATTTATATTGGAAGAAAGGAAAACAACAAATCCATCCAGAGAAGGAAGAGAATGATAACAATGTATAATAAACATGAAAATGGAAACATTGTATATATCAGAGGAAGTTACATTGTAACTGAGGAATAATCCCAATGTTACAATGGAACTAGATTTCTAGATATCAGAGGAAATGATGATGAATTGTAACTGTTAAAAATAATGTTTAATAAATATAACAAAGTAAAAATTTTCTATCTCAGAGGAAATGATAAGGAAGTTCCATTGTAAACCAATGGAGTCGGTTCACACATCTCCAGGGCGGCCGAAGGGTCCTGTGCGTCTTCAGATCCGTTCAGGTCCAAATTCAGGCAAAAATTCTGAGCTAATTCATTAAGGTGAAAAACTTTCTTTGCTGCAGCACCCCCCAGCCCCCCCCCCTTTTTCTTACCTGAGCCCCAATCCGATCCTGCGATGTGCACAAGCGCAGCGCCTCCAGCCGCTGTTTCTCTCCTCATTGGACAGATTGATAGCAGCAGGAGCCATTGGCTTCCGCTGCTGTTAATCAAATCCAGTGACACTGGAGCCAGGGCCGAGTCCCGCTGTCTGCGTCAAGGGAGGCAGCAGCAGGACTCAGGTGCATGCCCGCGCGAGTGCCGCCCTGGAAAGCGGCTTTCCGTGGGGCACCCCATGAAGGGGAGGGGCCAGGAGCGCCAGCGGGGCACCCCAGAAAAGGAGGATCGGGGCCGCTCATGTGCAAAACCCTTGCACAGAGCGGGTAAGTATAGTCATGTTTGTTGGTTTTTATTAAATAAAAAAGAAACCTGTACAACCCCTTAAGTATAAATTCCCCTCCTCCCAGTACAGATCCCTTCCCCTAGCAGAAATACCCCCCCCCCCCTCCAGTCCAAATTGTCTTTCTCCCCAATCCCCCCCCCAAAAAAAAAAATATCCCCCCACCTTGCACAAATCCTCTTCCCCTCAAATTTCCATTCTGAGCAGCAAATCCTCCCCCCCCACCTCAAAGCCCCCTCCCAGTACAGATCCCTTCTCCCTAGCAGAAAAATCCCCCCCCCCCTCAGTCCAAATCCTCTTTCTCCCCAATCCCCCCCCAATAAAAAATATCACCCCACCTTGCACAAATCCTCTTCTCCTCAAATTTCCATTCTGAGCACAAATCCTCCACCCACCCCCCACCCCCCACTCCAAAGCCCCCTCCCAGCACAAATTATTGCTATTATTATTATTATTATACAGGATTTATATAGCACTAACAGTTTTTGCAGCACTTTACAACATAAGGGCAGACATACAATTTTATACAGTAGGAAATCAGAATCATCACTAATCTCCCCTCCTAGCACAAATACCCCCCCCCCCAATCATCCCTATTAGCACAAATACCCCCTCCCCATCCCCCCAACACAAATCCCCCCCCCCCAACACAAATCCCCAGAAATAACCACTCCTAGGAACCCTCCAAATTTCCTCACCTAAAACAATTCTTACCCCCTGCTGTCCCTCAAATTCCCCCTCCCAGCACAAATCCCCACCCCCACCCACTGCTTCACAATGCCGGCATTTCTGTGCGTTGCATTGTGTCAGCAAACCAATTAATAATGAATGGGCTTTAATGCACTTTGAGATATATAGAGGCAATACTGCAGCGCACTGCAACACATAGGGGGAGATTTACAAATACTGGAGCAATCAGGATCTGGTGCAGCTGTGCATGGGAGCCAATCAGCTTCTACCTCAGCTTGTTCAATTAAGCTCTGACAATAAAATCTGGAAGCTGATTGGTTTCTGTGCAGAGCTGCACCAGATTTTGCACTCTCCAGTTTTAGTAAATAACCCCCATAATGTAACACAGCTTCACTCTGGAAGGCCTCATTTACACTGACAGCCAGGAAGGGGGGGGGGGGGGGGGGGGGGGCGGTAAAAATAGGCAGTCTGGTGTGGTTTTAGCTCCCCCTGACCATCTGCCTTAATGTACCATGGTGGTCAGAATCAGGAATGTGCTGCTGTGTCAAAAATGATACCACTTGTTGAGTTTCTTGTTGAGTTTACCAGGCAGTGCCACTGCAAAATGTGACTTATTTTAGTAATTTACTGGAACTGATCCCCTGTATGGTTCGCTCTGCAGCAGCTGAAAGCAGGCTTCTTCTCCTCTTCATCCCGCTTTTGCCTGCTGCAGAGAGAGCCATACAAGGGATCAGTTCCAGTAATTGCTCCCCACTCCCAACCACTCTGATCACCCTCCCTGTGCACCATACATTTCCTCCTGCTTAACAGCCCTCCCCCCTCCCTGTGTGCCTACCCCCCCCCCCCCCCCCCCCGCAGTGCTGCTGGCTTCCCTTCCCTTTTTCCCGCCAGCAGCTGCAAGAACACAATAGGATCCTTCAGGATGGAGAGTGAGGGGAGGGTCTGGTAAATGTCATATTTATCGGCCCCTTCCTTTTTTGAATACACACAATGAGTGATCAGTACTGATCACTCACTGTGTTCATTCATAACTGAAACATAGTAAACTGTGTTTATTTGGGGGAGGGGCTCTGTCAGGTTGAATGTATGAGCTGTATGGGGCCACATGGTGTCTAACAGCAGCCATGTGTGTCCCCACTAGGGAGATGCACCCTCTATCTTTGTCCTGGTGTCACCAACACAGAAAATGAGGGGAAATACAAAATGTTGAGTTGTCACCGGTACAGGAACAGGGGATAAATCTTCCTGTTCCAGTGACAGGGGATTTTGCTCACTTTGGTGAGATTACCTCTTTACTTCCTGTTGGGTCCCCATGACAGGAAGTGTCACAATATTTCCCCACCTAGGGAGCACAGGCAGTTCTGTTTTCAGTGGTGATGTAGGCTCTGAATAATTGTATTTTCTCTCTGTGCCCCCCCAGGTGGGGATGTCGTCCCCTCAGCACCCTCTGGAGGGGAAGACCCAGATGACTCAGAAGATTGGCAGATATTTGAGATCAGAGCATTGGGCTATGAGGTAGGTTTGTGTGATTGTATATTTATGTATTCCATCTCTGACCATCCCCTGTAGTATGTCTGCAGTCTCTGACCATCCCCTGTAGTATATCTGCAGTCTCTGACCATCTCCTGTAGTATATCTGCAGTCTCTGACCATCTCCTGTAGTATGTCTGCAGTCTCTGACCATCCCCTGTAGTATATCTGCAGTCTCTGACCATCTCCTGTAGTATATCTGCAGTCTCTGACCATCTCCTGTAGTATGTCTGCAGTCTCTGACCATCTCCTGTAGTATTACTGCAGTCTCTGACCATCTCCTATAGTATATCTGTAGTCTCTGACCATCTCCTGTAGTATGTCTGCAGTCTCTGACCATCTCCTGTAGTATTACTGCAGTCTCTGACCATCTCCTATAGTATATCTGCAGTCTCTGACCATCTCCTGTATTATGTCTGCAGTCTCTGACCATCTCCTGTAGTATTACTGCAGTCTCTGACCATCTCCTGTACTATGTCTGCAGTCTCTGACCATCTCCTGTATTATGTCTGTAGTCTCTGACCATCCCCTGTAGTATATCTGCCGTCTCTGACCATCTCCTGTAGTATGTCTGCAGTCTCTGACCATCTCCTGTAGTATATCTGCAGTCTCTGACCATCTCCTGTAGTATGTCTGCAGTCTCAGACCCTCTCCTGTAATATGTCTGCAGTCTCAGACCCTCTCCTGTAGTATATCTGCATTCTATGACCATCTCTTGTAGTATATCTGCAGTCTCTGACCATCCCCTGTAGTATATCTGCAGTCTCAGACCCTCTCCTGTAGTATGTCTGCAGTCTCTGACCATGTCCAGCAGGGGGCAATGTGTAGTCATGTTCATCCTACACTTCTCACTTGTTCACGGCTGTCATCACCGCTGTACATTTGACCCAGTTCATATCTGACGAAGGCCTTCGTTGCCTCCGGTGTAGTTGAGGCACCACTCCACTAGAAACAAAGTTTTTATTACTGTCTCTGTTTCCATTGGAGAGATTTCCCATCACTTCCTGTCCCTCTGACACCATAACCGGAATTTAGAGCAACACTCCGCACTGGGGACACAGATAGTAGTCAAAACCAGACGCAGGTTCTAACTCTTCTCTGACCCACCAAAAAATAAAAAAAAAATTAAAAACAAGTATTGTGAGTTGGGCTTTAAAAGGAAAATGACAGGACAGAAGTGTGGGGGTGGCCTCTGCTGACTTGTTTTTCTAGATTTCAGTTCTAAGTTGTTATCCTTATCCTTCACTTCTTATTGCTGTGTCACTGACATGGAAGAAGAATGCAGGTCAGAAGTGTGGACTTTGCTGGAAACATGCTTGTTCCAGGTCCTGGGACTTATGAGTCAATGATAGAAGGATAAGGATGACATCCCTGAACATGCAACTGTATCAGTGTCCACCATGCTATGCAACCATTGGTGGATATGCTGTGTCAGTGCCCACCCTGCTATACAATCATTGGTGCCCACCCTGTTGTACAATCATTGGTGGACATGTAGCGTCAGTGCCCGCCCTTCTGTACAGTCATTGGTAAACATGTTTCTGCCCACCCTGCTGTACAATTATTGGTGAATATGTTATGTCTGTGTCTGCCCTGCTGTACGATGATTGATGGGCATCCTGTATTAATGCCTGCCCTGCTGTACAATCATTGGTGGATGTGCTGTGTCAGTGCCCACACCCACCAATGAGAAGAGGAGAAGCCGTGGCCATTCATAGCTACTAAGACCCCCAGTGGCTCCACCCAGGAGGAGTCCCTGCCTTTTATCTTAGATTTGTCTCCTGTTGGTTTTCTGTTCATACAAATATTATTCTGTTTCCTGCAGTTGTATGAGGCCTCCAACATGGCCAGTGTCCGGCAGATTGAAGACCACCCATGGACCTATGTGTCGGCTAGGATGGACAGGCCGGAAGTTGTAATTGAAGGTTCTGACATGGACAGCAAGTCACACGTGGATGAAACTCCGTCCCAACCTGAGGCCTCCAACGTGGACAGAGTCCGTCAGATTGAAGACCACCCATGGACCTATGCATTGGCTATCGTGGACAGGGCAGAAGTTGTGAGTGAAGGTTCTGACATGGACAGTGAGTCACAGTTGGATGAAACTCCATCCCAACCCGAGGCCTCCAACGTGACCAGAGTCCAGCAGATTGAAGACCACCCATGGACCTTTGCGTCAGCTAGGGGGGACAGGCCGGAAGTTGTTGTGATTGAAGGTTCTGACATGGAGAGTGAGTCACAGTTGGATAAAACTCCATCCAAACCTGAGGCCTCCAATGCAGACACTGAGATGCATTTTAAAGAATCTCTACCCAACCCTTTGGTTTTTAAAACAGGGGATGACTGGCAGATTGAAGACTACCCAAGAACCTGTGTGTCAGCATCGGTGGGCAACCAGCAGGATGTCATCTTGTTTGAAAATTCTGATGATGAGGCCTCCAAACCACAGGGTGTCTGGCACATAAAGGAGCACCAATGGGCCCATGTGCCATCTCCCGCAGGGGGCCAGCAAGACCTTGTTGTTGTCAAGGTTTTTAACATGGGTGGTGAGTCAAAGTTGGACGAAACTCTGGCCAAAGCTGAGGCCACTGACATGTATGGTGAGTCACAGGTGTATGAAACTCTGCCCAAACCTGAGACCTTCTACATGGACAGTGGGTCACAGACTGCCCCAAAATTTGAATATAAAACTTTGCCCAAACCTGAGACCTTCTACATGGGCAGCGAGTCACAGACTGCCCCAAAATTTGAATATAAAACTTTGCCCAAACATGAGACCTTCTACATGGGCAGCGAGTCACAGACTGTGCCAAAATCGGAGTATAAAACTCTGCCTAGATCTGAGGACCCCGAAGCCGAGGGTCTCCATGAAGATCTAATCGAGATCATGCGGGAGTTCAACCTGGACGTCTACCGGACCACGCAGTGCCTCTTCTTCAACAGCGGAGAGGTGGGCAGCACCAAGCACTTCCTGCGTACCGGTCTGCGTCCTGACGGCTATCCTATCTGGGAGCCCATGGATGACGAGGACTTAAAGGAGAACAAACCAAAGCTGCGGGCACAGCTGGTAAAAAAATATGGTGAGGAAAATGTCGCCAAAAGATTGGCGTTCCTGGAGTGTTAAGTGGCTCGCAGAGAGCGGAGTCGCATAATAGACAATTATGGTGGTGAGCTTGCGGCACGGTGGTCGGTGTTCTGGAAACCCACTGCATGCTGCGTCTGGAATATCCTACGTTTGCTTTGCTTTATACCTCGAAGAATGCAGCTGCTGCGGAGATTACGCTGCACGGAAACGCTGCGTCAGATCGCTCAAGATAGGATGGAAAGAGGATTGCTGAA
The DNA here is from genome assembly GCA_037952835.1 of Lithobates septentrionalis. Taxonomy (NCBI): domain Eukaryota; kingdom Metazoa; phylum Chordata; class Amphibia; order Anura; family Ranidae; genus Lithobates; species Lithobates septentrionalis. The sequence goes on from JBBDGP010004472.1 coordinate 25,472, forward strand.
AACTGTTGCAGTTCTCATGTCCTTTTGTTACTTTTTGTTATATTTTTGTTGTATTTTGTCATTTTTATTGTGAAACTATAAGTGACAGGACAGAAAGATAAAGGTGTTGTCATCATCTGTTAATAAAAAAAAAAAATGTCATAAGCGTCATCTCTTCATTGACATAATCTTCTATATAGAAACGTTATCTGTCCATCATCCTATAGACCCCGGTGCCCTTCCTGTGACCCCAGAGTCGCATGTATCCGATCAGCCCTTATTGAGCGTCCCACTGAGCCCTTGCAGGGAGAAGTCCCTGTTGTCCTTATCTAAGTGTCACCTCAGGCCAGTGAATGATAAATATTCTATAGACTGGTAGTTAAATGTTCGACTTTCTTTCACACTGTCCTGTTTTTTCCTGTGCCGTCCATCCCTTTCCTTTCTTCTTTTTTTCCTCTGATCTTTTTATAATGGATCCTATTGTGGCTATTGTGTTAAGGGGATGTAATAGCAATGATTTCTAGCAGTCTCATGGGATGTGTCTCAAGTCTATGATTATCTTCTGCAGAATATCTACATTCTCTGACCATCTCCTGCAATATGCTTGCAGTCTCTGACCATCTCCTGTAGGATGTCTGCAGTCTCTGACCATCTCCTGTAGTATGTCTGCAGTCTCTGACCATCTCCTGTAGTATGTCTGCAGTCTCTGACCATCTCCTGTACTATGTCTGCAGTCTCTGACCATCTCCTGTAGTATGTCTGCAGTCTCTGACCATCTCCTGTAATATGCCTGTCAGGGAAATAGGCTAGCAAACCAGCACAGGCAAGGCCGCGCTAACGCGCATCAACGCACACGGGTGTCAGGACCTTGGTAGGAGACCGAGTTGCTGAGAGGGCTCCCCTTGCGGCCGAGTGCAGCACAACCCTGAATATGGTACAGGGATGTGGTGCTCACAGAAGCACGGGTTGCCTGGAAGTAGGAGCCGGTGTTGGTGGCTTGATAGAGAAAGTCCGTAGAGGCAACGTGCTTAGGATCCAAGGAGGGGACCAATGGAAGTCCAATAGGAAAATCAGAAGCCAGGCCAGGGGGTCAAACACAGTAAGCAGTCCGAGAATCAAAGCGACAAGTCCAGGTACAGGAGACAGAGGAATGCGGAGTCCGTTTAGCCAAGCCGGGGTCAGATGCAGGAAGCAGGCAGGGAGAGTCAGAAACAAGCCGGTTGAATAAGCCAGGAGGTCCAGAGGAGTCGACAACAAGCCGGGTCGGTACACAGGAAGTCAGGACAACAGGAAGTCAGGAAAACAGGAAACACAATCACAGGAACACAGGAAGAGCTGACGATAATCCAGCAATGTGGCACCATCAGTGGGACGTTTAAATAGACAAGGTGTAGTATCACGTCGTACGCACACCGTTCCGTTCGTGCGTTCGTAACATCGCGACGTTGCTACGCACGTGCATTCGTCCGAATGTGGTGCCAGACGTCCGCCTAGTAAAAACATTGCACACCCGTGTGCGTTGATGCGCGTTAGCGCGGCCTTGCCTGTGCTGGTTTGCTAGCCTATTTCCCTGACAGTTCCCCCCCCCAAGGGGCAGCCTCCGGATGCCTAAACGTGCCCATTTTTCGGGGTACCTACTGCGAAATCTCTGAATTAGCCTAGGAGCGTGTACATAACTTGCGGGCTCCCAAGAGTTTTCTTCTGCAGAATACCCCTTCCACTTGACTAGAAATTGAATTGTCCTACCTCTCCGACGACAGTCAAGGATAGATTCAACTTCAAATTCTGCTTCATCTCCAACCTGGACCGGAGGTGGGGGCACTTCTTCTCTCCCTGGAAAAGGACTAGAAACAACATGTTTAAGAAGTGACACATGAAAAACAGGATGGATCTTGAAAGATTCGGGTAAAGTGAGTTCAAAGGCTACAGGGTTGATTTCGCGTTTGATCTCGAAAGGACCCAGGAACTTGGGTCCCAATTTCCGAGATGGGCATGGTAGCTTGAGATTTATAGATGAGAGCCAGACCTTGTCCCCTATCTTAAAGGTAGGGCTCGCTCTTCTCTTCCTATCGCACTGCTTCTTATATTCTTCTTGGGCCTTCTTCATGGTATCCTGGAGTGTCTGATAATTATTATGGATGAAATCCACTCTGTCCTGAACCGCCGGTACTGAAGATTCCGGAATGACGTTGGGTAGGAATGAGGGGTGGAAGCCGTAATTCGCCCAGAAGGGTGATTGGTTGGTAGAAGTGTGTATTGAGTTATTATAAGCAAATTCTGCACAAGGTAATAGTTGAATCCAGTCGTCTTGAGAAAAGGAACAGAAGCACCGCAGATACTGTTCCAGCGTTTGGTTGGTCCTTTCGGTCTGACCGTTACTCTGTGGGTGGTAAGCTGTGGACAAACACATTTCAATAGAAAGTAATTTGCAGAGGTTTCTCCAAAACCTAGAAGTAAATTGTACCCCTCTATCTGATACAATGTTATTTGGTAATCCGTGTAGTCGAACAATTTCCTTAATAAAGATTTTTGCTGTATCTAAGGCAGAGGGGGTACCTTTCATAGGTAAAAAATGCGCCATTTTGGACAGGCGGTCTACTACCACCAAGATGGTAGTAAATCCTTCTGAGGGGGGTAAATCCACGATAAAGTCCATGGAAATCTTCCTCCATGGTTGTTCTGGGACTGGCAATGGTCTTAACAAGCCCCAAGACCTGGCGTTGGATCCTTTGTTCCGTTGGCAGATGATGCAGGAGCCGACATAGGTTTTACAATCAAGTTTCAAAGTGGGCCACCATAGGGACCGCTGAACTAGCTCAGTTGTTTTTCGAACCCCAAAATGACCAGCTAGCTGATGGTCATGAAAGGTCTTCAATACTTGTAATCTGGCTTGCTGGGGAACGAAAATCTTATCTTGGTGCCATAGGAGTCCCTCTTGGCTTCTCAGGGAGGAGACTTCCGCTTCAGTACACTGACTAGAGGCCTGCTCAATAGAGGATCTTAGGTCGGGTTGGATCAGTAGGAAGTTTTGGGGAGACAAAATTGTACTAGGTGCAATTTCTTCAGGAGTGTCCGGAAACATCCGGGATAAGGCGTCTGCCTTTCCATTCTTCGACCCTGGGCGATAGGTTAAGTGAAAATTAAACCGAGAGAAAAATAGTGCCCATCGAGCCTGTCGGGGTCTTAGGCGTTTGGCCGTACGGAGATATTCTAAGTTCTTGTGGTCCGTAAAAATCAGGATGGGATGAGTGGCACCTTCCAGGAGATACCTCCATTCCTCGAGAGCTGTCTTGATTGCCAAAAGTTCCCGATCCCCCACATCGTAATTCCTCTCAGGAGGGCTCATTTTCCGTGAGGAAAAGGCCACGGGATGCAGCAGTGCTTTGGGACCCTGACGCTGAGATAGAATCGCCCCTGTGGCGACTTCTGAGGCGTCGACTTCCAGGACATAGGGTAGAGCAGGGTCAGGGTGTTGCAGGATTGGGGCAGAAGTGAAGAAGGTCTTAAGCTGATCGAAGGCGGACTGTGCTGCTGCTGACCACTTAAACTTGGTATGTTGGCGGGTTGTCTGAGTAATAGGTGCTACAATGGTGGAGAAATTCTTTATAAACCTTCTGTAGAAGTTGGCGAAGCCAATGAATCTCTGTACACCCTTCTTGTCAGAAGGGGCCGGCCAATCAAGGATGGACTTTACTTTTTGAGGATCCATGGCGATTCCACCTGTGGTGATGATAAGACCCAGGAATTGAATTGAAGTTTTTTCGAAATCGCACTTTTCAGATTTGACGAATAACCCATGGGTTCTGAGGATGCTCAGTACCTTCTTCACGTGTATTCTATGGAGTTCCAGAGTGGCAGAAAAAATAAGAATGTCGTCAAGGTAGACAACAACAAAATGATCTAAATGTTCCCGGAAGATGTCATTTATGAAATGCTGAAAGGTCGCCGGGGCATTGCACAACCCAAACGGCATGACTAGGTATTCAAAATGTCCAAATCTTGTTCTGAAAGCCGTTTTCCACTCGTCCCCCTCTCGGATGCGGACGAGATTATAGGCACCACGGAGGTCGAGTTTGGTAAAGATGTGTGCTGTGCGGAACCTTTGAAAAAGCTCAGGGATTAGCGGGAGTGGGTAGCGGTTCTTAAGGGTAATTTTGTTTAACTCCCTGTAGTCCACACATGGTCTCAGTGTCTTGTCCTTCTTCTCAACAAAGAAGATTCCGGCACCAGCAGGGGAAGAAGAAGGACGGATAAAACCTTTTTCAAGATTCTCATCAATATATTGTCTCAAGGTCTCAAGCTCAGTCTCGGAGAGGGGGAATATACGACCAAAAGGAATAGTAGCTCCTGGTAGTAACTCGATGGGGCAGTCGTAAGGACGGTGTGGCGGTAAGGTGTCTGCTTTCTTTTTATCGAAGACATCAAGAAATTCCAGGTAAGCTGCTGGTACATTAGGATCCGGACTCGGTGTGGATTGTACAGTCAGGCAACTGGAAAAGTCCTGGAATTTGGGGGTCAAACAATGTTGTTGGCAATAGGGAGATGTAAGGAGTACCTCCTTCTTGGACCAGTCAATCTGAGGATTGTGTGCTTGTAGCCATGGGATTCCCAGGATGACCGGGAACATAGGGGAACTTAAGACATCAAATCTGAGAAACTCCTGATGACCAGAATTGGTAGTGGTAAGAATAGGTATGGTTTCCTGGGTGACATGACCCGAGCTTGGCAAGGAGCCGTCAGCCAGATGAACTGTTAGCCTCTGTTCCTTATAGTTTAACGGAATAGCTAGATCTTTAGCCAAGGCCAAGTCCAAGAAGCAACTACACGCCCCGGAATCCAGTATTGCTTGGAGGTGGATCTCCTTACCTGCCACTAGCAATGTAACAGGAAGTGAGATATGGGCAGAGGAAGACCTGGATACTTGAAGGTGAGTACGGAGGGTCGATTTTCTTGGTCTTATGGGGCAGTAATCTATGAAATGTCCTGATTCCCCGCAGTAGAAGCAAAGTCTCGCTTGCCGGCGATAAAGTCTCACCCCAGGAGTTAATGCTGGATGGAACATGCCGACTTGTAAGGGAGCTGATGCAGACTGAACTTGGGGCAGGTTCCGAGTGGAGCAAGAGGCCTGGTCACGTTCACCCTGACGTTCCCGTAAACGTCTGTCAAGCTGAATAGTTAACTGGATGAGATCTTCAAGTGTGACCGGACCCTGTAACCTGGCTAACTCATCCTTGAGGGCCTCTGATAACCCCATTCGATATTGGTATTTTAATGCTGCCTCATTCCAACCAGAATCCATGGACCATGTGCGGAACTCCACTGTATAGTCCTCCGCAGGGCGCTGACCCTGACGGAGGGAATGTAGATTTGCTTCGGCAGTGGCTACCCGTAGGGGATCATCATATAACCGAGCCATGACTTCAAAGAACTGATCCATAGTGTTGATGGAGGGGCTGCTTTGTTCCAACAGGCCATGGGCCCAGGTCTGTGGCTCACCACGTAATAGGGAGATAGTGAACCCCACCTTGACTGTTTCACTGAAAAAAGTCTGTGGTTGCAAGTCGAAGTATAAGTAGCAGGAGTTTTTAAAAGACCTAAATTTTCTTCGATCGCCACAGAAACATTCTGGCGTTGGGACACGTGGTTCTGGATGGACCATGATCCCAGCAGCTGCCGCTGGAGGTGGACCTTGAACCGAGGAGGAGGATGACTCAGGTAGGTGCTGCAGACGTTCCTCCAACCGGAAGTATTCCTCCTGAAGCTTCTGAATGACTGGGGTAAAGGCCGTGATTTGCTGGAGAATGGCCTTCATCGGGGAGTCACCTCCGTCGGTCTCTGACATGGCTGGATTATACTGTCAGGACCTTGGTAGGAGACCGAGTTGCTGAGAGGGCTCCCCTTGCGGCCGAGTGCAGCACAACCCTGAATATGGTACAGGGATGTGGTGCTCACAGAAGCACGGGTTGCCTGGAAGTAGGAGCCGGTGTTGGTGGCTTGATAGAGAAAGTCCGTAGAGGCAACGTGCTTAGGATCCAAGGAGGGGACCAATGGAAGTCCAATAGGAAAATCAGAAGCCAGGCCAGGGGGTCAAACACAGTAAGCAGTCCGAGAATCAAAGCGACAAGTCCAGGTACAGGAGACAGAGGAATGCGGAGTCCGTTTAGCCAAGCCGGGGTCAGATGCAGGAAGCAGGCAGGGAGAGTCAGAAACAAGCCGGTTGAATAAGCCAGGAGGTCCAGAGGAGTCGACAACAAGCCGGGTCGGTACACAGGAAGTCAGGACAACAGGAAGTCAGGAAAACAGGAAACACAATCACAGGAACACAGGAAGAGCTGACGATAATCCAGCAATGTGGCACCATCAGTGGGACGTTTAAATAGACAAGGTGTAGTATCACGTCGTACGCACACCGTTCCGTTCGTGCGTTCGTAACATCGCGACGTTGCTACGCACGTGCATTCGTCCGAATGTGGTGCCAGACGTCCGCCTAGTAAAAACATTGCACACCCGTGTGCGTTGATGCGCGTTAGCGCGGCCTTGCCTGTGCTGGTTTGCTAGCCTATTTCCCTGACAACGGGTGTGCAATGTTTCTACTAGGCGGACGTCTGGCACCACATTCGGACGTATGCACGTGCGTAGCAACGTCGCGATGTTACGAACGCACGAACGGAACGGTGTGCGTACGACGTGATACTACACCTTGTCTATTTAAACGTCCCACTGATGGTGCCACATTGCTGGATTATCGTCAGCTCTTCCTGTGTTCCTGTGATTGTGTTTCCTGTTTTCCTGACTTCCTGTTGTCCTGACTTCCTGTGTACCGACCCGGCTTGTTATCGACTCCTCTGGACCTCCTGGCTTATTCAACCGGCTTGCTTCTGACTCTCCCTGCCTGCTTCCTGCATCTGACCCCGGCTTGGCTAAACGGACTCCGCATTCCTCTGTCTCCTGTACCTGGACTTGTCGCTTTGATTCTCGGACTGCTTACTGTGTTTGACCCCCTGGCCTGGCTTCTGATTTTCCTATTGGACTTCCATTGGTCCCCTCCTTGGATCCTAAGCACGTTGCCTCTACGGACTTTCTCTATCAAGCCACCAACACCGGCTCCTACTTCCAGGCAACCCGTGCTTCTGTGAGCACCACATCCCTGTACCATATTCAGGGTTGTGCTGCACTCGGCCGCAAGGGGAGCCCTCTCAGCAACTCGGTCTCCTACCAAGGTCCTGACAGTATAATCCAGCCATGTCAGAGACCGACGGAGGTGACTCCCCGATGAAGGCCATTCTCCAGCAAATCACGGCCTTTACCCCAGTCATTCAGAAGCTTCAGGAGGAATACTTCCGGTTGGAGGAACGTCTGCAGCACCTACCTGAGTCATCCTCCTCCTCGGTTCAAGGTCCACCTCCAGCGGCAGCTGCTGGGATCATGGTCCATCCAGAACCACGTGTTCCAACGCCAGAATGTTTCTGTGGCGATCGAAGAAAATTTAGGTCTTTTAAAAACTCCTGCTACTTATACTTCGACTTGCAACCACAGACTTTTTTCAGTGAAACAGTCAAGGTGGGGTTCACTATCTCCCTATTACGTGGTGAGCCACAGACCTGGGCCCATGGCCTGTTGGAACAAAGCAGCCCCTCCATCAACACTATGGATCAGTTCTTTGAAGTCATGGCTCGGTTATATGATGATCCCCTACGGGTAGCCACTGCCGAAGCAAATCTACATTCCCTCCGTCAGGGTCAGCGCCCTGCGGAGGACTATACAGTGGAGTTCCGCACATGGTCCATGGATTCTGGTTGGAATGAGGCAGCATTAAAATACCAATATCGAATGGGGTTATCAGAGGGCCTCAAGGATGAGTTAGCCAGGTTACAGGGTCCGGTCACACTTGAAGATCTCATCCAGTTAACTATTCAGCTTGACAGACGTTTACGGGAACGTCAGGGTGAACGTGACCAGGCCTCTTGCTCCACTCGGAACCTGCCCCAAGTTCAGTCTGCATCAGCTCCCTTACAAGTCGGCATGTTCCATCCAGCATTAACTCCTGGGGTGAGACTTTATCGCCGGCAAGCGAGACTTTGCTTCTACTGCGGGGAATCAGGACATTTCATAGATTACTGCCCCATAAGACCAAGAAAATCGACCCTCCGTACTCACCTTCAAGTATCCAGGTCTTCCTCTGCCCATATCTCACTTCCTGTTACATTGCTAGTGGCAGGTAGGGAGATCCACCTCCAAGCAATACTGGATTCCGGGGCGTGTAGTTGCTTCTTGGACTTGGCCTTGGCTAAAGATCTAGCTATTCCGTTAAACTATAAGGAACAGAGGCTAACAGTTCATCTGGCTGACGGCTCCTTGCCAAGCTCGGGTCATGTCACCCAGGAAACCATACCTATTCTTACCACTACCAATTCTGGTCATCAGGAGTTTCTCAGATTTGATGTCTTAAGTTCCCCTATGTTCCCGGTCATCCTGGGAATCCCATGGCTACAAGCACACAATCCTCAGATTGACTGGTCCAAGAAGGAGGTACTCCTTACATCTCCCTATTGCCAACAACATTGTTTGACCCCCAAATTCCAGGACTTTTCCAGTTGCCTGACTGTACAATCCACACCGAGTCCGGATCCTAATGTACCAGCAGCTTACCTGGAATTTCTTGATGTCTTTGATAAAAAGAAAGCAGACACCTTACCGCCACACCGTCCTTACGACTGCCCCATCGAGTTACTACCAGGAGCTACTATTCCTTTTGGTCGTATATTCCCCCTCTCCGAGACTGAGCTTGAGACCTTGAGACAATATATTGATGAGAATCTTGAAAAAGGTTTTATCCGTCCTTCTTCTTCCCCTGCTGGTGCCGGAATCTTCTTCGTTGAGAAGAAGGACAAGACACTGAGACCATGTGTGGACTACAGGGAGTTAAACAAAATTACCCTTAAGAACCGCTACCCACTCCCGCTAATCCCTGAGCTTTTTCAAAGGTTCCGCACAGCACACATCTTTACCAAACTCGACCTCCGTGGTGCCTATAATCTCGTCCGCATCCGAGAGGGGGACGAGTGGAAAACGGCTTTCAGAACAAGATTTGGACATTTTGAGTACCTAGTCATGCCGTTTGGGTTGTGCAATGCCCCGGCGACCTTTCAGCATTTCATAAATGACATCTTCCGGGAACATTTAGATCATTTTGTTGTTGTCTACCTTGACGACATTCTTATTTTTTCTGCCACTCTGGAACTCCATAGAATACACGTGAAGAAGGTACTGAGCATCCTCAGAACCCATGGGTTATTCGTCAAATCTGAAAAGTGCGATTTCGAAAAAACTTCAATTCAATTCCTGGGTCTTATCATCACCACAGGTGGAATCGCCATGGATCCTCAAAAAGTAAAGTCCATCCTTGATTGGCCGGCCCCTTCTGACAAGAAGGGTGTACAGAGATTCATTGGCTTCGCCAACTTCTACAGAAGGTTTATAAAGAATTTCTCCACCATTGTAGCACCTATTACTCAGGCAACCCGCCAACATACCAAGTTTAAGTGGTCAGCAGCAGCACAGTCCGCCTTCGATCAGCTTAAGACCTTCTTCACTTCTGCCCCAATTCTGCAACACCCTGACCCTGCTCTACCCTATGTCCTGGAAGTCGACGCCTCAGAAGTCGCCACAGGGGCGATTCTATCTCAGCGTCAGGGTCCCAAAGCACTGCTGCATCCCGTGGCCTTTTCCTCACGGAAAATGAGCCCTCCTGAGAGGAATTACGATGTGGGGGATCGGGAACTTTTGGCAATCAAGACAGCTCTCGAGGAATGGAGGTATCTCCTGGAAGGTGCCACTCATCCCATCCTGATTTTTACGGACCACAAGAACTTAGAATATCTCCGTACGGCCAAACGCCTAAGACCCCGACAGGCTCGATGGGCACTATTTTTCTCTCGGTTTAATTTTCACTTAACCTATCGCCCAGGGTCGAAGAATGGAAAGGCAGACGCCTTATCCCGGATGTTTCCGGACACTCCTGAAGAAATTGCACCTAGTACAATTTTGTCTCCCCAAAACTTCCTACTGATCCAACCCGACCTAAGATCCTCTATTGAGCAGGCCTCTAGTCAGTGTACTGAAGCGGAAGTCTCTTCCCTAAGAAGCCAAGAGGGACTCCTATGGCACCAAGATAAGATTTTCGTTCCCCAGCAAGCCAGATTACAAGTATTGAAGACCTTTCATGACCATCAGCTAGCTGGTCATTTTGGGGTTCGAAAAACAACTGAGCTAGTTCAGCGGTCCCTATGGTGGCCCACTTTGAAACTTGATTGTAAAACCTATGTCGGCTCCTGCATCATCTGCCAACGGAACAAAGGATCCAACGCCAGGTCTTGGGGCTTGTTAAGACCATTGCCAGTCCCAGAACAACCATGGAGGAAGATTTCCATGGACTTTATCGTGGATTTACCCCCCTCAGAAGGATTTACTACCATCTTGGTGGTAGTAGACCGCCTGTCCAAAATGGCGCATTTTTTACCTATGAAAGGTACCCCCTCTGCCTTAGATACAGCAAAAATCTTTATTAAGGAAATTGTTCGACTACACGGATTACCAAATAACATCGTATCAGATAGAGGGGTACAATTTACTTCTAGGTTTTGGAGAAACCTCTGCAAATTACTTTCTATTGAAATGTGTTTGTCCACAGCTTACCACCCACAGAGTAACGGTCAGACCGAAAGGACCAACCAAACGCTGGAACAGTATCTGCGGTGCTTCTGTTCCTTTTCTCAAGATGACTGGATTCAACTATTACCTTGTGCAGAATTTGCTTATAATAACTCAACACACACTTCTACCAACCAATCACCCTTCTGGGCGAATTACGGCTTCCACCCCTCATTCCTACCCAACGTCATTCCGGAATCTTCAGTACCGGCGGTTCAGGACAGAGTGGATTTCATCCATAATAATTATCAGACACTCCAGGATACCATGAAGAAGGCCCAAGAAGAATATAAGAAGCAGTACGATAGGAAGAGAAGAGCGAGCCCTACCTTTAAGATAGGGGACAAGGTCTGGCTCTCATCTATAAATCTCAAGCTACCATGCCCATCTCGGAAATTGGGACCCAAGTTCCTGGGTCCTTTCGAGATCAAACGCGAAATCAACCCTGTAGCCTTTGAACTCACTTTACCCGAATCTTTCAAGATCCATCCTGTTTTTCATGTGTCACTTCTTAAACATGTTGTTTCTAGTCCTTTTCCAGGGAGAGAAGAAGTGCCCCCACCTCCGGTCCAGGTTGGAGATGAAGCAGAATTTGAAGTTGAATCTATCCTTGACTGTCGTCGGAGAGGTAGGACAATTCAATTTCTAGTCAAGTGGAAGGGGTATTCTGCAGAAGAAAACTCTTGGGAGCCCGCAAGTTATGTACACGCTCCTAGGCTAATTCAGAGATTTCGCAGTAGGTATCCCGAAAAATGGGCACGTTTAGGCATCCGGAGGCTGCCCCTTGGGGGGGGGAACTGTCAGGGAAATAGGCTAGCAAACCAGCACAGGCAAGGCCGCGCTAACGCGCATCAACGCACACGGGTGTGCAATGTTTCTACTAGGCGGACGTCTGGCACCACATTCGGACGTATGCACGTGCGTAGCAACGTCGCGATGTTACGAACGCACGAACGGAACGGTGTGCGTACGACGTGATACTACACCTTGTCTATTTAAACGTCCCACTGATGGTGCCACATTGCTGGATTATCGTCAGCTCTTCCTGTGTTCCTGTGATTGTGTTTCCTGTTTTCCTGACTTCCTGTTGTCCTGACTTCCTGTGTACCGACCCGGCTTGTTATCGACTCCTCTGGACCTCCTGGCTTATTCAACCGGCTTGCTTCTGACTCTCCCTGCCTGCTTCCTGCATCTGACCCCGGCTTGGCTAAACGGACTCCGCATTCCTCTGTCTCCTGTACCTGGACTTGTCGCTTTGATTCTCGGACTGCTTACTGTGTTTGACCCCCTGGCCTGGCTTCTGATTTTCCTATTGGACTTCCATTGGTCCCCTCCTTGGATCCTAAGCACGTTGCCTCTACGGACTTTCTCTATCAAGCCACCAACACCGGCTCCTACTTCCAGGCAACCCGTGCTTCTGTGAGCACCACATCCCTGTACCATATTCAGGGTTGTGCTGCACTCGGCCGCAAGGGGAGCCCTCTCAGCAACTCGGTCTCCTACCAAGGTCCTGACAATGCCTGCAGTCTCTGACCATCTCCTGTAGTATGTCTGCAGTCTCTGACCATCTCCTGTAGTATGTCTGCAGTCTCTGACCATCTCCTGTACCATGTCTGCAGTCTCTGACCATCTTCTGTTGTATGTCTGCAGTCTCTGACCATCTCCTGTACCATGTCCTCAGTCTCTGACCATCTCCTGTATTATGTCTGCAGTCTCTGACCATCTCCTGTAGTATGTCTGCAGTCTCTGACCATCTTCTCTTGTATGTCTGCAGTCTCTGACCATCTTCTGTTGTATGTCTGCAGTCTCTGACCATCTCCTGTAGTATGTCTTCAGTCTCTGACCATCTCCTGTACTATGTCTGCAGTCTCTGACCATCTCCTGTAGTATGTCTGCAGTCTCTAACCGTCTTATGTTGTATGTCTGCAGTCTCTGACCATCTCCTGTAGGATGTCTGCAGTCTCTGACCATCTCCTGTAGTATGTCTGCAGTCTCTGGCCATGTTCTGTTGTATCTTTGCAGTCTCTGAGCATCTTCTGTTGTATATCTGCAGTCTCTGACCATCTCCTGTAGTATGTCTGCAGTCTCTGACCATCTCCTGTAGTATGTCTGCAGTCTCTGACCATCTCCTGTAGTATGTCTGCAGTCTCTGACCATCTCCTGTAGTATGTCTGCAGTCTCTGACCATCTCCTGTAGTATGTCTGTAGTCTCTGGCCAGCTTCTGTTGTATCTTTTGCAGTCTCTGACCATCTCCTGCAGTATGTCTGCAGTCTCTGACCATCTCCTGTACTATGTCTGCAGTCTCTGACCATCTCCTGTACCATGTCTGCAGTCTCTGACCATCTTCTGTTGTATGTCTGCAGTCTCTGACCATCTCCTGTACCATGTCCTCAGTCTCTGACCATCTCCTGTATTATGTCTGCAGTCTCTGACCATCTCCTGTAGTATGTCTGCAGTCTCTGACCATCTTCTCTTGTATGTCTGCAGTCTCTGACCATCTTCTGTTGTATGTCTGCAGTCTCTGACCATCTCCTGTAGTATGTCTTCAGTCTCTGACCATCTCCTGTACTATGTCTGCAGTCTCTGACCATCTCCTGTAGTATGTCTGCAGTCTCTGACCATCTCCTGTAGTATGTCTGTAGTCTCTGGCCAGCTTCTGTTGTATCTTTTGCAGTCTCTGACCATCTCCTGCAGTATGTCTGCAGTCTCTGACCATCTCTTGTAGTATGTCTGCAGTCTTAAACTATCACCTGGTACATGTCTGCAGTTTCTGATCATCTCCTTTAGTATCCCCTAAGCGCCGGTTCACACAGGGGCAACACGACTCTGGCCGCGACTTTGCGAGGCGACCTGGACACGACCTGAGGGCGACACGACAGCGCGACTTGGGGCGACTTGGGGCGACTTACAAGGCGACTTCAAGTCGCCTCCAGTACAGGCAACTTTCCAGTGGCCAATCAAACAACAATCAGCTCTGGGGGAGGGAGGGGTTTGCTTGAAAAAACCATCTTCTCTTCCTGTGAAGTCGCTTCACTATAGACCATGATCCGACTTGTAGGCGACTTCCATTGAAATCAATGGGTACAAGTCGCCTACAAGTCGCCTTGAAGTAGTACAGGGACCTTTTCTGAAGTCGGAGCGACTTCAGTAGCGTACATATAGACGGCTCTCATTCACTTACATGGACTTTCAGATGTCAAGCGACTTGGGGCGACTTGAGGTCTGACAAGTCGGATCCCAAGTCGCGGTAGTGTGAACGGGCACTTAGTCTTTAACCATCTCTTGTAGCAACTCTGCAGCCTTTGACTATTTCCTATTGTATATCACCAGTCCCTGACCATCTCCTGTAGTATGCCTATAGTCTTTGACAATCTTCTGTTGCATCGGTACAGTCTCTGACCATCTTTTGCATGATGACACCAGTTCCTGAGCCTCTCCTGTTGCGTGACTGTAGTTTTTGATGTCTCTTTTAGTATGCCTCTGCCCATCTCCTGTAGTATCTCTTATATCTCTAACAAACTCCTGGTACATGATCGATGACCATTTCTTGTTTGCAGTCTCTGACAGCTTTCTGTAGCATTATTTTCACGAAATAGTATGTGCGACCCTTTGGTAATGTGAGGGACAAACTCAAGGCTTCCTATTTTGACAACGGTGACTACCACTGCTTTAGACAATGTAAGGCCTTTGCATAACATCACTGTCCCCTAGTGGCCTTTTCTAAGAATACAAATTTGAGAAAAAATGATTCTATCTGCACTCCAGAATTCTTATTTATTTATTTTACTTATTACCATAATCATGCGCACAGGGTGTGCCTTGTGTGCCTGGGCACATCCTAACACCCCGTGCAGTGCCGATTTCCCCTGCTTCCTGGGGCCCCCTGTCTCCCTCCTAAAGTGCTGCCAGCTTCTCTCCTCTCCTCTCCCGCCGGTTGCTGCAGGGGATGTTTGAGGATGGAGAGCAGCCCCTTCCTTTTCTGAATGAACAAAGTGAGTGATCTGTACTGGTCACACCTGTGTTCATTCTGAACTATGTTTACTATGCTTCAGTTTGTGAATAAACAGGAAGCTGTTTAGCACAGAGCACTTCCCATTAGGTCACTGTCCAGTGCAGCTGAGGCTACAGAATCTCTGCCCTCAGCCCCTTTCTCTATCTCAAAAGTGAGACATCAGAGGTCTGTTTAGACCCCTGATATTTCATTAAAAACCCCCAACGGGGCTCCTAAAAAAAAAATTTTTTTATTTTTTTTTTAAAGTAATATATACCTACATGTGTATTTGTGCTCTGGGGTGCACACCCTAATGCAATAGGCTGCACACACCAATGCTTATTACAGGTACTTATATAGCGCTGACAATATATGCAGCACTTTATATATGTATAGTACATTCACGTCAGTACCTGCCCTCAGGGAGCTTACAATCTAAAGTCCCTAAATCACATTCAAACAGTATCTCACAAAAGTGAGTACAACTCTCACATTTTTGTAAATATTTTCTTCTAACTTTTCATGTGACAACACTGAAGAAATGACACTTTGCTACAATGTAAAGTAGTGAGTGTACAGCTTGTATAACAGTGTAAATTTCCTGTCCCCTCAAAATAACTCAAAACACAGCCAATAATGTCTAAACCGCTGGCAACAAAAGTGAGTACACCCCTAAGTGAAAATGTCCAAATTGGGCCCAACATGTCAATATTTTGTGTGGCCACCATTATTTTCCAGCATTGCCTTAACCCTCTTGGGCAATAAGTTCACCAGAGCTTCACAGGTTGTCACTGGAGTCCTCTTCCACTCCTCCATGATGACATCACAGAGCTGGTGGATGTTAGAGACCTTGCGCTCCTCCACCTTCCGTTTGAGGATGCCCCACAGATGCTCAGTAGGGTTTAGGTCTGGAGACATGCTTGGCCAGTCCATCACCTTTACCCTCAGCTTCTTTAGTAAGGCAGTGGTGGTCTTGGAGGTGTGTTTGGGGTGGTTATCATGTTGGAATACTGCCCTGCGGTCCAGTCTCTGAAGGGAGGGATCATGTTCTGCTTCAGTATATCACAGTACATGTTGGCATTCATGGTTCCCTCAATGAACTGTAGCTCCCCAGTGCCGGCAGCACTCATGCAGCCCCAGACCATGACACTCCCACCACCATGCTTGACTGTAGACAAGACACACTTGTCTTTGTACTCCTCACCTGGTTGCCCCCACACACGCTTGTCACCATCTGAACCAAATAAGTTTATCTTGGTCTCATCAGACCACAGGACATGGTTCCAGTAATTTATGTCCTTAGTCTGCTTGTCTTCAGCAAACTGTTTGTGGGCTTTCTTGTGCATCATCTTTAGAAGAGGCTTCCTTCTGGGACGACAGCCATGCAGACCAATTTGATGCAGTGTGCGGCGTATGGTCTGAGCACTGACAGGCTGACCCCCCACCCCTTCAACATCTAAAGCAATGCTGGCAGCACTCATACGTCTATTTCTCAAAGACAACCTCTGGATATGACGCTGAGCACGTGAACTCAACTTCTTTGGTCGACCATGGCGAGGCCTGTTCTGAGTGGAACCTGTCCTGTTAAACCGCTGTATGGTCTTGGCCACCGTGCTGCAGCTCAGTTTCAGGGTCTTGGTCTTCTTACAGCCTAGGCCATATTTATGTAGAGCAATGATTCTTTTTTTCAGAACCTCAGAAATTCTTTGCCATGAGGTGCCATGTTGAATTTCCAGGGACCAGTATGAGAGAGTGAGAGCGATAACACCAAATTTAACACACCTGCTCCCCATTCACACCTAAGACATTGTAACACTAACAAGTCACATGACACCGGGGAGGGAAAATGGCTAATTGGGCCCAATTTGGACATTTTCACTTAGGGGTGTACTCACTTTTGTTGCCAGCGGTTTAGACATTATTGGCTGTGTTTTGAGTTATTTTGAGGGGACAGCAAATTTACACTGTTATACAAGCTGTACACTCACTACTTTACATTGTAGCAAAGTGTCATTTCTTCAGCATTGTCACATGAAAAGATATAATAAAATATTTACAAAAATGTGAGGGGTGTACTCACTTTTGGGAGATACTGTATATACAGTGGGGCAAAAAAGCATTTAGTCAGCCACCAATTGTGTAAGTTCTCCCACTTAAAAAGATGAGAGAGGCCTGTAATTGTCATCATAGGTATACCTCAACTATGAGAGACAAAATGTGGAAACAAATCCAGACAATCACATTGTCTGATTTTTTGAAAGAATTTATTTGCAAATTATGGTGGAAAATAAGTATTTGGCCAATATCAAAAGTTCATCTCAGTACTTTGTTATATATCCTTTGTTGGCAATGACAGAGGCCAAACGTTTTCTGTAAGTCTTCACAAGGTTGTCACACACTGTTGCTGGTATGTTGGCCCATTCCTCCATGCAGATCTCCTCTAGAGCAGTGATGTTTTGGAGCTGTCGCTGGGCAACACAGACTTTCAACTCCCTCCAAAGGTTTTCTATGGGGTTGAGATCTGGAGACTGGCTAGGCCACTCCAGGACCTTGAAATGCTTCTTACGAAGCCACTCCTTCGTTGCCCGGGCGGTGTGTTTGGGATCATTGTCATGCTGAAAGACCCAGCCATGTTTCATCTTCAATGCCCTTGCTGATGGGAGGAGGTTTGCACCCAAAATCTCATGATACATGGCCCCATTCATTCTTTCATGTACACGGATCAGTCGTCCTGTTCCCTTTGCAGAGAAACAGCCCCAAAGCATGATGTTGCCACCCCCATGCTTCACAGTAGGTATGGTGTTCTTTGGTTGCAACTCAGCATTCTCTCTCCTCCAAACACGACGAGTTGTGTTTCTACCAAACAGTTCTACTTTGGTTTCATCTGACCATATGACATTCTCCCAATCCTCTTCTGGATCATCCAAATGCTCTCTAGCAAACCTCAGACGGGCCCGGACATGTACTGGCTTAAGCAGGGGGTCACGTCTGGCACTGCAGGATCTGAGTCCCTGGTGGCGTAGTGTGTTACTGATGGTAGCCTTTGTTACGTTGGTCCCAGCTCTCTGCAGGTCATTTACTAGGTCCCCCCGTGTGGTTCTGGGATTTTTGCTCACTGTTCTTGTGATCATTTTGACCCCACGGGGTGAGATCTTGCGTGGAGCCCCAGATCAAGGGAGATTATCAGTGGTCTTGTATGTCTTCCATTTTCTAATTATTGCTCCCACAGTTGATTTCTTCACACCAAGCTGCTTGCCTATTGCAGATTCAGTCTTCCCAGCCTGGTGCAGGTCTACAATTTTGTTTCTGGTGTCCTTCGACAGCTCTTTGGTCTTCACCATAGTGGAGTTTGGGGTGTGACTGTTTGAGGTTGTGGACAGGTGTCTTTTATACTGATAACAAGTTCAAACAAGTGCCATTAATACAGGTAATAAGTGGAGGAGAGAGGAGCCTCTTAAAGAAGAAGATACAGGTCTGTGAGAGCCAGAAATCTTACTTGTTTGTAGGTGACCAAATACTTATTTTCCACCATAATTTGCAAATAAATTCTTTCAAAAATCAGACAGTATGATTGGATTTGTTTCCACATTTTGTCTCTCATAGTTGAGGTATACCTATGATGACAATTACAGGCCTCTCTCATCTTTTTAAGTGAGAGAACTTGCACAATTGGTGGCTGACTTATTTAGTCACTTATTTATTTACACATACAGGAGACAATTAACCTCCCAGCATGTATTTGGAGTGTGGGAGGAAACCTACGCAGGCCCCGGGAGAACATGCAAACTCCAAGCAGGTGGTGTCCTGGTTGAAATTCTTCTCTTCAAATATTCGACCTTTACATCATTTTGGACTTTCTTCAAATGGAAATCAATAAGAATTTGGGCTATGACTCTCTCTGGGTCTGCTTTGTAGAGCACAAACATCTAAACTTTCAGACCTAAAAGACAACAAAAAAAATGGGACTAGTGTTACGGGTCCAAAAAAGGGCCAAGTGTGGGGCTGGGTAATAACATTGCAACCAATGTATAATGTCCTGCTCCAGGCTACTGCTTGTATTCTAAAGTCTATAGTCAATGAAGACCATCAAACTAATTGTCCACCACAAGCAAAACTTTATTATTTCGGTGTCCTCACATCAGTCTGGGTCCTTCTCTCTAATGTGCTTCACATGCAGTTGAGTTTTGCTGGCTAACCATATAGGTGAGTGAAATGCGTTAGTGGACAGGACTGGAAAATGTAACCCTGATGGGAGAAGGACCAAAAATTATTACTACTACAAAAGGCACACACATTACCCATGAGGTCACCACCCGCCTCTCCACCTGATCCAGTCATAGAATGCAAAGCGGCCTCTGAATGGCACCTGTGTCAAGCGGCCCACCTCCCATGTTCAAAACAGAGCAGGGCAGCCACTCGGCACAGGACCTGGAAGCAAGTGGAGATTTCTGGAGCGTCGATGTAATAGTGGTGTAGTAGCAGTGTCTAGTACAGTGATTTTCTTCTTCTCAAGGTATCCCACAGGTATGGTATATGCATAGATTCATTGTTCTGAGCCGGACCAATGTAACATAATCCAGACCTGGAATTCTTCTTTAAATACAAGCAATGTAAGTATGTGAAACTGACTTGAAATTAGCCTCTTGCAGTCCCCGTACAGCAGAGCTCTGAGGGGAAGAGGGAGAAGCAGCACAAGGAACCAATCAGGTGTGCTCCAGTGCAAGGAGCCTGCTGGTAGGAAGAGAGAGCCAAGTGATGAGTGAATGAGAGAGGAGCTTATTGATCTGCTGCTGATCTGTAATTTAAGCCCTGGTATGTAAGTAGGAGCAGGGGTGTAGTCTAGTCAAATCAATTTATTCATTTAGGCAGAAATTAACAATAAAGCTGCCCCGGGGCTCTCTGTTTAGCTGATGAGACCTGGGCCCAGTACAACAGGACCAGTTGTACAGCCTTATCAGTGGCCTTCAGGGGAACAATATAGGGACAGAGTTTTTTTTGGGGTATAATAGAGGGACAGAGGGGGGATTGGGGTGTAATAGAGGGACAAAGGTGGTATTGGGGGGTAATGGAGGGACAGAGAGGGGATTGGGGTGTAATAGAGGGACAGAAGGGAGATTGGGGTACAATAGAAGGATAGAGGGGGGATTGAGGTATAATAGTGGGACAGAGGGGGATCGGAGCTTAATAGAGGGACAGAGGGGGGGATTGGGGTATAATAGAGTGACAGAGGGAGTATTGGGGTATAATAGAGGGACAGAGGGAGGATTGGGGTATAATAGAGGGACAGAGGGAGGATTGGGGTATAATAGAAGGATAAAGGTAGGATTGGGGTGTAGTAGAGGGACAGAGGGGGGATTTTGGGGTATTATGGAGGGGCAGTGGAGGGATTGGGGTATTACAGAGGGACAGAGGGGGGATTGGGGTATAATGGAGGGACAGAGGTGGGATTGAGGTGTAGTAGAGGGACACAGGGAGGATTGGTGTATTATAGAGAGACAGAGGGGGATTGGGGCTTAATAGAGGGACAGAGGAAGTATTGGGGTATAATAGAGGGACAGAGGGGGTATTGGGGTATAATGGAGGGACAGAGGTGGGATTGGGGTGTAGTAGAGGGACAGAGGGAGGATTGGGGTGTAATAGAAGGATAGAGGAGGGATTGGGGTGTAGTAGAGGGACAGAGTGGGTATTGGGGTATAATAGAGGGACAGAGTGGGGATTGGGGTATTATAGAGGGAGAGAGGGAGTATTGGGGTATAATAGAGGGACAGAGGGGGATTGGGGGTATTATAGAGGGACAGAGGGAGTATTGGGGTATAATAGAGGGACAGAGGGGGATTGGGGGTATTATAGAGGGACAGAGGAAGTATTGGGGTATAATAGAGGACAGAGGGGGGATTTGGGGTATTATAGAGGGACAGGAGGAGGATTGGGTTATTATAGAGGGATAGAAGAAGGATTTGGGTATAATATAGGGACAGAGGGGGGATTGGGGTATAATAGAGGGACAGAGGAAGGATTGGGGTATAATAGAGGGACAGAGGGAGGATTGGGGTATAATAGAGGGAGGATTGGGGTATAAAAG
This sequence comes from Lithobates septentrionalis, assembly GCA_037952835.1. Taxonomy (NCBI): domain Eukaryota; kingdom Metazoa; phylum Chordata; class Amphibia; order Anura; family Ranidae; genus Lithobates; species Lithobates septentrionalis. The sequence continues at coordinate 46,235 of JBBDGP010004472.1, forward strand.
AGGGACAGAGGGGGGATTGGGATATAATAGAGGGACAGAGGAAGGATTGGGGTATAATAGAGGGAGGATTGGGTATAATAGAGGGACAGAGGGGGGATTGGGATGTAATAGAGGGACAGAGGAAGGATTGGGGTATAATAGAGGGACAGAGGGGGGATTTGGGTATAATAGAGGGAGGATTAGGGTATAATATAGGGACAGAGGGGGGATTGGGGTGTAATAGAGGGACAGAGGGAGGTTTGGGGTATAATAGAGGGAGGATTGGGGTATAATATAGGGACAGAGGATGGATTGGGGTGTAATAGAGGGACAGAGGAAGGATTGGGGTATAATAGAGGGACAGAGGGGGTTTGGGGTGTGATAGAGGGACAGAGGGGGGATTGGAGTGTAGTAGAGGGAGGATTGGGGTGTAATAGAGGGACAGAGGGGGGATTGGGGTGTAGTAGAGGGACAGAGGGGGGATTGGGGTGTAGTAGAGGGACAGAGGGGGGATTGGGATATAATAGAGGGACAGAGGGGGGATTGGGGTATAATAGAGGGACCGAGGGGGGATTGGGGTACAATAGAGGGACAGAGGGGGAATTTGGGGTATTATAGAGGGACAGAGGGGAGATTTGGGGTACAATAGAGGGATGGGGGAGATTGGGGTATAATAGAGGGACAGAGGGGGGATTGGGGTATAATAGAGGGACAGAGGGAGGATTGGGGTACAATAGAAGGACAGAGGGGGAATTTGGGGTGTTATAGAGGGACAGAGGGGAGATTTGGGGTACAATAGAGGAATGGGGGAGATTGGGGTATAATAGAGGGACAGAGGGGGGATTGGGGTATAATAGAGGGACAGAGGGGGGATTGGGATATAATAGAGGGACAGAGGGGGGATTGGGGTATAATAGAGGGACAGAGGGGGGATTGGGGTATAATAGAGGGACAGAGGGGGGATTTGGGGTATTATAGAGGGGCAGAGGGGGGATTGGGGTATAATAGAGGGACAGAGGGGGGATTGGGGTATAATAGAGGGACAGAGGGAGGATTGGGGTATAATAGAGGGACAGAGGGAGGATTGGGGTATAATATAGGGACAGAGGGGGGATTGGGGTATAATATAGGGACAGAGGGGGGATTTGGGGTATTATAGAGGGACAGAGGGGGGATTTGAGGTACAATATAGGGACAGAGGGGGGATTTGGGGTGTAGTAGAGGGACAGAGGGAGGATTGGGGTATAATAGAAGGGGGATTATGGTGTAATAGAGGGACAGAGGGGGGATTGGGGTATAATATAGGGACAGAGGGGGGATTGGGGTATAATAGAGGGACACAGGGGGGATTTGAGGTACAATATAGGGATAGAGGGGGGATTGGGGTATAATAGAGGGACAAAGGAGGGATTTGAGGTACAATAGAGGAACAGAGGGGGGATTGGGGTATAATAGAGGGACAGAGGGGGGATTGGGGTATAATAGAGGGACAGAGAGGGGATTTGGGGTATTATAGAGGGACAGAGGGGGGATTTGGGGTACAATAGAGGGATGGGGGAGATTGGGGTATAATAGAGGGACAGAGGGAGGATTGGGGTACAATAGAGGGACAGAGGGAGGATTTGGGGTACTATAGAGGGACAGAGGGGGGATTTGAGGTACAATATATGGACAGAGGGGGGGGGGGGTTTGGGGTGTAGTAGAGGGACAGAGGGAGGATTTAGGTATAATAGAAGGGGGATTGGGGTGTAATAGAGGGACAGAGGGGGGGTTGGGGTATAATATAGGGACAGAGGGGGGATTTGAGGTACAATATAGGGACAGAGGGGGGATTGGGGTATAATAGAGGGACAAAGGAGTGATTTGAGGTACAATAGAGGGACAGAGGGGGGATTGGGGTATAATAGAGGGACAGAGGGGGGATTGGGGTATAATAGAGGGACAGAGGGGGGATTTGGGGTATTATAGAGGGACAGAGGGGAGATTTGGGGTACAATAGAGGGACAGAGGAAAGATTGGGGTATAATAGAGGGACAGAGGAGGGATTTGAGGTACAATATAGGGACAGAGGGGGGATTGGGGTACAATAGAGGGACAGAGGGAGGATTGGGGTAAAATAGAAGGACAGAGGGGGTTTTGGGGTATTATAGAGGGACAGAGGGGAGATTTGGGGTACAATAGAGGGATGGGGGAGATTGGGGTATAATAGAGGGACAGAGGGGGGATTGGGGTATAATAGAGGGACAGAGGGGGGATTGGGGTATAATAGAAGGACAGAGGGGGGATTGGGGTATAATAGAGGGACAGAGGGAGGATTGGGGTATAATAGAGGGACAGAGGGGGGATTGGGGTATAATAGAAGGACAGAGGGGGGATTGGGGTATAATAGAGGGACAGAGGGAGGATTGGGGTATAATAGAGGGACAGAGGGGGGATTGGGGTATAATAGAAGGACAGAGGGGGGATTGGGGTATAATAGAGGGACAGAGGGGGGATTGGGGTGTAATAGAGGGACAGAGGGAGGATTGGGGTACAATAGAAGGACAGAGGGGGAATTTGGGGTATTATAGAGGGACAGAGGGGAGATTTGGGGTACAATAGAGGGATGGGGGAGATTGGGGTATAATAGAAGGACAGAGGGGGGATTGGGGTATAATAGAGGGACAGAGGGAGGATTGGGGTATAATAGAGGGACAGAGGGGGGATTGGGGTATAATAGAAGGACAGAGGGGGGGTTGGGGTATAATAGAGGGACAGAGGGAGGATTGGGGTATAATAGAGGGACAAAGGAGTGATTTGAGGTACAATAGAGGGACAGAGGGGGGATTGGGGTATAATATAGGGACAGAGGGGGGATTTGAGGTACAATATAGGGACAGAGGGGGGATTGGGGTATAATAGAGGGACAAAGGAGTGATTTGAGGTACAATAGAGGGACAGAGGGGGGATTGGGGTATAATAGAGGGACAGAGGGGGGATTGGGGTATAATAGAGGGACAGAGGGGGGATTTGGGGTATTATAGAGGGACAGAGGGGAGATTTGGGGTACAATAGAGGGACAGAGGAAAGATTGGGGTATAATAGAGGGACAGAGGAGGGATTTGAGGTACAATATAGGGACAGAGGGGGGATTGGGGTACAATAGAGGGACAGAGGGAGGATTGGGGTACAATAGAAGGACAGAGGGGGTTTTGGGGTATTATAAAGGGACAGAAGGGAGATTTGGGGTACAATAGAGGGATGGGGGAGATTGGGGTATAATAGAGGGACAGAGGGGGGATTGGGGTATAATAGAGGGACAGAGGGGGGATTGGGGTATAATAGAAGGACAGAGGGGGGATTGGGGTATAATAGAGGGACAGAGGGAGGATTGGGGTATAATAGAGGGACAGAGGGAGGATTGGGGTATAATAGAGGGACAGAGGGGGGATTGGGGTATAATAGAGGGACAAAGGGAGGATTGGGGTATAATAGAGGGACAGAGGGGGGATTGGGGTATAATAGAAGGACAGAGGGGGGATTGGGGTATAATAGAGGGACAGAGGGGGGATTGGGGTATAATAGAGGGACAGAGGGAGGATTGGGGTACAATAGAAGGACAGAGGGGGAATTTGGGGTATTATAGAGGGACAGAGGGGAGATTTGGGGTACAATAGAGGGATGGGGGAGATTGGGGTATAATAGAGGGACAGAGGGGGGATTGGGGTATAATAGAGGGACAGAGGGAGGATTGGGGTATAATAGAGGGACAGAGGGGGGATTGGGGTATAATAGAAGGACAGAGGGGGGATTGGGGTATAATAGAGGGACAGAGGGGGGATTGGGGTATAATAGAGGGACAGAGGGAGGATTGGGGTACAATAGAAGGACAGAGGGGGAATTTGGGGTATTATAGAGGGACAGAGGGGAGATTTGGGGTACAATAGAGGGATGGGGAAGATTGGGGTATAATAGAGGGACAGAGGGGGGATTGGGGTATAATAGAGGGACAGAGGGGGGATTGGGGTATAATAGAAGGACAGAGGGGGTATTGGGGTATAATAGAGGGACAGAGGGAGGATTGGGGTATAATAGAGGGACAGAGGGGGGATTGGGGTATAATAGAAGGACAGAGGGGGGATTGGGGTATAATAGAGGGACAGAGGGAGGATTGGGGTATAATAGAGGGACAGAGGGGGGATTGGGGTATAATAGAAGGACAGAGGGGGGATTGGGGTATAATAGAGGGACAGAGGGGGGATTGGGGTGTAATAGAGGGACAGAGGGAGGATTGGGGTACAATAGAAGCACAGAGGGGGAATTTGGGGTATTATAGAGGGACAGAGGGGAGATTTGGGGTACAATAGAGGGATGGGGGAGATTGGGGTATAATAGAAGGACAGAGGGGGGATTGGGGTATAATAGAGGGACAGAGGGAGGATTGGGGTATAATAGAGGGACAGAGGGGGGATTGGGGTATAATAGAAGGACAGAGGGGGGATTGGGGTATAATAGAGGGACAGAGGGAGGATTGGGGTATAATAGAGGGACAGAGGGGGGATTGGGGTATAATAGAGGGACAAAGGGAGGATTGGGGTATAATAGAGGGACAGAGGGGGGATTGGGGTATAATAGAAGGACAGAGGGGGGATTGGGGTATAATAGAGGGACAGAGGGGGGATTGGGGTATAATAGAGGGACAGAGGGAGGATTGGGGTACAATAGAAGGACAGAGGGGGAATTTGGGGTATTATAGAGGGACAGAGGGGAGATTTGGGGTACAATAGAGGGATGGGGGAGATTGGGGTATAATAGAGGGACAGAGGGGGGATTGGGGTATAATAGAGGGACAGAGGGAGGATTGGGGTATAATAGAGGGACAGAGGGGGGATTGGGGTATAATAGAAGGACAGAGGGGGGATTGGGGTATAATAGAGGGACAGAGGGGGGATTGGGGTATAATAGAGGGACAGAGGGAGGATTGGGGTACAATAGAAGGACAGAGGGGGAATTTGGGGTATTATAGAGGGACAGAGGGGAGATTTGGGGTACAATAGAGGGATGGGGGAGATTGGGGTATAATAGAGGGACAGAGGGGGGATTGGGGTATAATAGAGGGATAGAGGGGGGACTGTGGTACAATAGAGGGACAGAGGGGGGATTTGGGGTATAATAGAGGGACAGAGGGGGGATTTAGGGTATACTAGAGGGACAGAGGGGGATTTGAGGTACAATAGAGGGACAGAGGGGGGATTGGGGTGTTGTGGAGGGATGGGGGAGATTGGGGTACAGGGGGTATTTATGTGGGGGGTGGGATGATGGTTGTGTAATGTGTCTTTGTAACTGTGGAGGGACTACAATTCTCAGAGGGGAGATTTGGGGTACAATAGAGGGACAGAGGAAAGATTGGGGTATAATAGAGGGACAGAGGAGGGATTTGAGGTACAATATAGGGACAGAGGGGGGATTGGGGTACAATAGAGGGACAGAGGGAGGATTGGGGTACAATAGAAGGACAGAGGGGGTTTTGGGGTATTATAAAGGGACAGAAGGGAGATTTGGGGTACAATAGAGGGATGGGGGAGATTGGGGTATAATAGAGGGACAGAGGGGGGATTGGGGTATAATAGAGGGACAGAGGGGGGATTGGGGTATAATAGAAGGACAGAGGGGGGATTGGGGTATAATAGAGGGACAGAGGGAGGATTGGGGTATAATAGAGGGACAGAGGGAGGATTGGGGTATAATAGAGGGACAGAGGGGGGATTGGGGTATAATAGAGGGACAAAGGGAGGATTGGGGTATAATAGAGGGACAGAGGGGGGATTGGGGTATAATAGAAGGACAGAGGGGGGATTGGGGTATAATAGAGGGACAGAGGGGGGATTGGGGTATAATAGAGGGACAGAGGGAGGATTGGGGTACAATAGAAGGACAGAGGGGGAATTTGGGGTATTATAGAGGGACAGAGGGGAGATTTGGGGTACAATAGAGGGATGGGGGAGATTGGGGTATAATAGAGGGACAGAGGGGGGATTGGGGTATAATAGAGGGACAGAGGGAGGATTGGGGTATAATAGAGGGACAGGGGGGGGATTGGGGTATAATAGAAGGACAGAGGGGGGATTGGGGTATAATAGAGGGACAGAGGGGGGATTGGGGTATAATAGAGGGACAGAGGGAGGATTGGGGTACAATAGAAGGACAGAGGGGGAATTTGGGGTATTATAGAGGGACAGAGGGGAGATTTGGGGTACAATAGAGGGATGGGGAAGATTGGGGTATAATAGAGGGACAGAGGGGGGATTGGGGTATAATAGAGGGACAGAGGGGGGATTGGGGTATAATAGAAGGACAGAGGGGGTATTGGGGTATAATAGAGGGACAGAGGGAGGATTGGGGTATAATAGAGGGACAGAGGGGGGATTGGGGTATAATAGAAGGACAGAGGGGGGATTGGGGTATAATAGAGGGACAGAGGGAGGATTGGGGTATAATAGAGGGACAGAGGGGGGATTGGGGTATAATAGAAGGACAGAGGGGGGATTGGGGTATAATAGAGGGACAGAGGGGGGATTGGGGTGTAATAGAGGGACAGAGGGAGGATTGGGGTACAATAGAAGCACAGAGGGGGAATTTGGGGTATTATAGAGGGACAGAGGGGAGATTTGGGGTACAATAGAGGGATGGGGGAGATTGGGGTATAATAGAAGGACAGAGGGGGGATTGGGGTATAATAGAGGGACAGAGGGAGGATTGGGGTATAATAGAGGGACAGAGGGGGGATTGGGGTATAATAGAAGGACAGAGGGGGGATTGGGGTATAATAGAGGGACAGAGGGAGGATTGGGGTATAATAGAGGGACAGAGGGGGGATTGGGGTATAATAGAGGGACAAAGGGAGGATTGGGGTATAATAGAGGGACAGAGGGGGGATTGGGGTATAATAGAAGGACAGAGGGGGGATTGGGGTATAATAGAGGGACAGAGGGGGGATTGGGGTATAATAGAGGGACAGAGGGAGGATTGGGGTACAATAGAAGGACAGAGGGGGAATTTGGGGTATTATAGAGGGACAGAGGGGAGATTTGGGGTACAATAGAGGGATGGGGGAGATTGGGGTATAATAGAGGGACAGAGGGGGGATTGGGGTATAATAGAGGGACAGAGGGAGGATTGGGGTATAATAGAGGGACAGAGGGGGGATTGGGGTATAATAGAAGGACAGAGGGGGGATTGGGGTATAATAGAGGGACAGAGGGGGGATTGGGGTATAATAGAGGGACAGAGGGAGGATTGGGGTACAATAGAAGGACAGAGGGGGAATTTGGGGTATTATAGAGGGACAGAGGGGAGATTTGGGGTACAATAGAGGGATGGGGGAGATTGGGGTATAATAGAGGGACAGAGGGGGGATTGGGGTATAATAGAGGGATAGAGGGGGGACTGTGGTACAATAGAGGGACAGAGGGGGGATTTGGGGTATAATAGAGGGACAGAGGGGGGATTTAGGGTATACTAGAGGGACAGAGGGGGGATTGGGGTGTTGTGGAGGGATGGGGGAGATTGGGGTACAGGGGGTATTTATGTGGGGGGTGGGATGATGGTTGTGTAATGTGTCTTTGTAACTGTGGAGGGACTACAATTCTCAGCATGCTCTGGCCATTTCACATTCTGTGGCTCAGGCTGAGGGTTGTAGCTCTCTATGTCCGTTTTTGTTCTCGCTAAATAAAGTTTATTAAGAGGTGAAAAAAAATCTGACATCCCCGTGCCGAGCAGGAAGCAGAGGGGGAGGCGGGGTCAGAGCGGAGGGGGTGGAGTTACAGCTGCCTGGGGAGCTCAGGCTGACCCTGTTGAGGGTGAAACGCCCCGAAGCGGGTGATTGGGGGGGAGTGCTGACCCCGAGAGGAGCCACGGGGGGTTCTGTGGAAGGGTGAGTGTGCTGGGGAACTACAAGTCCCAGCGTGCTATGCGGGGGTATTAACAACAATGTGTGTGAGGGTTCTACAGGTCCTATGGTGGGTGAGGGGTACTACAAGTACCAAGATGGGTGCTACATATTCCCAGAGTGCCATGCGGGGATATAAACCAAAATATGGGTGAGGGGTACTACAGGTTGTAGGTGGGTGAGGGGTGTTGCATGTCTCAAGGTGGGTGAGGGGTACTGTGTGTTCCAGGATGGGTGAGGGGTACTTCGGGTCCTATGGTGGGTGAGGGGTACTTCAGGTGCCAAGGTGGGTGAATGGGTACTGTGTGTTCCAGGGTGGGTGAGGGATGCTACATATCCCAAGGTGGGTGAGGGGTACTTCAGGTCCTATGGTGGGTGAGGGGTACTTCAGGTCCTATAGTGGGTGAGGGGTACTTTAGGTCCTATGGTGGGTGAGGGGTACTTCAGGTCCTATGGTGGGTGAGGGATACTTCAGGTCCTATGGTGGGTGAGGGGTACTTCAGGTCCTATAGTGGGTTAGGGGTACTTCAGGTCCTATAGTGGGTGAGGGGTACTTTAGGTCCTATGGTGGGTGAGGGGTACTTCAGGCCCTATAGTGGGTGAGGGGTACTTCAGGTCCTATGGTGGGTGAGGGGTACTTCAGGTCCTATAGTGGGTTAGGGGTACTTCAGGTCCTATAGTGGGTGAGGGGTACTTTAGGTCCTATGGTGGGTGAGGGGTACTTCAGGCCCTATAGTGGGTGAGGGGTACTTCAGGCCCTATAGTGGGTGAGGGGTACTTTAGGTCCTATGGTGGGTGAGGGGTACTTTAGGTCCTATGGTGGGTGAGGGGTACTTCAGGTCCTATGGTGGGTGAGGGGTACTTCAGGTCCTATGGTGGGTGAGGGGTACTTCAGGTCCTATGGTGGGTGAGGGGTACTTCGGGTCCTATGGTGGGTGAGTGGTACTTCGGGTCCTATAGTGGGTGAGGGGTACTTCGGGTCCTATGGTGGGTGAGGGGTACTTCAGGTCCTATAGTGGGTGAGGGGTACTTCAGGTCCTATAGTGGGTGAGGGGTACTTCAGGTCCTATAGTGGGTGAGGGGTACTTCAGGTCCTATAGTGGGTTAGGGGTACTTCGGGTCCTATAGTGGGTGAGGGGTACTACATATCCCAAGTGTGGTGAGGGGTACTACAAGTGCCAAGATGGGGGAGGGGTACTACAAGTGCCAAGATGGGGGAGGGGTACTACAAGTACCAAGATGGGGGAGGGGTACTACAAGTGCCAAGATGGGGGAGGGGTACTACAAGTGCCAAGATGGGGGAGGGGTACTACAAGTGCCAAGATGGGGGAGGGGTACTGCTCACCATACAGATCTTCCTCTGTAGCAGTCGGTGGCCGGTATCAGAGGGCATCGGTGGGTTTGGTTGTTGCCCCCAGTTGGTGGAGGAAGCTGCCGTGTGATTGGTTGGTGTGTCTCAGTATCGCTGTCAGTGTTGCGTGTGGCGGTGAGTCATGTGACCTCTGTACTGACCCCCCCCGGTGTGTTCTCTGTGTGCAGGTCATGGCGTCCCGAGGGTCCGGCACGTCTTTATCACGGAGGAATTATCGGCTGTCTACAGAGCCTGAGAAGACCAAGGTGACAGGTGATGAGATCCACCAATCCCCATACTCGCTGATCCCAACTCTTCTACATGGGCGGACTCTCAGGGGCCCATCCTGGATAATGTATCCTATGGAGATGGACTCTCAGGGGCCCATCCTGGATAATGTATCCTATGGACGGACTCTCAGGGGCCCATCCTGGATAATGTATCCTATGGACGGACTCTCAGGGGCCCATCCTGGATAATGTATCCTATGGAGGGACTCTCAGGGGCCCATCCTGGATAATGTATCCTATGGACGGACTCTCAGGGGCCCATCCTGGATAATGTATCCTATGGACGGACTCTCAGGGGCCCATCCTGGATAATGTATCCTATGGACGGACTCTCAGGGGCCCATCCTGGATAATGTATCCTATGGAGATGGACTCTCAGGGGCCCATCCTGGATAATGTATCCTATGGACGGACTCTCAGGGGCCCATCCTGGATAATGTATCCTATGGACGGACTCTCAGGGGCCCATCCTGGATAATGTATCCTATGGAGGGACTCTCAGGGGCCCATCCTGGATAATGTATCCTATGGAGGGACTCTCAGGGGCCCATCCTGGATAATGTATCCTATGGACGGACTCTCAGGGGCCCATCCTGGATAATGTATCCTATGGAGGGACTCTCAGGGGCCCATCCTGGATAATGTATCCTATGGACGGACTCTCAGGGGCCCATCCTGGATAATGTATCCTATGGAGATGGACTCTCAGGGGCCCATCCTGGATAATGTATCCTATGGAGATGGACTCTCAGGGGCCCATCCTGGATAATGTATCCTATGGAGATGGACTCTCAGGGGCCCATCCTGGATAATGTATCCTATGGAGATGGACTCTCAGGGGCCCATCCTGGATAATGTATCCTATGGACGGACTCTCAGGGGCCCATCCTGGATAATGTATCCTATGGACGGACTCTCAGGGGCCCATCCTGGATAATGTATCCTATGGACGGACTCTCAGGGGCCCATCCTGGATAATGTATCCTATGGACGGACTCTCAGGGGCCCATCCTGGATAATGTATCCTATGGAGATGGACTCTCAGGGGCCCATCCTGGATAATGTATCCTATGGACGGACTCTCAGGGGCCCATCCTGGATAATGTATCCTATGGACGGACTCTCAGGGGCCCATCCTGGATAATGTATCCTATGGAGATGGACTCTCAGGGGCCCATCCTGGATAATGTATCCTATGGACAGACTCTCAGGGGCCCATCCTGGATAATGTATCCTATGGACAGACTCTCAGGGGCCCATCCTGGATAATGTATCCTATGGACGGACTCTCAGGGGCCCATCCTGGATAATGTATCCTATGGACAGACTCTCAGGGGCCCATCCTGGATAATGTATCCTATGGACGGACTCTCAGGGGCCCATCCTGGATAATGTATCCTATGGACGGACTCTCAGGGGCCCATCCTGGATAATGTATCCTATGGACAGACTCTCAGGGGCCCATCCTGGATAATGTATCCTATGGACGGACTCTCAGGGGCCCATCCTGGATAATGTATCCTATGGAGATGGACTCTCAGGGGCCCATCCTGGATAATGTATCCTATGGACAGACTCTCAGGGGCCCATCCTGGATAATGTATCCTATGGACGGACTCTCAGGGGCCCATCCTGGATAATGTATCCTATGGACGGACTCTCAGGGGCCCATCCTGGATAATGTATCCTATGGACAGACTCTCAGGGGCCCATCCTGGATAATGTATCCTATGGACGGACTCTCAGGGGCCCATCCTGGATAATGTATCCTATGGAGATGGACTCTCAGGGGCCCATCCTGGATAATGTATCCTATGGAGATGGACTCTCAGGGGCCCATCCTGGATAATGTATCCTATGGAGGGACTCTCAGGGGCCCATCCTGGATAATGTATCCTATGGACGGACTCTCAGGGGCCCATCCTGGATAATGTATCCTATGGAGGGACTCTCAGGGGCCCATCCTGGATAATGTATCCTATGGACGGACTCTCAGGGGCCCATCCTGGATAATGTATCCTATGGAGGGACTCTCAGGGGCCCATCCTGGATAATGTATCCTATGGAGGGACTCTCAGGGGCCCATCCTGGATAATGTATCCTATGGAGGGACTCTCAGGGGCCCATCCTGGATAATGTATCCTATGGACGGACTCTCAGGGGCCCATCCTGGATAATGTATCCTATGGAGGGACTCTCAGGGGCCCATCCTGGATAATGTATCCTATGGACGGACTCTCAGGGGCCCATCCTGGATAATGTATCCTATGGACGGACTCTCAGGGGCCCATCCTGGATAATGTATCCTATGGACGGACTCTCAGGGGCCCATCCTGGATAATGTATCCTATGGACAGACTCTCAGGGGCCCATCCTGGATAATGTATCCTATGGACGGACTCTCAGGGGCCCATCCTGGATAATGTATCCTATGGAGATGGACTCTCAGGGGCCCATCCTGGATAATGTATCCTATGGAGATGGACTCTCAGGGGCCCATCCTGGATAATGTATCCTATGGAGGGACTCTCAGGGGCCCATCCTGGATAATGTATCCTATGGACGGACTCTCAGGGGCCCATCCTGGATAATGTATCCTATGGAGGGACTCTCAGGGGCCCATCCTGGATAATGTATCCTATGGACGGACTCTCAGGGGCCCATCCTGGATAATGTATCCTATGGAGGGACTCTCAGGGGCCCATCCTGGATAATGTATCCTATGGACGGACTCTCAGGGGCCCATCCTGGATAATGTATCCTATGGAGGGACTCTCAGGGGCCCATCCTGGATAATGTATCCTATGGACGGACTCTCAGGGGCCCATCCTGGATAATGTATCCTATGGAGATGGACTCTCAGGGGCCCATCCTGGATAATGTATCCTATGGAGGGACTCTCAGGGGCCCATCCTGGATAATGTATCCTATGGACGGACTCTCAGGGGCCCATCCTGGATAATGTATCCTATGGAGGGACTCTCAGGGGCCCATCCTGGATAATGTATCCTATGGAGATGGACTCTCAGGGGCCCATCCTGGATAATGTATCCTATGGAGGGACTCTCAGGGGCCAATCCTGGATAATGTATCCTATGGAGGGACTCTCAGGGGCCCATCCTGGATAATGTATCCTATGGAGGGACTCTCAGGGGCCCATCCTGGATAATGTATCCTATGGAGATGGACTCTCAGGGGCCCATCCTGGATAATGTATCCTATGGACAGACTCTCAGGGGCCCATCCTGGATAATGTATCCTATGGGCGGACTCTCAGGGGCCCATCCTGGATAATGTAGCCTATGGAGATGGACTCTCAGGGGCCCATCCTGGATAATGTATCCTATGGAGATGGACTCTCAGGGGCCCATCCTGGATAATGTATCCTATGGACGGACTCTCAGGGGCCCATCCTGGATAATGTATCCTATGGACGGACTCTCAGGGGCCCATCCTGGATAATGTATCCTATGGAGATGGACTCTCAGGGGCCCATCCTGGATAATGTATCCTATGGACGGACTCTCAGGGGCCCATCCTGGATAATGTATCCTATGGAGATGGACTCTCAGGGGCCCATCCTGGATAATGTATCCTATGGAGATGGACTCTCAGGGGCCCATCCTGGATAATGTATCCTATGGAGATGGACTCTCAGGGGCCCATCCTGGATAATGTATCCTATGGAGATGGACTCTCAGGGGCCCATCCTGGATAATGTATCCTATGGAGATGGACTCTCAGGGGCCCATCCTGGATAATGTATCCTATGGAGATGGACTCTCAGGGGCCCATCCTGGATAATGTATCCTATGGACGGACTCTCAGGGGCCCATCCTGGATAATGTATCCTATGGAGGGACTCTCAGGGGCCCATCCTGGATAATGTATCCTATGGACGGACTCTCAGGGGCCCATCCTGGATAATGTATCCTATGGACGGACTCTCAGGGGCCCATCCTGGATAATGTATCCTATGGAGATGGACTCTCAGGGGCCCATCCTGGATAATGTATCCTATGGACGGACTCTCAGGGGCCCATCCTGGATAATGTATCCTATGGAGACGGACTCTCAGGGGCCCATCCTGGATAATGTATCCTATGGAGACGGACTCTCAGGGGCCCATCCTGGATAATGTATCCTATGGAGATGGACTCTCAGGGGCCCATCCTGGATAATGTATCCTATGGAGATGGACTCTCAGGGGCCCATCCTGGATAATGTATCCTATGGAGATGGACTCTCAGGGGCCCATCCTGGATAATGTATCCTATGGAGATGGACTCTCAGGGGCCCATCCTGGATAATGTATCCTATGGAGATGGACTCTCAGGGGCCCATCCTGGATAATGTATCCTATGGAGATGGACTCTCAGGGGCCCATCCTGGATAATGTATCCTATGGAGGGACTCTCAGGGGCCCATCCTGGATAATGTATCCTATGGACGGACTCTCAGGGGCCCATCCTGGATAATGTATCCTATGGACGGACTCTCAGGGGCCCATCCTGGATAATGTATCCTATGGAGATGGACTCTCAGGGGCCCATCCTGGATAATGTATCCTATGGACGGACTCTCAGGGGCCCATCCTGGATAATGTATCCTATGGAGACGGACTCTCAGGGGCCCATCCTGGATAATGTATCCTATGGAGACGGACTCTCAGGGGCCCATCCTGGATAATGTATCCTATGGAGATGGACTCTCAGGGGCCCATCCTGGATAATGTATCCTATGGAGATGGACTCTCAGGGGCCCATCCTGGATAATGTATCCTATGGAGATGGACTCTCAGGGGCCCATCCTGGATAATGTATCCTATGGAGATGGACTCTCAGGGGCCCATCCTGGATAATGTATCCTATGGAGATGGACTCTCAGGGGCCCATCCTGGATAATGTATCCTATGGAGATGGACTCTCAGGGGCCCATCCTGGATAATGTATCCTATGGAGATGGACTCTCAGGGGCCCATCCTGGATAATGTATCCTATGGAGATGGACTCTCAGGGGCCCATCCTGGATAATGTATCCTATGGAGATGGACTCTCAGGGGCCCATCCTGGATAATGTATCCTATGGAGATGGACTCTCAGGGGCCCATCCTGGATAATGTATCCTATGGAGATGGACTCTCAGGGGCCCATCCTGGATAATGTATCCTATGGAGGGACTCTCAGGGGCCCATCCTGGATAATGTATCCTATGGAGATGGACTCTCAGGGGCCCATCCTGGATAATGTATCCTATGGAGATGGACTCTCAGGGGCCCATCCTGGATAATGTATCCTATGGAGGGACTCTCAGGGGCCCATCCTGGATAATGTATCCTATGGACGGACTCTCAGGGGCCCATCCTGGATAATGTATCCTATGGACGGACTCTCAGGGGCCCATCCTGGATAATGTATCCTATGGACGGACTCTCAGGGGCCCATCCTGGATAATGTATCCTATGGACGGACTCTCAGGGGCCCATCCTGGATAATGTATCCTATGGAGATGGACTCTCAGGGGCCCATCCTGGATAATGTATCCTATGGAGATGGACTCTCAGGGGCCCATCCTGGATAATGTATCCTATGGAGATGGACTCTCAGGGGCCCATCCTGGATAATGTATCCTATGGACGGACTCTCAGGGGCCCATCCTGGATAATGTATCCTATGGAGATGGACTCTCAGGGGCCCATCCTGGATAATGTATCCTACTCTCTATGGCCCGGCAGCGCTGAGCTCACCCCTGGATCTTAATAAAGAAGGATATAAGAATCTTTCCTGAGCTCGGCTCTGACCTGACCTCGGTTTTCAGAAAGTTTCAGTCTAAGCCGTGCTTAACATTGATGCGATTCAACATGCCAAATCAACGGCTATTGCCCGCAATGGAACCGTCCAAATCGGTGCTGACTTTGCAGTGCCGCACCGATTCCCAAAAGTAGTTTCTGTATTAGTTTTGGCAATTTCAGGTGCGTTTTCAATAGACATCTGTGCAGAAAAACCTCACAGCGGCCTCTGAAATCGTCGGACTGACATGCGGAAATTAAATCGTGCGACTTCAATCCCGCGTCAGTGGGAACCAGGGCTGAAGGAGATTTCCCCGATGATTTCACTTGTTGCAATTTTGCAGATGAATTGATCGGAGCAGATTTATGGAAAAGGAGGAAGTTATTGAAATTGTGATAAAACCAGCAAAATACAAACACCAGCCTTTTATAAATACACTTTCATTGTCTGCGGCAGCCGAGCTGCGTTCACATTTACAGGAAGTGTCCCCATTCCAGGAAGTGTCCCTTCATCTCTTGTGTCGCTATTGAATAAAGTGTCCCTGCGTCTGTCTGGTGTCACCATTGCAGGAAGTGTCCCTGGTGTCACCATCACAGGAAGTGTCCCTGTGTCTCTGGTGTCACCATAGCAGGAAGTGTCTCTACATCTCTGGTGTCCCCATTCCAGGAAGTGTACCTTCATCTCTTGTATCGCTATTGAATAAAGTGTCCCTGCGTCTCTCTGGTGTCACCATTGCAGGAAGTGTCCCTGGTGTCACCATCACAGGAAGTGTCCCTGTGTCTCTGGTGTCACCATCACAGGAAGTGTCCCTGTGTCTCTGGTGTCACCATCACAGGAAGTGTCCCTGTGTCTCTAGTGTCACCATTGCAGGAAGTGTCCCCTGCGTGTCTGGTGTCACCCGTGCAGAATGCAGCCCTGTGTCTCTGGTGTCACCCGTGCAGGATGCAGCCCTGTGTCACTGTTGTGTCACCGTTACAGGAAGTGGCTGTGCTTCTATGGTGTCACCATTGCAGGAAGTGACTGTGTCTCTGATGTCACCGTTGCAGGAAGTGTCTCTGAGTCTCTGGTGTCACCATTGCAGGAAGTGTCTCTGGTGTCACCATTGCAGGAAGTGTCCCCTGCCTCTCTGGTGTCACCATTGCAGGAAGTGTCCCCTGCCTCTCTGGTGTCACCATTGCAGGAAGTGTCCCCTGCCTCTCTGGTGTCACCATTGCAGGAAGTGTCTCCTGCCTCTCTGGTGTCACCATTGCAGGAAGTGTCCCCTGCCTCTCTGTGTCACCATTGCAGGAAGTGTCCCCTGCCTCTCTGGTGTCACCATTGCAGGAAGTGTCTCCTGCCTCTCTGGTGTCACCATTGCGGGAAGTGTCCCCTGCCTCTCTGGTGTCACCATTGCGGGAAGTGTCCCCTGCCTCTCTGGTGTCACCATTGCGGGAAGTGTCCCCTGCCTCTCTGGTGTCACCATTGCGGGAAGTGTCCCCTGCCTCTCTGGTGTCACCATTGCGGGAAGTGTCCCCTGCCTCTCTGGTGTCACCATTGCGGGAAGTGTCCCCTGCCTCTCTGGTGTCACCATTGCGGGAAGTGTCCCCTGCCTCTCTGGTGTCACCATTGCGGGAAGTGTCCCCTGCCTCTCTGGTGTCACCATTGCGGGAAGTGTCCCCTGCGTCTCTGGTATTACCATTGCAGGAAGTGTCCCCTGCCTCTCTGGTGTCACCATTGCGGGAAGTGTCCCCTGCGTCTCTGGTATTACCATTGCAGGAAGTGTCCCCTGCGTCTCCTGTGTATTCTGAACTGATCTATTGCAAAAAATAAGCGCACTTGGTCCTCAGCGTGAATGGATACAATGCAGATCGCATGGGTTGCCTTGCACTGCGCTGGAATAAAATAAATTGTGCGCATTTTTAAGCTTGAGAATTTAGAATTGGGGTCCCTTTAAAAAAACAAAAAAAACATTCAACTGGCAGCACAATAATACTTAGAACATCCCAGAAAATACCCGCCGTTCAGAGAGTCCAGTGATGTCATACATTGTTCCTGATAAGTTGAGTTTCTGTGACCTTTAAAATTGGAGTCCATAGACTTTCCTAGTCAGAAATGATCCCTCCAAATAAGATGGGGAGCACAATCATCTATTATTATTATTTACACTTTTTTTTTTTTATTCCCCCAACTATAAATGACGTGACACACGGAGTATACATTGTATCATTTGGATCTCCTGTTGGTGTTCGGAGCGTGGTGTGAGACTCGTTCAGTGATGACGTGTCGGGGGCTGTGTTGGTGTCTCTTCATATCCGGACTGTAATATTTCTCTCCTGTTCCAGGAATTGTGAACGAGCGTCTCCTGAGTCAGTATCTGCACCGGATATTCCCGGGGAATGATGGCGCTCAGCATGGAGCCGCATACAGGTAAGCCCAGGCTGTGCCGCACGCAGATGTCATTCATTGCTGCTTCCTGAACTCTGTCAGTCACACAGGGAGGCATAATCCTGTTTTTATAGCCAGCAGGGTTTTGAGCAACCTCAGCCTGGACTCCGACCAGGCCACGCCCCCAACACGTTTCGCTCCGCCCCCCCTGGAGCTTAGTCATGGGGATAGTGAATGTTGCTTTGCTGGTCCAGGCTTGGGAAAGATTCTGACTTTACTGATGCAGATGTCTCAGCATATTGCTTAGAGGCTGAACCAGCTGCTCCCACCCCCTCCACAGCCTTGAACTCCAGTGAGTACTGGAAGGCCAGAGCACATTGCCGGTGAAACATATCGCTATTCAGAGCATAGGGGGAGAGCTGAGCGATCAGCAGTGTTTGATCTCTCAGTTCTTGGGGTACAGCCGGTGGAGGACAGCCGAGATCGGTGCTGCAGCCATCTAGGTGAAAGAATAAAAATAAATTTATATATATATATATTTATATATATAATATTTATATATTTATAATAATTTTTATTTTTTTTAGTGGATATAAAAAAAGTCTACACACCCCTGTTAAAATGTCAGGTTTCTGTGATGTAAATAAATGAGACAAAGATAAATCCTTTCAGAACTTTTCCCACCTTTTTAATGTGACCCATAAACTGTACGACTCAGTTGAACAACAAACTGAAATCTTTTAGGTGAAGTAAAAATAAAAAAACTAAACCGAGTCGTACATTTTTTAGGTCACATTAAAGGTGGGAAAAGTTTTGAAATGAAATTTTCCACATTTTGTCATGTTACAACCAAAAACGTAAATGTATTTTATTGGGATTTTATGTGATAGACCAACACAAAGTGGCACATAATTGTGAAGTGGAAGGAAAATGATAAATGGTTTGCAACATTTTTTACAAATAAATATGTGAAAAGTGTGTGTGTGTGTGTGTGTGTGGGGGGGGGGGGGGCATTTGTATTCATCCCCCTTTACTCTGATACTCCTAACTAAAATCTAGTGGAACCAATTGCCTTCAGAAATCACCTAATTAGTAAATGGAGCCCACCTGTGTGTCATTTAATCTCTGAATAAACACAGCTGTTCTGTGAAGCTCTCCGAGGTTTGTTAGGAACCTTAGTGAACAAACAGCATCATGAAGGCCAAGAAACACACCAGACAGGTCAGGGATAAAGTTGTGCATTTACCATTTTCCTTCCACTTCACAATTATGTGCCACTTTGTGTTGGTCTATCACATAAAATCCCAATAAAATACATTTACGTTTTTTGAATGTAACATGACAAAATGTGGAAAACTTCAAGGGGTATGAATACTTTTTTTCAAGGCACTGTAGACGAGGAAAGGAGCTTCCTATGCAGGCTCTGCTCATGTAGTGTGTTCACCGCACGGGCAGAGTGAGGGTGTGTGAGCTATGTGTCAGATTACTTGCTCACATCCTGCACGGCGGGTACAATATGGCGAGGAACATGGCAGCTCCCCCTCCCCCCCACAATCCCTCGGGTTAATTTGATGCAGAATCTGCGTCCATTTCTGTTTTCACTGTGAAAAAAAGAAACTGGTGTAGGTGGAGCAGATAGACCTGAAATCTGCAATCCGCTCTCTAACACGTAAAGGGTGTGGAGGCCGGGTTCAAGGAGCCTATCTGGGGTGTAATATATTTGGTTCAGCTGGATGTCTCTGACCCCCCCCCCCCCCCCCCAGATGATATAAATGAGGACATAGACGTGTTTTCAAATCCCGACCATTCCGGATCAGGGAGTGGTGTGACCTGATTGGGGGGTGGGGGTGGGGGGGGGGGGGGGGGAATCTGAGTGTCCACATGTCACAGATTGTGATTTCTGAGTGCGGGGTGGGGTGGGGGGGGGGGGGGGCGCTCTGTCCCCACTATCAGATCCCTTTCTCAGACCAGCAATGGGTGCCTGCGCCCCCCCCCCCCCCCCCCCCTCCCGTCATCACGTCTATTAATACTCCACTTTATCTCCGCTCTCCCCTTACACAGAGGAGTCACCCAGCTGCTGTGTGCGTGTCATGATGACACCCCGCGTGTCCCGTTAACCCCTTCCCGTCTGAGGACAATCTGTAAGAATAACAACCCCCCCCACACTCTGCTTTATGTCGCTTTATTTTAGGAATAATTCTCTCTTCTCATTTAAAAAAAAAAAAAGACATTTGTACATCATACATAATCATTTTACCACCATCAAAACCAGGGGGTCTCAAACTGGCGGCCCTCCAGCTGTTGCAAAACTACAAGTCCCATCATGCCTCTGCCTGTGCTTGTAACTGTCAGCCTTGCAATGGCTCATGGGACTTGTGGTTTTGCAACAGCTGGAGGGCTGCCAGTTTGAGACCCCTGATCTAAACAGTTGTACCGCCTCCTCTCCTGGACCGAAAAGGGTTAACTCTGATTTCACTGCACACTGTGAGCTTCTCACAATGTGCATTAGAAGCTGCAGCAAGTCAGAGACCGCCTCGTTTCCCGGCTGGAGGATGTCCAGCATCCTCTAACTCTTTCCTCCCCTAGCCTGTCTTTGACCCGCCCCCATTTATTTACTGGATATCTGTTCTTTCAGTCATGGAGGCTCCGCATCAAATGTGGGTTTTACTATACAAATAGGGCCTGCCTAGGAAACGCCCACTTCCTCCTGATTGACACCCACACACACCGAGGAGTTGAGTTGCATCTTGATATAGCGCGGCCCTTTACTCCGCAGGGTCCCGACGCGCTTACAAACACATACACATACTAGGGCGCACAGACAGGATCTGAATAACCTACCAGCATGTCTTTGGAGTGTGGGAGGAAACCGGAGCACCCGGAGGAAACCCACCTAGGCACAGGGAGAACATGCAAACTCCAGGCAGATGGTGTTGTGGTCGGGATTTGAACCAGCGACCCTATTGCTGCGAGGTGAGAGTGCTAACCACTACACCACTGTGCTGCCCAAGCAAAGCGCATGTTTTCTGTTGTGGTTTGCGTTCGGAAACACGCGGCTGTGAATGCAGCCTAATTGGTAAAGTTGAACTTCTCTCCCCTAATCAACATTGATTGTTTGGAATCCTCGTGCTGCTAGCATTAGTAAATAGATAGGAAAGTATATCTTTCTCAGCTAAGCGCACCCTCCTGCATGCCCAAGCTAAGGGCCGATAGATTCCTGGAAGTAAATGCTACTTAACCCTTGTGTGTGTGTATTTGGTTTTTATTTAAAAAAAAAAAAAAAAAAAGCCTATGCTTACCTGCTCTGTGCGTGCCATCATTTTTGCACAGAGCAGCCCCGATCATCTTCTTCTGGAGTCCCAGCGCTCCAGGCCCCTCCTCATTATCGGGTGCCCCATGGAAAGCTGCTTTCCCTGGAGGGGCGCACCTGTGTGGGCTTGCTCTCGGGTCCCGCTGCTGCATCCATTGAGACTGTGGGACTCGGCCCGCCCCCCCCCCCCCCCCCCCGCTCCTGTGTCACTGGATTTGATTGACAGCAGCAGGGGCCTCAGGAAAGAGAAAGCGCCATGCACATCGCTGAATCGGATCGGGCTCAGGTAAGAAAAATAGAATGCATTAAGGTGAAAAACCTTGAGGCTTTACAACCACTTCAGCTCCGGAAGGTTTACCCCCCCCCCCCTTCATGGTCAGGCAATTTTTTGCGCTACGGCACTGCGTTACTTTAACTGACAATTCGTGCGACGCTGTACCCAAATAAAATTGATGCCCTTTTTTTTCCGCACAAATAGAGATTTCTTTTGGTGGTATTTTGATCACCTCTGCAGCTTTTATTTTTCGCGTTATAAGCAAAAAAAGCGTCAATTTTGACTTTTTTTTTTTTTTTCTTTTTTACACTTTCTGCTATAAAACACATCCAATAAAAAAGTGTTATAGCGTCTACAAACTATGGGATATAATTATGGAATTTTTATTTATTTTATATTTTACTAGTAATGGCAGCAATCAGTGACTTATAGCGGGACTGCCACATTGCATTGAACACTAAGACCCCATACACACTATTAGATTTTCTGCAGATTTTTGTCTTCAGATTTTCCAAAACCATGTAGAGCGAGGGGCCTGCCTGATTGCATACAAACTGAAACTCTTAAGGTTTGACCTCCCATATTTATATGGTTCTGGTAAATCTGAAGACAAAAATCTGCAGAAAATCTAATAGTGTGTATGGGGTCTAAGTGTTACGTTTGACACTTTTTGGGGACCAGTGACACTAATACAGCGATCAGTGCTAAAAAAATATGCACTGTCACTGTACTAATGACACTGGCAGGGAAGGGGGTAAACATCTGGGGTGATCAACGGGTTAAATGTGTTCCTAGGGAGTGCTTGCTAACTGTGTGTGTGTGGAGGGGCTTTTACTGTGGGAGGGCAGAAATTTGTGTTCCTGCTTAGCAGAAACGCAGGATCTCTACCTTCCCTACTAACAGAACGGCGATCTGCCTTGTTTACATTGACAGACCACCATTCTGCCTCTCTCGGGAACGATCTTCACTGAGCACCACGAACCAAAAACACAATTTTCATTCATTTATTTAATATTCAAAGCAAACGCCATCTTCAGTAAGGGCGAGCGATTTAACTGCTTGCCGACCGTATACTGTACATATATACGGCGGCAAAGGCGGCTCCCCCTGTGCAAAATAGCGTACTTGTACGCGATCCAGAACTTCCGGGTCTGAGGCGTGCACCACCGGCGACGAGCTCCCTCTCGGTGAATGGACACAGCGGGAGTCAATCAGCAGGTCCGGCGGACTCGATGCACAGGGGGAGCCGCCTTTGCCGCCGTATATATGTACGGTATACGGTCGGCAAGCGGTTAAATCGCTCGCCCTCACTGAAGATGGCGTTTGCTTTGAATATTAAAAAAATGAATGAAAATTGTGTTTTTGGTTCGTGGTGCTCAGTGAAGATCCGCTTTGATTTTAGGTGATGGGGCTGATTAGTATCAGGTTGATGATGTTCTTCTTTCATGTGTCACTTCTCTTCCCCCCCCCCTGTGTTTGTGTCCAGGAAACCCCTCACCTTCCAGAACCTCGAGGAGCGATTGGATCGGTTATTGTCTGCCGGGGAGCCCAGTGAGGATAACACAGGTGAGAAGAAGTGTGTGGGGGGGGGGGGGGTTAGTTTGCTGGGGGGGGGGGGGCATGTTTGAATTATTTTGTTGGGGGGGGGGTGGGGGAAGTCAAGGGTCAAACAAGGGTTGGGGAAATTGTTATATGATTACGTAGAGTTAATATGGTTGAAGAAAAAAAGACAGAGTGGGATGGAGTAGTGAAGTCCATCCAGTTCAACCAACATAGAAAAAAAGAGTGGGAGTTCAGGTTGGAGAGTCCAGGATGCAAACGGAGGGGGTCCTGGGTTCTGAGGTGGATTGGGGGGTTTTTGGGGTGCAGGAGGGGGGGAGGTGGGTCCAAAGTGCAGATAGAGGTTGGGTGGGAGGGATGAAGTGTGCAGATGAAGGCAAGGAGTGCAGGCGTGGGGGGAAGTCAAGGGTTTATATGGGGGGGGGGGGGGGATGATTCAGTGCAGGTAGAGGGGAGTTCAGATGGGTGTTGGGGTGAGTTGCCTACCCGGCACTTTTTACCCCCTTCCTGACAATTTTCAGCTTTCAGCGCTGTCACACTTTTGAATGACGATTGCGCGGTCATGCAACACCGTACCCATATGACTTTTTTTATCATTTTTCAAAAATAGTTTTTTTTGGTTGTAGTTAATTAATCACCCATGGGTTTTTTAATTTTTGCTAAATAAACGAAAAAAGACGCAAATTTAGAAAAAACAAAAAGCTTTTTAATAATTTGTTATAAAATTTTGGAAATAGGAAATTTTTCTCCATGATTGTGTGCTGATAGGTGGCACTGATAAGCTGCATGGGTAGGTGGGCACACAATGGCAGCACTGGTGGGCACACAATGGCAGCACTGGTGGGCACACAATGGCAGCACTGGTGGGCACACAATGGCAGCACTGGTGGGCACACAATGGCAGCACTGGTGGGCACTGTTTGGACTGCACTGATAATCTGTGTACATGTCCTTTTTAGAGAAGCTGATTATCGGCTCTCTTCTCTCCTAACGCTGTCTGCGTGAGGAAAGGAGTGCCAATAACCGGTTTCTATTTTTCATCCGTGATCGGCTGTGATTGGTCACAGCTGATCACGTGGTAAAGAGGCGTTGATTGGCTCCTAACCTCAATCGGTGATCAGCAATGTCTTCCGGACACTCCAATCTCAGAGTGCGCCGCCTGAGCCCAGCAGCGGGCGCGATCACGGGAGGCCATCACATCGCAGCCTCCCAGAACTAGCTGTCTGCGCTGTGGCCGTCATTCAGCTATAGCGTGGGTGCTCAACCTGTGGCCCTACAGCTGTTGCAGAACTACAAGTCCCATGAGGCATTGCATGGCTGACAGTTACAAGTATGACTCTCAAAGGCAGAGGCACGATGGGACTTGTAGTTTTGCAACAGCTGGTGGGCCACAGGTTGAGCACCCATGAGCTATAGCGTGGTTGGCGAGTGGTTAGAGTGCAGGAGGGGGGTGGGGCCAGGGTTCGGATGGGGATTGCAGTGTGCGGGTGAAGGAGAGGAGGGGGAGAGTGCAGACGCTGGAGGGGAGTCCAAGGCTCAGACAGGGGTAGGGGGTGTGCAGGCGAAGAAGAGGGGAGTTCAGTGCAGGTAGAGGGAGTCCAGTGTTAAGATGGGGGGGGGGGCAAGTTTAGGGTGCAGGGGGGGAGGGGAGTGGGACCAGAGTTCACATGGGATTGCAGTATGCGGGTGAAGGAGAGAAGGGGCGTGGGAGGGGAGTCCAGGGCTCAGGTGGGGGGGGGGTGATTGTGGGGTGCAGGTGGAGGCGTAGAAGGGAGGAGTCCAGGGTTCGGAAGAGATTGATGAAGGTTGAATGCAGGTGGAGCTGGAATAGTTGGAAAGTGGGGGAGTTGGGGTGCAGGTGGAGAGGGGTGTTTCAGAGTTCAAATAAGGGAGGGGGGGTGCAATGAGAGGGGGTCCAGGGTGCAGATGGGGGTTTGGGGGTGCAAGAGGAGGGGTGTGGTAGAGTGTCCAGGCAATTCCATTTTTGGATAATAGGCCATTTACCCAACCACTGATCCAGAACACAGACCCATAGACAGTCTTGTTCTGTTCTAGCAGTATGTAGTGAGAGATGATTTCTGATTGGCTGTTTAAAAGTGTTTTCTCTTCTCTCCCAGGTACAGATCAGACAGCAGAGGGCCGCCTGGGACCCAACACAGTGGTCCTGGATCACACCAGCGGATTTGAGGGGCTCTTACTGGTAGACGATGATCTCCTGGGGGTGAGTATAGTGTGCGGTGCTCCGCTGCTTACGGCACTCCTACTGGGCAGTACACACAGAGCGCCAGCGCTGATCACAGCGGTTTATTCATCCCTCTTCTTGCAGGTTATTGGACACAGCAACTTCAGCTCCATCCGGGCCACAACCTGCGTGTTTAAAGGTGAGTGAAAAAAAGGCAGTGTGTGCATCTCTACCTCTTCATTACAGAGAGCCAGTGCAGCATTTCTTTTGATTTAAAGGCCAACTCCTTTTATTATAGCCTCAGGAGGGAGAAATTTCACCATTGTGGGAGGGGCAGAGACACAAACTACTGCAGGAAATCTCACCATTGTGGGAGGGGCAGAGACAACAAACTACTGCAGGAAAATCTCACCATTGTGGGAGGGCAGAGACACAAACTACTGCAGGAAATCTCACCATTGTGGGAGGGGCAGAGACACAAACTACTGCAGGAAATCTCACCATTGTGGGAGGGGCAGAGACACAAACTACTGCAGGAAATCTCACCATTGTGGGAGGGGCAGAGACACAAACTACTGCAGGAAATCTCACCCTTGTGGGAGGGACAGAGACACAAACTACTGCAGGAAATCTCACCCTTGTGGGAGGGACAGAGACACAAACTACTGCAGGAAATCTCACCCTTGTGGGAGGGACAGAGACACAAACTACTGCAGGAAATCTCACCATTGTGGGAGGGACAGAGACACAAACTACTGCAGGAAATCTCACCCTTGTGGGAGGGACAGAGACACAAACTACTGCAGGAAATCTCACCTTTGTGGGAGGGGCAGAGACACAAACTACTGCAGGAAATCTCACCCTTGTGGGAGGGACAGAGACACAAACTACTGCAGGAAATCTCACCCTTGTGGGAGGGACAGAGACACAAACTACTGCAGGAAATCTCACCCTTGTGGGAGGGACAGAGACACAAACTACTGCAGGAAATCGCACCCTTGTGGGAGGGGCAGAGACACAAACTACTGCAGGAAATCTCACCATTGTGGGAGGGACAGAGACACAATCTCACCATTGTGGGAGGGGCAGAGACACAAACTGCATAATACGTTTCATTATTGATGTATGTAGCACCAAGCATCTTCCTACCCAGAGTTAGCAGGCCAAGCTGGTGCTGCATCTCAAGCATTCTATACCCTAAAAAGCTTACACTCTAAAATGAGAAGGCAATATATGTATGGTTCATCCCTGACCCCTGTCCCTCTTTTCTGTCCCCTTAGGAAAGTGGCTCTATGAGGTGCTCATCTCCTCCCAGGGCCTCATGCAGATTGGTTGGTGCACGTTGAGCTGCAGGTTTAATCAGGAGGTGAGTGGAGATCTCTGTAAATTGGAGTCTGTGGGTTATGAATGACACTTTAATTAATTTAGCGCGGTTTGTCAGATGTGTGAAATTGGCTCACCAATCGTTATCTGTAAGTCTGTGTATAGTATGCTAGAGGAGAAGGAAGACTTGTAGAACAATCTGCAGCCACATTACACTGCAGGCAACAGCTACACATTATTACCAAAAGTATTGGGACGCCTGCCTTTACACGCACGTGAATTTTAATGACGTCTTAGTCCGTAGGGTTCAATCTTGAGTTGGCCCACCCTTTGCAGCTTTAACAGCTTCAACTCTTCTGGCTATCCACAAGGTCTCAGGACTCTGTGCAGGCCAGTCAAGTTCGTCCACCCCAAACTCGCTCATCCATGTCTTTATGGACCTTGCTTTGTGCACTGGTCCAAATTATTTGGTGGAGGGGGGATTATGGTGTGGGGTTGTTTTTCAGGGGTTGGGATTGGCCCCTTAGTTCCAGTGAAAGGCGTCAGCATACCAAGACATTTTAGACCAGGGGTCTCAAACTGATGGTCCTCCAGCTGCTGTGAAACTACAAGTCCCATCATGCCTCTGCCTTTTGGAGTCTTGCTTGTAACTGTCAGCCTTACATTGCCTCATGGGACTTGTAGTTTTGCAACAGCTGGAGGGCTGCCAGTTTGAGACCCCTGTTTTAGTCGATTTCATGCTCCAAACTTTGTGGGAACAGTTTGGGGACGGCCCCTTCCTGTTCCAACATGACTGCGCACCAGTGCACAAAGCAAGGTCCATAAAAACACGGATGAGCGAGTTTGGGGTGGAGGAACTTGACTGGCCTGCACAGAGTCCTGACCTCAACCCGACACCTTTGGGATGAATTAGATTGGAGACTGCGAGTCAGGCCTTCTCGTTCAACATCAGTGTCTGACCTAACAAATTCTCTTCTGGAAGAATGGTCAAACATTCCCATAGACACACTCCTAAACCTTGTGGACGGCCTTCCCAGAAGAGTTGAAGATGGTATAGCTGCAAAGGGCGGAGCCAACTCAATATTGAACCCTACGGACTAAGACTGGGAGGTCATTAAAGATCATGTGTGTGTAAAGGCAGGCGCCCCGAGTACACAGCTATCTTGTGATGGTCTTGTGGAGTGCATAGAAGCAGGTGAGTTAGGAGCATTGATACAGTTCCCCACGCTAATGCTCATAGACAAAATTTGGAACAAAACCAAACAGCATCTGCAGTATGACGGATACACAAACTGGTCACGAATATGGAATAATCGTAATTACCCAGAACTGAATAAATTGGAGAACTTCTCTAATTGGTGGAGAAAGGGAGTTCAATACATTCCACAATTGTATTTTGGGGGGGGGTTCTACGAGATTTCCAGTCAATACGCTCAGAATTTAATTTGCCAAACACATCATTTTATCAGTATTTACAGCTTAGACATGCCATAGCAGCACAAATCAAAACATCCAAATGGGAGCTGGTTAAACCTGGGGTGCTCACACAACTAGTTACGTCATCATCCCGGAAAGGACAAATCTCCGCTATATATGGCTCCCTTATTAACCATGTATCTAAGGCAATGACTTTTGGCTGTAGAAGGGGTTGGGGAGAGGACATAGGAGAAATTCCAGATGAGGAATGGAGCAACATTCTGGAGAATGTACTTAAAGCGGAGCGCCGCCGAAAATTTTTTTTTTAAAAGTCAGCAGCTACAAATACTGCAGCTGCTGACTTTTAAAACATGGACACTTACCTGTCCAGGGCGCCCGCGATGTCGGCACCCGAGGCCGAACCGTCTCTCCGTCCTCGGGTGCTGCCGCCTCCATCTTCGGTAAGGGAATCAGGAAGTGAAGCCGTGCGGCTTCACTTCCCGGTTCCCTATTGCGCATGCGCGAGTCGCGCAGCGCAATACGAATGGTCCCTGCTGCCTCTGAGACCCGTGTGTTTCCCAGCAGGCAGCGGGGAGGGAGCAGGAAGTGGCGTAAATAACCGCAGATTCTGCGGCTATCTATGCCGGAAGTGGGTACAGATACCTGTAATATACAGGTATCTGTACTCCCCTCCCCCCTGAAAGGTGCTAACTGTGTCACCGGAGGGGGGGAGGAATCTGATGAGTGGAAGTTCCACTTTTGGGTGGAACTCCACTTTAAGGTGTCCCTGTGCTCCTCTCAAAAGCTCACTCAACTATTTTTATTATTCACCGTACATATCGCACACCCGAAAAACTACATAAGTGGCACAGGAGAGATGATCCGCTATGTCCTCGCTGTCTTATTGACAACGGTACACTTATTCACATGCTTTGGAAATGCCCAAAGCTACAGAGGTACTGGGCTGCGGTGATAGACACTATTAACAGTATATGGAATATCAAACTTACAAATGACCCTAAACTATGCTAGGAAGCTTATTGCCAGAAAGTGGCTATCCACAATGACTCCTACAGTGACAGAATGGATGGCAGCGGTAAATGTTTCTCTTATTAGAGAACAACTCACATATAAACATAGAGGCTGTCCAAACAAATTTGAAAATATATGGGATCCATGGCTAGAGACACCTGGACTGGCTCCATTGAGCTTGGTCCATAATAGAATCTTGGGTGGTAGAGTCCATACAGTAGGAGCACCACCATAGATAATAATAGAGAGCAGGGTACAATGATGTTGATCTGGGGATGAAAAACCTTATCCCGTATATGTAATGTCTTTATTGGAACAGATGTGAGGTAGCAGCTGGGTACTGCAGAGGTCAATATGTACATAGTTTGCCTAGTTTAATAATAGTTATTGTTGACCCCGTTGGGTCCGGCGGAAGGGAGAAAGAGGAGAAGGAAAGGGAACAAAATAAAAATTTAACTGGAAAATGACCAATAGAAGTTATATAGAACAAATAACAACCTGTAAAAGTCATAAATATAACGAATGTATCGCACAAGTATATCTAATTCAAAGATCGTGATTGCTAATTGCCTTATGCGGACTGTGTTGATGCATTTAGTCATGTAACATTAATGTTGGTTGTTCTCATGTAATATGGCATTGAACTCGATCTGTATGCTGGAATGTAACCATTTGATTTATTGTATTCAATGAAGTTATTTTCAATTAAAAAAAAAGATCTGATTTAAAAAAAAAAAAAATGCAGGCGTCCCAATCCTTTTGTTAATTTAGTGTGTGTGTAAGAGACTAGTACAACATTATAGGAGACGGTTAAAGCAAATCTACAGTGGGCATCAAATGCAGGCTGCAAATGCTGTGCATCTTTTGAAAATTGCTCTTTGCACCATCGATATGCCTGCTGGAAAAAAGAGAAAGTTTTTGTGAAAGCTGCAAATAATGACTTGGAGCTTACACAGGGCTGAGGACTGAGACGTCATTAAAATTCACGTGCGTGTAAAGTCAGGCGTCCCAATACTTTTGGTAATATAGTGTAGCTGTTGCCTGCAGTTTAAATGCTCTTTGTAAAGTGACCCCTGGGTGCCGGAGCAGCCAATCGCCAAGCATGCATGGGAAAAAGGAAAACGGTTTACAGCCTAGCCCCAATTCTAATCTGAACCCAAAACCGGTTCACAACCCGATTTATTTAACTTCTGTCTAATCCACATTTATTTGAACCACTGCGGAGACAGCAGTGTGCGGGGACAGCAGGGGACAG
Organism: Lithobates septentrionalis; assembly: GCA_037952835.1. Lineage (NCBI taxonomy): Eukaryota > Metazoa > Chordata > Amphibia > Anura > Ranidae > Lithobates > Lithobates septentrionalis. Next base: position 76,287 of record JBBDGP010004472.1, read on the forward strand.
CAGTGTGCGGGGACAGCAGTGTGTGCGGGGACAGCAGTGTGTGCGGGGACAGCAGGGGACAGCAGTGTGCGCGGGGACAGCAGTGTGCGCGAGGACAGCAGGGGACAGCAGTGTGCGCGGGGACAGCAGGGGACAGCAGTGTGTGCGGGGACAGCAGTGTGTGCGGGGACAGCAGTGTGTGCGGGGACAGCAGTGTGTGCGGGGACAGCAGTGTGTGCGGGCACAGCAGTGTGCGCGGGGACAGCAGTGTGTGCGTGGACAGCAGGGGACAGCCGTGTGCGCGGGGACAGCAGTGTGCGCGGGGACAGCAGGGGACAGCAGTGTGTGCGGGGACAGCAGTGTGTGCGAGGGGACAGCAGTATGCGAGGGGACAGCAGTATGCGAGGGGACAGCAGTGTGCGCGGGGACAGCAGTGTGCGCGGGGACAGCAGTGTGCGCGGGGACAGCAGTGTGCGCGGGGACAGCAGTGTGCGAGGGGACAGCAGTGTGCGAGGGGACAGCAGTGTGCGAGGGGACAGCAGTGTGCGAGGGGACAGCAGTGTGCGAGGGGACAGCAGTGTGCGCGGGGACAGCAGTGTGTGCGGGGACAGCAGGGGACAGCAGTGTGTGCGGGGACAGCAGGGGACAGCAGTGTGTGCGGGGACAGCAGGGGACAGCAGTGTGTGCGGGGACAGCAGGGGACAGCAGTGTGTGCGGGGACAGCAGGGGACAGCAGTGTGTGCGGGGACAGCAGGGGACAGCAGTGTGTGCGGGGACAGCAGGGGACAGCAGTGTGTGCGGGGACAGCAGGGGACAGCAGTGTGTGCGGGGACAGCAGGGGACAGCAGTGTGCGCGGGGACAGCAGGGGACAGCAGTGTGCGCGGGGACAGCAGGGGACAGCAGTGTGCGCAGGGACAGCAGGGGACAGCAGTGTGTGCGGGGACAGCAGTGTGTGCGGGGACAGCAGGGGACAGCAGTGTGTGCGGGGACAGCAGGGGACAGCAGTGTGTGCGGGGACAGCAGGGGACAGCAGTGTGTGCAGGGACAGCAGTGTGTGCGGGGACAGCAGGGGACAGCAGTGTGTGCGGGGACAGCAGGGGACAGCAGTGTGTGCGGGGACAGCAGGGGACAGCAGTTTGTGCGGGGACAGCAGTGTGTGCGGGGATAGTTGCTGAACACACTTCTCTGTTATTGCAGGAGGGTGTCGGGGACACTCCAGACTCTTATGCGTACGATGGAAACCGGGTCAGAAAATGGAACGTGACCACCACAAACTACGGCAAGGTGAGTAGCAGGCAAAGTGTATATTTTATATACAGCATCACTGACTTATACCACAGTGCTGTACAAAAATGTTGTATCATTCACATTACTGTATGCACCAGAGGAGCTTACACTCCACCCCACAGTCACACACTATTATTATTATTATTATTATACATTTATATAGCTCTGACATATACCGCAGTGCTGTACAGAGAACACTGAGCCAGTCACATCAGTCTATGTACCAGAGGAGCTTACACTCTAATGCCCCCGCACACTCACACACCTTTATTATACATTTATATAGCTCTGACATATACCGCAGTGCTGTACAGAAAACACTGAGTTAGTCTGGGGAGCTGGCACTCTAATTTTTTGCTTATGTCAATTTCCACCTCCTTGATAACATCCATGTTGTTCTTTTTGTTTCCGGTGCAGTCCTGGGCGGCGGGGGACATTGTCAGCTGTCTGATAGACTTGGATGAAGGGACCATCTCCTTCTGCCTGTATGTGATTGGCTGGCGATTTGATTAGCGCGCTCTCCGTTCTGTGTCTCCATCTCCTCTCACCGCTCTCTCTCTTTTTTTTCTCTGCAGAAATGGCGTTAGTCTGGGCGTCGCTTTCAGTGACATTTCCCGAGGCTCCGGTTTGGCGTACTTCCCGGCCATAAGCCTCTCTTTCAAGGAGTCCGTGGCGTTTAATTTCGGTTCTCGTCCTTTGAGATATCCTTCCTGTTGTCATTGTAGTCTAATGTATATAGCAGGCTATATCACTATAGGCTGTCATTATTTTCTTTACGAGATCCAATCAGATCAGACTTTCAGGTTCCATCAGTGTTTTTTTATATGGTTAATGAATAGCCCGGATCCCTACTCTGTTCTCGGCAGGTCATGTTTTCTGGATACCCTATCTGAGGCTCAGTCTAAAAGAGAAGTGGCTTTGGGGTGGGGATCCAGAAAACATGTCCTGCTTCCGGTGTTGGCTGACATGACGTGTGGATTGTTTGCTTCTTTCCTTGACCATCTCGATCACATATCCGGTGGAGGGATTCCGGCCCCTGCAGGACCCACCGACAGCTGAGCTGCTGAAATCCCAGAGGCTGCTGGGGTACCTGAAGACCGTGCTGAGTACAGTAATCGACACTCAGGTATAGGATTGTGTGTGTGTGGGGGGAGCCTCCGATAGAGGATCGCCTGAGATCTGAATAATTCTAAAATTGTCTTTTTCCAGGAGGGGAAACTGGTGGACAGAGACCCGTCTACATGGCAGCTGCAGGGTGAGCCGACAGTCCTGATAACACTGGCCCATATATTCAACCACTTTGCCCCGCTCATGGTGAGTACAAATTCCACCCTCTGATATCCCCAGCCTCCATCATCATACAATCCCTGCCACCCCAGTTTCCACCCACCCAGACAGCCTCCGATGTCCTCCACCCTCCAACCCTTGCTCACCCGGCCTCAGATATCCCCCGACCAGACAGCCTCACCATCCCTTATCCCTCACCTCCATCATCACAAAACCCCGGCTACCCCAGCCTAGGACCTCCAATGTCCCCCAACTCCATTATCATACAATCCCTGCCACCCCAGTTTCCACCCACCCAGATAGCCTCCACCCTCCAACCCTTGCTCCCCCGACCTCAGATATCCACCATCATTTATCCCTCACCTCCATCATCGCACAACCCCGGCTACCCCAGCCTCTACCCAGACAGCCTCTGACCTCCAATGTCCCCCAACTCCATCATCATGCAATCCCTGCCACCCCAGTTTCCACCCACCCAGACAGCCTCCGATAGCCTCCACCCTCCAACCCTTGCTCCCCCGACCTCAGATATCCCCCGACCAGACAGCCTCACCATCATTTATCCCTCACCTCCATCATCACAAAACCCCGGCTACCCCAGCCTAGGGCCTCCAATGTCCCCCAACTCCATTATCATACAATCCCTGCCACTCTAGTTTCCACCCACACACCCAGCCTCTGATTAGCCTTTACCCTCCATTATCCTCTATCATCACACGACCCCTGCTACCCGGACCTCCGATATCCCCCACCCAGACAGCCTCACCTCATTCATCGCACAACACCTGCTACCCCCAACCTCCACCCAGACAGCTTCTTCCCTCCAAGATATACCCCAACTCCATCGCCATACAATCCCTGCCTCCCCAACCCCCACCCAGACAGCCTCATCTCCATCATCGCACAACCCCTGATACCCCAACCTCCACCCAGACAGCCTCTGACCTCCAGTATCCCCCCCAACTCCATCACCATACAAACCCTGCCTCCACAACCTCCACCCAGACAGCTTCTTCCCTCCGAGATATACCCCAACTCCATCGCCATACAATCCCTGCCTCCCCAACCCCCACCCCGACAGCCTCACCTCCATCATCGCACAACCCCTAATACCTCAACCTCCACCCAGACAGCCTCTGACCTCCAGTATCCCCCCAACTCCATCACGATACAAACCCTGCCTCCCCAACCTCCACCCAGACAGCTTCTTCCCTCCGAAATATACCCCAACTCCATCGCCATGCAATCCCTGCCTCCCCAACCCCCACCCAGACAGCCTCACTTCCATCATCGCACAACCCCTGATACCCCAACCTCCACCCAGACAGCCTCTGACCTCCAGTATCCCCCCCAACTCCATCACGATACAAACCCTGCCTCCCCAACCTCCACCCAGACAGCTTCTTCCCTCCGAAATATACCCCAACTCCATCGCCATACAATCCCTGCCTCCCCAACCCCCACCCAGACAGCCTCACTTCCATCATCGCACAACCCCTGATACCCCAACCTCCACCCACACAGCCTCTGACCTCCAGTAACCCCCCCCCCCCCAACTCCCTCATCGTACAATCCCTGCCACCCCAACCTCCACCCAGACAACCTCTGACCTCCGAGATATCCGCCAACTCCATCATCATACAATCCCTGCCACCCCTACCCCCACCAAGACAGCCTCTGACCTTCAGTGTCCCCCACCCAGTCAGCCTCCTCTCCATCATTTCTCAACCCCTGCTACCCCAACCTCCACCCAGACAGCCCCTGACCTCCAATATCCTCAACTCAGCCAACCTCACCGTCTGTTATCTCCCCACCTCCATCATCATACAACCTCTGACCTCTGATGAGCCCCCCATCCCCACCTAGACAGCCTCCACCCTCCAATATCCCTCACTTCTATCTTCATACAATCACTTCAATCGCCAAGCTCCACCCCAACAGCCTCTGACCTTTTGATAGCCTCCAACCTCTGATATCCTCCACCTACATCATTGCAGAACCTCTTCCACCCCCACTTCCAGCCAGACAGCCTCTGACCTCCGATAATCCCTCACCTCTTCCCAGAATGTTTTAGACCTCCGATATCCCCCACCTACATCATTATAAAACCCCTGCCCACCCCAACCTCCACCCAGAAAGCCTTCACTCTCCGATATTTACCCAACTCCATAATCCTACAACCCCTGAACCTCGCTTTACCCAAACAGCCTCTGACTTCAGATATCCCCCACCTCTGGCATCAGCCTCTGCCACCCTCCGAAATCTTCTACCACCATCATTTCATAGCAGCTCCTGCCACACCCCTCTACCCTGACAGCTTCCACCATCCAATATCTCCCACCTCCATTATCGGACAGCCCCTGCAATTCCCCTCCACCCTCCAATATCCCCCACCTCCGTTAGTAGACAGCCCCTTCCACCCTCTGATATCCACCACGTTAGTCTGTACTCCTTCAGACACACAGACAGACTCCACCTTCCATGTCTCTCCATCACCACAAAATCCTGCCTCCCCCTCCTAACCCTCAGATTGCTCCCCTATCTCCATCATCCTACAACACCTGACCCCTTTTGCCCCCCCGTCAGATATCCTCCATCCTCAGAGTGCTCGCTCCTGAACGAGAACAAAAAAAAATGAGATGATGCTGCAGTCTATTTGAGCTCACATTCACACCATAAAGCGCACATGGTGTGTCCATGGGGTCACCTCCACCCCATCGCTGTTTACTATTGGTATACTTAAGTGATGAAGGCATAGAGTGTCACAAACACTGTTTCTGTATATGTTAATATGTAACTTTTTTTTAATTTATTTTTTATTCACATCTTAGATCCGCTGTAATACAATGTTTCATTTTATGTGATTTCATTTAACCACTTCAATAAAGGGGCCTATTCTGGCACTTCTCTCCTTCATGTAAAAATCATAATTTTTTTGCTAGAAAATTACTCAGAACCCCCAAACATTATATATGTTTTTTTTTTAGCAGACACCCTAGGTAATAAAATGGCGGTCATTGCAACTTTTTATCTCACACAGTATTTGCGCAATCACTTTTCAAACGACTTTTTTTTGGAAAAAAAGTTTCATGAACTAAATAACAAAACAGTGAAGTTAGCCCAATTTTTTTGTATAATGTGAAAGATGACATTACGACGAGTAAATAGATAACTAACATGTCACGCTTTAAAATTGCGCACAATCATGGAATGGCGCCAAACTTTATCACTTGAAAATCTCCATAGGCGACGCTTGAAAATTTTTAACAGGTTACCATTTTAGAGTTACAGAGGAGGTCTAGTGCTAGAATTGTTGCACACGCTCTAACACACGTGGCGATGCCTCACATGTGTGGTTTGAGCGGCGTTTACATATGTGGGCGGGGCTTACATTTGCGTTCGCTTCTGAGTGCGAGCTAACGGGAACAGGGGTGTGTTTTTACATTTTTTTTATTTTTTTATTATTAAATTTTTTTTATTTTTACACTTTTTTTACATTTTTTTTTTTTTGATTACTTTTATTCCTATTACAAGGAAAGTAAACATCCCTTGTGACAGGTCCTCTTTATGGAGAGATGTGGGGTCAATAAGACCCCACATCTCTCCTCCAGGCTGGAAAGCATTTGATTGGGAAAAAAAATTCACCGATCTCACGCTGAAAGCTGCGATTGGGGCTTTGTTTATTTCCGGGTACCCGGGCGTGACATCATAACGTCGCGCCACCAAATCTCTATCGTCCTCATCCGGCGCCGGGCGATTCTTTCTCCGGGCCCCCCGATGGCACGGGAGAGCCCGGAGAAGCACCGGATGGCGGCGGGAGGGGGGGGGGGGGATGTCCCCTCCCGTCACCTATTAAAACGATCAAGCGGCGGAACTGCCGATATGATCGTTCTTATCGTGCACAGAATCGCCGGCTGCAAAGAATATCTAGCTGCACTCATCATTCAGATATCCCCCCTAAAAGTCAAGGACGTCATTTTACTATGGCCGGGTATTGAAGTGGTTAATTGTGATGCTTTTCAATAAATGATTGATGTCACAATAACCTCACCAGTCATCAGATCTCTGAGCTGTTCGGTGGTTCCATTAAAGCAGCTGATTAGTAAGCATGCCATGGAGGGAGATCACAACTCTGCCCCCCCCCCCCCCCTCTCTTCCGATTGGTGAAGAACAGCTTTTCCATTTCCTGTGCATAACCAGGAGATTCTTACCGGACAATGGACCTTCACTGTTATAGTTTATAAAAGCCTGAAGGAGATTATTCATTGTAGAACAATAAACTGAAGTGTTAGGACTATTTTGTGTGTGTATTAATTGTTACTTTTATGTCTGTCTCTCTCTCTTGTGTATGGGCGGTGTACAGTGTAAGGTCTACCTGGTGGAGGACGTCCTCATGAACTATCTCCTCGGTATATTGGCAGGAGGGGGTGCAGTAGGAGAGCACCCCTTAATAGAGCATCTCCTGGATCTCATGTGGCTGCTGATGGAGGTAAGTGAGAGCTCCCTCTAAAGAAGGGTGAGTGGAAGTGCCGGAGGTGAGTGATTGCATGAGTAGACTTTCTGTAGATGAGTGAGAGCTCCCTCTATTGAGGAAGAAGTGGAAGTGGTTGATAGTTCCCTCTAGTGAAAGAGGCATGGAAGTGCTCTAGGTGCGCTATAGGTGAGTGAGAGCTCTCTCTAATAAAGGAGTGGAAGTGCTGCAGGTGAGTGAGAGCTCCCTCTAGTGAAGGGGGAGTGGAAATGCTGGAGCAGAGGTCTCAAACTAGTGGCCCTCCAGCTGTTGCAGAACTACAAGTCCCATCATGCCTCTGCCTGAAGGGAGTCATGCTTGTAACTGTCAGCCTTGCAATGCCTCATGGGACTTGTAGTTTCACAACAGCCGAAGGGCCACCAGTTTGAGACCCCTGTGCTGGAGGTTAGTGATTGCATGGTTAGACTTGCTGTAGATGAGTGAGAGCTCCCTCTAGTGAAAGATGCATGGAAGTGCTGCAGGTGTTTCGTCAGATACGGCGACCTGTCAGAATTTGTAACGGAAGTGACGTTCCGTCGCCGCCATCTTGCTACACCCCTCAGTCATCCACATCAAGGACACAGTGAGAAGGTGGCAAGCAGACATCTTGTTACACCCACCGGAGTCTGGCATTTCACACTTATTTTAACCACTAAACAGAGCTTATTAGTGACGTTCAGTGTTTTTAAATCTGTCTGACTGATTTTTGATGTTGAATTGTAAAAGCAGCGGCAAGCCTGCTGATCTCACAGGTTTGCTGATGTGACAGAACAAAAAAAGGGTGAAATGGCAGACTCCGGTGGGTGTAACAAGATGTCCGCTTGCCGCCTTCTCACTGTATCCTTATTGTGGACGAGTGTAGGGGTGTAGCAAGATGGCGGCAGCGGAACGTCACTTCCGTTTCAAAATATGACGGGTTGCCTAATCTGATGAGACACAGGTAAGTGAGAGCTCCCTCTAGTGAGTGAATAGTGGAAGTGCTGGACAAAAATTGAGAGCTCCCTCTAGTGAAAGATGCAGGTGAGTGAGTAGTGGAAGTGCTGGATTTGATTGAGAGCTCCCTCTAGTTAAAGATGCATGGAAGTGCTGCAGGTGAGCGAGTAGTGAAAGTGCTGGATGCGATTGAGAGCTCTCTAGTGAGCGAGTAGTGGAAGTGCTGGACGTGATTGAGAGCTCCCTCTAGTGAGGAATGAGTGGAAGTGCTGCGCATCATCATTAACCTTCCCTATCCCACCAGGACTACGAGATCCACGAGTGCCTGAAGCAGCTAATGATGTCTCTCCTCCGAGCGTATCGCTTCTCTCCGATCGTCCCCGATCTGGGGCTGCAGGTCAGTGTCTGCTGCCCATTCGGCACTGGTAGGGCGCTCCAGTAATTAGGTTGCATGCACTTGGGATGTGTTCCTCCTGCCTTTGTTTTATAGATGGATACCTTTATATCACTCTTTCCCCAAACTATCCTCAATTGCAGCGCAGCACCACAGGTGAGCCTGCATATGCCAATGCGGAGGGAGTGGGGATATCCAGAAAACATGATCTTCTAAGTTGGGACCTGAGATGAGATCTGGAAATGTTGCATTATATATATTTTTTTTTTCTTATTTCGAGATTGAAGTGACTTGACATTTGGTAGCACTATAAAAATGAAAAGCAGGAGAGATGATTGGATTTTGGATATAGTAAGTGCTTTGTTACATTGATGAATGCCATTTCCTTTTTTTTTTTTTTTTCACAGATTCACTACTTGCGTCTGACAATCGCCATCCTGAGACACGAGAAGTCTCGGAAGTACCTGCTCAGCAATGTTCTGTATCCTTCACACTCATTATTCATGAGTCCTCCATACAGACATGAGAGTCCCACAGCATGCGGTGTGTGAGTACAGCTTCCTTGTGTGATCCGGAGCAAAGTGCCGCTATCACTGTCTCTCTCTCATTCTTCTCTTTTTTTTTTATCTCTGTTGGTTTTACTGGGTACTCTGGTGACTTCCCTAAATAAAGCCCTTTTATAGTGGTCAGTGCTATAGATATAAAAGAACTCCACCCTTAACTCTGCATATTGTAGATTCGATGTCCTTCGGTCGGTAGTATTCTTCTTCATTAAGAGTCCATTGCGGGTGGAGGAGGCCGGTCTACAGGAGCTGATCCCAACTACGTGGTGGCCGAACCGATTCAACAAAGAGGTGACCCCGAGACTACAGATCATTATCGCTGGTGTCTCCTCACTCATTTATTTTTATACATTTAAAGAGCTCTGACATATACTGCAGTGCTGTACAGAGAACATTTGAGCCAGTCGCCTTAGTCTGTACACCAGAGGAGCTTACACTCTAATGTCCCCCCCACAGTCATACACTATTATTGTACATTTATATAGCTCTGACATATACCGCAGTGCTGTACAGAGAACACAGAGCCAGTCACATCTGTCTCTGTACCAGAGGAGCTTACAATCTAATGTTCCCCCACAGTCACACACTATATTATTATTATTATTATAATCCATTTTATATAGCTCTGACATATACCACAGTGCTGTACAGAGAACACTGAGCCAGTTACATTCGTCTCTGCATCAGAGGAGCTTACACTCTAATGCCCCCCCCCCCCCCCCCCCCCCGGTCACACACTATTATTATTATACATTTTATATAGCTCTGACATATATACCATGGTACTGTACAGAGAACATTGAGCCAGTCACCTTAGTCTGTACACCAGAGGAGCTTACACTCTAATGCCCCCCCCAAAGTCATACACTATTATAATTATACATTTATATAGCTCTGACATATACCGCAGTGCTGTACAGAAATCAATGAGCCAGTCAGATCAGCCTCTGTACCAGAGGAGCTTACACTCTGTCAACCCACAGTTCCACATTATTATTATTATTATAATTTTATATAGCTCTGACATATATCGCAGTGCTGTACAGAGAACACTGACCCAGTCACCTTAGTCTGTACACCAGAGGAGCTTACACTCTAATGTACCCCCCCCCAGTCATACATTGTTATTGTACATTTATATAGCTCCGACATATACCGCAGTGCTGTACAGAGACCACAGAGCCAGTCATATCAGTCTCTGCACCAGAGGAGATTACAATCTACTGCCCCCCCCCCCCCCCACATTCACACACTTATTATTATTATTATTATTATTATTATTATTTATACATTTTATTATAGCTCTGACATATACCGCTGTGCTGTACAGAGAACACTGAGCCTGTTCCATCAGTCTCTGTACCAGAGGAGCACTCTAGAGTCACACAGTTGTTTTTGTACATTTTTTATGTCTCTAAATATATTCTACAGGGAAAAGAAATAAAAGACCCATTGGAGGAGAGCGGGGAGGAGCGTCTCCGGAGGAGGGCGTATGAGCGTGGTTGTATGCGACTTAAGAAACGCATTGAAGGTAATGGTCATGTGACTTCTAGTAATTTTGCATTGGTCAGGGGATGACCCGGGTATTTGGGGGAAGCATGACCTTTGGATTCATTTCAACATTTTTGTCTTTTATTTCAGTGGTGGAGGAGCTGCAGGTTCAGATTTTGAGGCTTTTGCTCAACAACAAGGACAAGGGAGGGGTAAGTGAGCCCCCGGAGGTGATCCCTATTACACATATTGTATATCACACGTTGGGTGGAGTAGATGAAAAAAAGAAAATTATATATATATATTTATTTACTGTAAATAAAAAGTATGTTCTGTAATTTATAATGCTAGTAACGTTATGATTCTGCTACAAAGCATTATAAAAAATATTTACAAAATTGCAAATAAAGGTTTTATTTTTAATTTTGTGCTTTAGCCCTGGTTTACACCGGTGCGGCTTTTGAAATGGGCAACTTAATTTAATAGAAGTTTATGGAAGTCGCAATGAAATCATCAAAAAGTAGTGCAGAAACCTTTTTCATAATCACTGCGACTCATGAACGGTTACATTGCCGACAATGGGGTGTGACTTGTCATGCAATTTGGAACATGACAGATCTCACCAGTGTGAACGGGGGCGTAATGCGACTCTTAGAAAAAAAAAAAAAAAATAATACAAATAGGGGGGGGGGGGGGGGGAATATTAATGATTAGGAAAAATAGAAATAGTAAAAAAAAAGGCAAGAAAATAATAAAATTAAGAAAGGGAAGGAAGAGTTAATTATGACACGGTCCTGCAGCCTCATAGGACAGTCAGAGGAGAAAGAAAACTCATACAAGCTTTAACCAGACACTGATAAGAGTCACAGGACTGCTATATACTGCCAATGAGAAAAGGTATTTGGCGGGTTTATATTTACTAAAATAATTGGAATTTCCATGTTCTGTGTACTGTGGGAGACCAGATATAGTGACTACAGTAACACTTTAATTTCTTTACATAAACGCAGATAATAATACTTTTCGGCATTTTGGATCTTTTATGTGTTAGTGGTTACATTTGAATAACAAGGAACTGTTTTCATACAATTTGGCACTTTGTGTACACAAGGGGTTAATAATATAACCAATCACACATTGACGCTGTCTCTGTCGCAGGGGGAAGCATCCCGCTACATCTTCCTCAACAAGTTCCGCAAATTTCTTCAAGAAAATGCCAGCAACAGAGGGGTGAGTGACCATCCTACACGGGGGACGGAGGAGCACAATTGTCTACAATGTCTTTGTATAATGATGTATGAAAGAGTAAGGCTTCATGTACACTAGCAGCTCCTTTTTTTTTTCCGGCGGTCAAAGTAGGTTTCTGTGTACATGAGGCCTAACTCCACTTTTGTTGAGAAGAAAACCCTCCCCTCTGGGGGATCTCTTTACATTGCAGGGATATTTACCAAACTTCTTCTTCTTCTTCTTCTTCTTCTTTCTTCTTTCTTCTTCTTCTTCTTCTTCTTCTTCTTCTTCTTCTTCTTCTTCTTCTTCTTCTTCTTCTTCTTCTTCTTCTTCTTCTTCTTCTTCTTCTTCTTCTTCTTCTTCTTCTTCTTCTTCTTCTTCTTCTTCTTCTTCTTCTTCTTCTTCTTCTTCTTCTTCTTCTTCTTCTTCTTCTTCTTCTTCTTCTTCTTCTTCCCCTCCAAGGGGCTCAAAGTACTTTATCTGTAATGAGGAGGCAGCCATCTTGGACAATCTCAGTCAGGGCTGCTTTTAGAAATCATGGGGCCCCCATACAGTCTTGCTGACAGAGCAGCAAACCAGGCGGCTCCAGCCGCATTAACAAACCGCTCATCCATGCAACCAGAATACCTGTGAAAATTAGCTCTTAAGTTTTTTTGAGGGTTTTTTTTTTTATTCCTTTTTACGATTTTAGTTTTTTTTTTTTTTTAATATATTTTTTTTTATATATTTTTTTTTAACAGCCCTGTGGGGGTTGGGGAGATATCAGGGGTCTAAACAGACACCAAACGTCACACTTTTGAGACAAAGAAAGAGATTGAGGACATGGATTCCTCAATCCTTTCTCTGTAGCCTCAGCTGCAGAGTGAATGAACAGGAAGCACTCTGTACAGAGGCTCCCTGTTCATTCACAAACTAAAGCATTGTAAACATAAGGAGGGCCACAGAGGGGGGGGATTGGTTCCAGTAATTGGGCCACTCCTGCTGCTCTGGGTCCCCCTTGTTGAACTTATGGGGCCTGGGCCCTGTACAGGAAAGGCAGGTGCTACCCCCTTATCAGCAACCCTGTGCTCAGTAGAATATCATACTAGGTTACATTTTTATAGAAGGGAACACATTAACTTATCAGCATGTCTTTGGTGTATGGGAGGAAACCCATACAAGCACAGGAACAACATGCAGACTCCATGCAGATAGTGTCCTGACCCCAGGACTCAAATTGAGGACCCCAGTGCTGTAGGGCAGAAATGCCAACCACTAAACCCTTGTGCTGTCCCATATAATTTGGGTGAATTTATCTTTCCAGAATCCCACAGTTCTTTGCCCCCCCGAGTACATGGTGTGCTTCCTCCACCGTCTAATCACTGCCCTGCGAGCCAGTTGGGATGAATTTCATGTCCGGAACCCCTCGGCCCGCAGCAGTGAAGGTAAAACAGAGCTTTCTAGCTTATAGTATATAATGATGTTACACACACTGAAGGACTTGTCTAACGCTTGGCCTTCTCATTTTTTTGGCCTACAGATGCCTATGTGCCCCCGCAGCTCTTCTACAACGGAAAGGTGGATTATTTTGACCTGCAAAGGCTCGGGGGACTTCTTTCACACCTGAGGAAGACGCTGAAAGGTGAGGGGGGGTGTTGGGTGTAAGTGAGGATGGTCATCATTGGTGCTGAAGGTTTAAACATCCTCTCATATGTTCTATCCTCAGATGACCTGTCTTCCAAAGCCAACATAGTGATAGATCCATCAGAACTGCAGGCAGTCACTATGGATGACCTGGAGGAGGAAGATGAATCTGCCAGTTTGACGGGACAGGTACAGGAAGAGGAGACCCGGCCTTGTAAATAATGCATTGCAGCCGCCGGTCAGCATGTCTTTAAATATTAATGCAAAGTAAATTTCCTTCTCTTTAGAGACCCTCTGCTGCCCAAGCCATTGGGGGTGCTCTTGCCCGGCCCAGTTGGCTGAGTTCCCCAACTCTCGGGAGAGCAAACCGGTTCCTGAGCACTGCAGCTGTCAGTCTCATGAACCCCCGGCGACCTCTTGGCACCCTGGAGAAGATGAAAGTGCGGAGTCTGAGCCTGGAGCAGCGTACGGAAGATGACAGTGAGTGTGTGGGGCTGTAGGTGAGGGTTCTCGGGAAGGCCCAGAAAATGCAATGGAGCTGTTGAAGGTTTTCAATATGTCTGAGCGCCACAGGAAAAGCTGAAATATTGACCTAGACCAGGGGTCTGCAAACTGCGCCCCGCTGTAAGCTTTTACCTTAACCTTTGATGTAAGGGGGGGACTCTGGTGGGAATCTGATGTAAGAGTAACTCTGATGTAAGGAGTGAGGGATGCCGCACATCACCAGCTCAGAGTGGGATATAATGTGAAAAAGGCCTCGGCCTTGGCTTCTCCTAGGCCATGCCCTCTGACTACAATCAAGCCCTAAATAGAGGAAGAAGGCACTCAATTGCCACGTCCGTAATATAGGGGGAGAAAAAAGGGGGTACTACTGGAGGTACTACAAAATGTCGGACTTTATAGGCCAAATGTTCGAATTTTGAAAACCCATCACATATTCCAGGCTGTGGGTATATACAACAATGTACTCCAACTCAAGATAGTGAGATTCGTCCTCTTGTCTGTTGCGTCTTTGAACCTTGGACGTGCCGTGTCCTGAAGAAGCCTAACGGTGAAACGCGTAGACGCACAAGGGCTCATATGTATGATGTTTTTTACTCTTTCCAACAATTATGGGTATATTTTGTAGTTTCTCAATAAATGTGATGATTTATTTATAATATTTCCTTCTCCATTGCTTCCTGGCCTATAAAATTCGACATTTGGTAGTACCTCCAGTAGTACCCCTTTTTACAATCAAGCCCTGAAATGGGGCGAAACGTGTCAGCCAGTGTGGCCTAGGAGGAGCCAAGACAGAGGCAGTTTTTCACAATATAAATATATATAACGCTCTGAGATGGTGGTGTGGGGCATCCGTCAAACTATACGACTAAATGCTAGCTGGATGAGCTTTCGGGATGCCTGCACCCTCTTCTAGTTGTGGATCACTGGAGTGACCACTACAAGTTGTGATAAAAATAATAGTGCGCAGTTTATTATAAATTGTGAATTGATTGGAATACCCAAAAACACATAGTGAGATAGTGAATCGATGGTACCATATATACAAGGACACCAATAAACGAAAAATTGTTTAAATGAAAAATTATATAAATGTTAAAAATGTGCTAAAATGTTAAGTAAATGGATCCTGTATAGTCCTCTCTGTACGCCTTGGGGTTAGATGCTGATTTCTAGCAGTCACCCCCGGTATGTGATAACCAGAGCCCAATGACACAAGCAGCTCTTAGAATTCTAGTCTCTTGTGTCATTGGGCTCTGGCTATCACATGGTACCGGGGTGACTGCTGGAAACCGGCATCTAACCCCAAGGAGTGGATCCCAAGGCGTGCAGAGTGGATTGTACAGGATCCATTTACTTAAGAGCGGATGGTCCGTTCCAATGTGGCTGATCCTTTACCTAATTCACTAAAGAGTGATTTGACCCAAGGGGATCTATCAATGAGGTGAGCAGGCATTGCACCCAGAGGTGGCGGTGTTAATCTTCCCTTTTTTTTTCAAATCACACAGTTGTAATATTATTGTGTGGCATGGATCCCGGAGTGAAATAATTTATGGTTATTACAGAAGAATCTGCATAATAATCTTGGATTGCATGTAGACGTGCATGTGTGTGTGTATGTGTGTATATATATATATATTATATACCCCCCTTCTTCAGAGCCTGACGTGTTTTGAAGGCAACCCCTTCTTTTTCATAGCGCAGGACTCTGAAGAAGAAGAGGTTGCCTTTGAAACATGTCAGCCATTCAAAAACTTCAGTGAGGTCCCCCTGTATTCTGGACTGTGCCAAATCAAGGGCCACTTGGCTACAGATAAGGCTCTGATGGGGATTCTAAAGCAAGGCGCTTGGCTGTACAGCTTTGTCTGCGTTTTTTTGTTTTGTGTTTTTTTTTTTTTTCCTGGCCTGCACATGTGCACCACAGTTTCCATTCAATCACCCCCACATTTGATTTTTTTTTGATCAAATTTTTTTTTCATTGAAACAATGCATGAAGTGACATAACTGTACAGATTATACATCCAACATCAGCAGGTCACCACTCATGTAAAACAATCAACATGGTCCAAACAACTTGTAAACTAGTACTCGGTACTATATCTGATAAAATAGTAGGAATCGCTCTGTTTTATCATTCGGATTTGATTAGTCCGAGCACCTTTTAAATATACACACAAAAAAGTAGTAACATTTGTTCTCTTCCTAACCCCTGACTCTAGGTGTTTCGAAATCTCAGTAACCTCTCCATCACCAACTGCGGTGGGGCAAGTCTAGGGTTATCTAACCAAGGCTGCCAGATAAAGTCAAACTTTAAGGCTGCATTTCTGTGTCGGTAGGCCAGTTGTTCTCCACCCCCACATTTGTTGTAGTACAGCTCCCAAGTCTGCCTCCTATACCATCCGGCCACAAGTGCTCACATCTCCGGGATCCGTTACTCCCAAAAAAGCTTACGTGTATCATGAAGTCCCTCACCGCTTATTTGGAGGATCCAGGAGTGTTTGAGATTGTGCTGGAACAATAAAGTTGTTTTTTTGTTCAAAGGAAATGGTGTGTTACTCCAAGATACGTGTGTGAGGTTTTATTCAGTCACAAGTCTTCAGTTGATTAAATGGAGAGTGCATATGTGTAGGCCTGCAGAGCCAAGAACTTGGTGGATTTGGGACACGCAAATATTTAACTGACCTGGGTTGGGGGGCAGGGTGAGCAAAATAGTGTAACGGTACTGAAAGTTGCTCCACCGCTTTGGGCCTGTCTGGACCAGGCATTGGCCTCGTGGTCATCCTCCGCACACCCTTGAAGAATTTAATTGAGGTTTATATTCAGTGAAGACTTTGGCACACTGGGCCTTATTTATCAAAGCATCTTTTGTAAAAAATGTATTATTGCAGGTCCCAGTCACATTTTTCTTTTACATTCTGCACCTGTTGTGGTCTAGTTTTGATTTGAATCCAGTTGGTGGTTCTGAGTCCGGTAGTGACAGTTCAATCTTAAGAGACCCGCTATGCTTTGTTACAGTTGAAGGCCATCATGGCAATGAGGGTCTGCTAGTGGGAAGACCTCCGGAGGAGCCCGATATTCCCATCACAGAGAACTCACTCCTGGAGATGCTGGACGGGGTGGTCATGATGTACAACCTCAGCGTACACCAGCAGCTCGGCAAGGTGAGCACCGATCTCTCTGTGGATGGGACTTGGCATGTTGGCTCTCAGTGTTTGCACCATTGGAGCCCCAGGATCAGAAAATGGAGCAGAAAAATTCCCAGCCCTGAGCTGAAGCAAAAAAGTGTACCAAGCACATGGACCATTCTGCCCAGTCAACGTTGGGTAGAATGGTCTAATGATCCTCTGTGGCCAGATATGAACTCTGCAGATTAAAAAAAAAGAAAAAAACAAGTGAGCAATATACCGGGGTATTGAGAACCAACTCCACATTGTGCATTTTTGTGTCTCTGCAGATGGTCGGTGTCTCGGATGATGTGAATGAATACGCCCTGGCATTGAAGGACACTGAGGAGAAAATTAAACGCTGTCCAAAGAGGGTAAGCATGGGACCCAGGGCCATCAGTAGAAGTCACAGGGGCCCCACACAGCTTACCTGACATGGCCCCCAAGCCATGTGTCTCCCCATACACGTTAATCTAACCCCCCCCTTTCAGTATCTCCCCACAATTTTCCATAGACACACAACCTTCCAATACACAGACCAACGTTGCTCATCAGCAGTAATTATTAAAGAGATAAGGATTAGAAATGTGAGCTGTTGGAACAGTATTGATAGAAGGCTCTCATTGTCAAGAACCGGCTTGCCCTTGTAATCGCTGCACAAAACTTTCCTAATCTGGAGATTTAGCTAAATTTCTCAACTTTAACCATTGAATACATTGTACACTTCTGATATTTATTACTATGTACACTTTTGAATTTTATTATAATGTACACTTATTTTTGTGACATTGAGTAATCCCTATTACTAATACAATGAATACTGCTGGTTTTTGTTACATTGTATACTCCCTTATTTTCCTTGCAATGTATACTCTTTATTCCTATTACATTGTATACTCTTGCCTTTTTATTACAACGTATACTTCTGGTTCTAACAACATTGTATGCTCCTGTTTCCTATTGCATTGTATATTCCTGATTCGTATTACAATGTACTGTATATTTCTGGTTCTTATTACATTATGTAATTTTTGGTTCTTATTATATTTTAAAAATCCCCGGGGCTTACCATTTCATGCACAGTGTTCCCCTCTCATTCTGTATATTGTCTCCATGGATCGAATATCATGTCTTTCCCAGTTGCAGGTTAGTGAGGGGAACAGTGATGGGTTACAGCCTGTACGTCATTCTCTGCCTTCTTACTGTTCCAGAGGCCAGACATCATGGAAGAATTGTTAAAAAGCCAGCAAGTCTTCTCGGAGAAGCTGAATCATCTGAGCCGGCGGCTTGCTTGGATAAACGTCACTATTTACTCCAAGGTAACTGTCCACCATCCCATTGTAGAATCTGCGTCATCTGTTTTAGGAAAAAATAATAAAACATTTTAGAGACACCCCAAGAAGGTGACAGTAGGCTCAATTCACTAACACACCAGGAAAAGGTTTCTCTATTTTTAAAAAAGTGACAGTTATTTTCAGGTGAGATTTTTCACAAAAATTTTGTCACATGGGTAAAAATAATTAAAGTGGAACTAAACCCCATATAGTTTGCAACCAAGGAAGCTGCCATCGTGGCCTCTGTTTGTAAGGAGCTCCTAGGCTATTAAACCAGGTCTCCAAGGAGTAAAAAAGCTCCTGGGATATTTTCCCAGGTCTCCAAGAAGTGAAGGATTTCCGGGGATATGTTTCTGGGCCTTCAAGGACTTTAAGGAGCTTCTGTGATACTTTTTCAAGCCTTAAAGGGGTGAAGAAGTTAGTGGGCTATTTTTCTAGGTCTCCAAGGAGTGAAATAACTCCTGTGATATGTTTCCAGGTCTCCAAGAAGTTGAGGCGCTCCTAGGATAATAAACCAGGTCTCCAAAGAGTAAAAAAGCTCCTGGGATATTTTCCAAGGTCTCCAAGAAGTGAAGGATTTCCGGGGATATGTTGCTGGGCCTTCAAGGACTTTAAGGACCTTCTGTGATTATTTTTCCAAGCCTCAAAGGGGTGAACAAGTTAGTGGGTTATTTTTCTAGGTCTCCAAGGAGTGAAAAAACTCCTGTGATATGTTTCCAGGTCTCCCAGAAGTTAAGGTGCTCCTAGGATATTAAACAAGGTCTCCAAGGAGTAAAGGAGCTCCTGGGAAATTTTTCAAGGTCTCCAAAGAGTGAAGGAGTTTCTAGGATACTATGTTTCCAGGTCCCTAAGGAGTAAGAGTTCCTGGGATATGTTTTCAGGTCTCCAAAAAGTAAAGGAGCTTCTGGGATATGATTCAGCTCTCCAAGATGTAAAGAATCTCCTGGAGTATTTTTCATAGTTTTCCAAGAATGAAGCCAAGAATGAAGGAGCTCCTGTGATTCGTGGCATTGGCAGAATGTGCTGAACAAAATTTTCATTCTCTGCTTTCTATTTCACTGAGCTTGTCTGAAATAGGGGAAACCTGGTCGCCACGTGATTGCCATTAAAACGCTGAAAGAAATGTATTTTGATTTTTCATGACACTGATTCTTGCCTTTGCAATATGGATGTTGGAGCTATTCATGCATAAAGTATCTACCGTATATACTTGAGTATAAGCCGAGTTTTTCAGCACATTTTTTTGTGCTGAAAATGCCCCCCTCGGCTTATACTCGAGTCAAGCATTTTTCTGCAGCAGAGAATGACATTTTCCGAACCAACTTTGGGGCCCCGTATCTTGGGGCCACTTGGTGCTAGGAACCCCAGCTTTAGGTATGTTGTTGTGCCAAGATACAGGGCCCCAAAGTCGGTCAACTGTGTCCATCTGCAGCAAATGCCATTTTAAGACCCCAAATTTTGGCTGCAGCTAGGGGGCATCTAGAAACCCTTAACTACCAAGTTTGAAGTTTGGGGGACCTATGGCTGCAAATGGGCACAGTGAGGCTGCAAATGGGCATTGTTTTCCCTCTTTTCCACTTAAAGTGGCTGTGCATTTCCCACCCTAGGCTTATACTCGAGTCAATAAGTTTTCCCAGTTTTTTGTGGTAAAATTAGGTGCCTCGGCTTATATTTGGGTCGGCTTATACTCGAGTATATACGGTAAATGATCTTACAGCCTTTAATTGTTTGGGGTCTGTATTACAATGAGAGGGATGACACAATCTCTCTAAAAATTGGAAACAATGTTTTTCCACACAAGAATATTATTGTACAGGATTTATATAGCGCCAACAGTATACGCAGCGCTTTACAATAAAAAGGGGGACAGTACAATTAGAATACAGTTCAATACAGAAAGAATAGGAGGGCCTCTAAAGAATAACGTTCACATGGTTGATTTTACTTATTAGATTGGTCACCTTGTTGTCATTTGATGTTACTCTTGTAGGAGAAGATGGAGGATATATACTGGCTCCTACAAGTGTGCCTGCGCAGTATAGAGCATGCCGATCGAACCGGATCTCTCTTCGCCTTCATGCCGGAGTACTATCTGAATGTGGCCATGAACAGCTACAATGCCCTTAAAAATTACTTCAGCCCCGTCAGCAGCATGGAGGAGCTTCCAGGTACCACCCAGCTGCATCCATTGATATGAATGGCAGTGGGAGTGTAGAGAAGGAAGGCTATGGCTAAAAATAATATATAAATATATATATATATATATATATATATATATATATATATATATATATATATATATATATATATATATATATATATATATATATATAAATAAACACATACTGATATTTGTAGTATCATCAGTAGTGCTTGTCAAAAGTATCGGGGCACATGAACTTTTTAATGGCGTTCCAGTCTTAGTCCATAAGACATGGATGAGCGAGTTGGGGTGGAGGAACTAGACTGGCCTGCACAGAGTTCTGACCTACCCCGACAGAACACCTTTTTGGATGAATTGGAGCGGTGACTGCGAGCCAGGCCTTCTCATCCAACACCATTCTGGAAGAGTGGTCAAACATTCCCAAAGACACGCTCCTAAACCTTGTGGGCAGCCTTCCCAGAAGAGTTGAAGCTGTTAAAGCTGCAAAGGGTGGGCCAACTCAATATTGAACTCTACGGACTAAGACTGGGATGTCATTAAAGTTCATGTGCGGGAAAAGGCAGGTGTCCCAATACTTTTGACAATAAAGTGTGTGTGTATATGTATATATGTATATGTGTGTATATGTGTATATATATATATATATATATATATATATATATATATATATATATATATATATATATATATATATATATATATATATTTTCCAGGGGTACTTTGAAAGGTGAAAGCCACAGCCTGAGTAGAAAAGCTTATCTCTTGCCAGCATGTTGCAGAGAAGGGCTCCTGTGTGGAATCAGTGGTCTCTCTGCAAATGTCTAAAACCTAATCAGCAGTTAGCATGATCCTAACTCACTAGAAACTCTACATACATACATAGCTTCCTGTAGTTGCAAACAGTTGCTGTGATAGCAGGTGGAAGGAACATAATGTATTATCGCCCAACCATCATCAGTGCTTGTATGTATTTATCAAATGTTGGATGACAGGCTGGTAAATTTTCGGCGGGCAGCGGCTTGACGTCTGATTTTCGTATGGTCAATACACAAATCTGTCACTCAAAAGTCAAAAGTACAAACATGCATGCTCGTAATCAGTGCTCACCAAACACAAATTTAGCAGAAGGGGCCCAAAGGGTGGTGCTCAAGAGCTGAAATTCCTGGTAGTAAATCACTACGTTCGTGTTTGTGGTGCGACAATTGTGTAACGTTGGTATGCAAGACAAGATCCTGGCACATGTCCTTTTGACAAAAATCAGATGCTCGGTTGGCCAACAATCGTACAGTGTGTACGAGGCTTAAAACTGTTTGTACTAGGGTCTGAATAGAAGTCTGTAGAATGGAGGATACCTAAAGGCAAGCCCCTGCCAGGCCCTGGGCCCATGGGGCCTGGTACAGGAGTACCACCTGTATCCCCTATATTGGTTGCCCTGCACTTATCAGCCCTGGGCATTAGAGAGTGCTCAGCAGGTGTGAAGAATGCCTAAGGGGTGCCTCGTATTGACATGTATGAGACCTGAGAAAGGCCTGGGGGGAATCTCCTCTTAAAATATCCACCAGATTAGCTCCTGCTATAGCCGCAGTCTTTTTCTCTTGGAGAAGTTTGAGAGTGATGCTGCAAACATATGGACTGTACCCTCAGAATGAGTGAAGCATGGCTTCCTCTGTCCATTCAGCAGCTTCGTGTCAGCAGCCAAAGCTTTCTTCTAAAGCCCAATGAACAGGCGGCACTAATGTGTCTGAAGTAGAACACTCACACACCCTCTTTAATAAATAACTCTAACCTTTTAAGTCCCTTCACCGTAGTTTTAGGTTGTAAAGTGTCCTGAAAAAAGGAGGACAGGAAGGTAGCCGTGATATAGACTCTGTTCCCACCATGCAGGTGTGATGGGGCGTGCGCCTATTGGGCATCCCATTCATTTCAATAGACTGCCCTATGTGAGAGAAATGAAGTCCCTGACCCTTTTGCAAAAAAACGTGCGGCACCATGCATTTTGGTGTGTGCAAAAACGTGTCAGCAGAATGAGGGCAATGATAAAAGGCTGGGCGCACTCCAGCGATGTAGCAGATAAAGTTAATTTGAATCTTCAAAGTGTATAAAAGTACATCACAGCTCCAAAATATGAACAGAGGACGTTTTCATGCGTTTCATACAAAACTTTGCCCAATCATAACCTAGAGTGTTATGATTCAGCACATTTTTATGTGAAACGCATTAACTGTCCTCTGTCCATATTTTGGAGCTGTGATGTCTGTACTTTATACACTTTGAAGATTCAAATAGACATCACAGCTCCAAAATATGGACAAAGTACAGACATCACAGCTCCAAAATATGGACAAAGTAAAGACATCACAGCTCCAAAATATGGACAAAGTACAGACATCGCAGCTCCAAAATATGGACAAAGTACAGACATCGCAGCTCCAAAATATGGACAAAGTACAGACATCGCAGCTCCAAAATATGGACAAAGTACAGACATCACAGCTCCAAAATATGGACAAAGTACAGACATTACAGCTCCAAAATATGGACAAAGTACAGACATCACAGCTCCAAAATATGGACAAAGTACAGACATTACAGCTCCAAAATATGGACAAAGTACAGACATTACAGCTCCAAAATATGGACAAAGTACAGACATCACAGCTCCAAAATATGGACAAAGTACAGACATCACAGCTTCAAAATATGGACAGAGGACAGTTAATGCGTTTCACATAAAAATGTGCTGAATCATAACACTCTAGGTTATAATTAGGCAAAGTTTTGTATGAAATGTGTGAAAATGTCCTCTGTCCATATTTTGGGCCTGTGATGTCTGTACTTTATACACTTTGAAGATTCAAATAAACTTTATATGCTACATTGATGGAATGTGTGGCCAGCCTTTTATCTCTGCCTCCCCATTGCCGCAACCACTAATCGGGTCGGCACCTGCTGATGTGTGGAGTGGCTGTTGGTCTATGCACCTGTCTGGAGCGGTGATTTCTTCCACTGATTATAGCAGAAAGGGGGTGTCATTAATAATTAATGGCATCGCTGCACATGAGCTAAAGGGCAGCGTGTTTTCTGTGCGTGTTGGATAGCGATTTTGCACGCATTCCTGATGTGCAGAGTGTGAACGTAGGAGGTGCATTCTTCTTTCTACCCTCACCCCGTTTTGTAGACCCAGAAAACAGGAAATCGCCCCGGAACTTTAAATGAGGTGAATGCAGTTAGCCAACAATTGACAGAGTAAATGCAG
>JBBDGP010004472.1:105000-263556 GCA_037952835.1 Lithobates septentrionalis
AGCACATGGAGGTAATCAGTGCTATAGTGCTCATAAGGAACATGGAGGTAGGAGGGGAGAGCAGATTGACAGAGAGATAAGCCCATTAGTCTGCTGCTTCTCTCTTTACTGTCCAATCACAGCCTGGGGAGGGACTAGACCTGTAAGTGTTAATAAACTAAAGCTAAGAAAAGCTAGGTTGTCTTGATACGCCAGACCAGTTCTGTGCTGTGTGGCAAGGCTGTGTAAATCTCCAGACTGGATGAGCAGTCTTGAGATTAAAACCGCCCCCATATATTTATCTGTGTGTTTTGCTGTTTGCCTGGAGTTCAGCTTTAAAAAGAAACATACTTTACTGCTACTTACACCTGCTCAGGTGTGATGTAAAGAGTGGTTGGATTACCTGGGGCCTAGTCTCTCTCCTTTTTTAAAAAAAAAAAATCCATCCACATTTGCTTGGCAGAGACTAGGTCACAAATCTGTTATTTTCTATGGTATGGGGCCAGTTGTAGATCACAGTTCTTAGCGGAGTTCCTCTTTTCCCTGCAGACAGATCAGTATGATGAAGAGTCTGCTGGCGCCATATGAACAGAGGCCGTGGGCCCAAACAAACTGGATCCTGGTGCGGCTGTGGAGGGTGAGTGCGGAGGTGGCGGTGTGAAGGGGATGACGCAGTGATGGGTGTTCAGGTTAGGTGGTAATAGATTGCCGCCAAGGGCTTGTGGTGGTGGTGGTGGTGGGGGGGGGATTGGTGTTTGTGGCAAGGGTGGGTGGGGTTGGTTATTCAGGTAGAGCCGTATCTCACTGGGTGGAGGTCGCTTCTTTTTTTTTAATATATAATATTTATATGTAGCCCTAAGCTCCACCCTTATATAGCTACACTCTTATATGGTTCCCTCTCATATAACCCTAAGCTCCACCCTTTTATAAAGCACCCTCTTATGGAATCCTTAGCTCCAACCTCATATAGCACCTCCTTATATAGTCTAAGCTTTACCTTTTTATATATCCCTCTTATATAGCCCTAAGCTTCACCTATATAAAGATTCCCCTTATACATGTCTAAATTCTACCCCTTTATATGGTTCCCTCTCATATAACCCTAAGCTCCCCCCATATATAGCTCTACCTTATGTAGCCCTAAGCTCCACCCTTTTATATAGCTTCCCCTTATGTACCCTAAAAGCCACCCTTGTATAGCTCCCACTTAAGCCCTAAGTTGCACCCTTCTAAAGCCCCCCCTTATATAGCACTAAGCTCCACCCTTGTATAGCTCTCTCTCCTATAGCCCGAAGCTCCACCTTTTATTTTTTTGTATTGCTCCCTCTTATATAGCCCTAAGCTCCACCCTTCTACAGCTCCCCCTTATATAGCTATAAGCTCCACCCTTTATATGGTTCCCTCCTCTATAACCCTAAGACCCACCCCTGTGTAGCTCCTCCTTCTGTAGCCCTAAGCTACGCCCTTACATAGCTCCCACTTATGAAGCCCTAAACTCCACCCTTATATAGCTCTACCTTATTTAGCCCCAAGCTCCACCCTTTTATATAGCTCCCTCTCTTATAGCCCGAAGCTCAACCCTTCTACAGCCCCCCCTTATATAGTTAGAAACTCCACCCTTCTACAGCTCCCCGTATATAGCCTGAAACTCCACCCTTCTACAGCTCCCCGTATATAGCCTGAAACTCCACCCTTCTACAGCTCCCCCGTATATAGCCCGAAGCCCCACCCTTCTACAGCTCCCCAGTATATAGCCCAAAGCTCCATCCTTCTACAGCTCCCCCGTATATAGCCTGAAACTCCACCCTTCTAAAGCTCCCCCGTAAATAACCCGAAGCTCCGTCCTTCTACAGCTCCCCCGTATATCGCCTGAAGCTCCACCCTTCTACAGCTCCCCCTTATATAGCCCGAAGCTCCACCCTTTTACAGCTTCCCCGTATATAGCCTGAAGCTCCACCCTTCTACAGCTCCCCCTTATATAGCCCGAAGCTCCACCCTTTTACAGCTTCCCCGTATATAGCCCGAAGCTCCACCCTTCTACAGCTCCCCCGTATATAGCCCTCGGTGTCCCTCACTCCTCAGGTCGGCTGACTCTTCTCTCTTCCTCAGGGTTGTGGATTTGGTTATCGGTACACCAGACTGCCGCACCTGCTGAAAACCAAACCAGAGGACGCCAATCTGCCCAGCCTGCAGAGTGCGTTGATGGGTATTTTCCTCGTTGGGGGGGGGGGGGGGGGGGAGATTGTGGTATTTACTCTGTCATACCTTCTTGCTGACTCCTGTCCACTAACTATATACTTCATCTTCCTAGAACCTTGTCCGTCCACCCTGCTGCAGGGCCACATGGCGGATCTCCTGCGGGGGGACCCAGAACTGGCATCTAGCTTTCTGAACAGCGCCCTGAACCAGCTGAACTGGGCATTTTCAGAGTTCATTGGGATGATCCAAGAGGTGAGAGGAGAGCGATTGTGTGGAATGGGGAGGGCTTTGCGGGGTCACAGAAGCACCAACCCCCATCCATTCACCATCCACCACCCACCTCATTGCCTGCTAAAACCTTTCTATTTTCATTACATCCCTTATTTTAGTGGTGTCATCACTGGTTTCCTGAGCCTTTTCCAGTGCAATTTCTGAATCATCGATGGAAAACACATCCAGCATATCTGGGTCTTTTTGTAGTCTCATCCCTCTCCTCCTTTCCACAGATCCAGCAAGCCGCTGAGCGACTCGAGAGGAACTTTGTCGACAGTCGGCAGCTGAAGGTTTGTGCCACCTGCTTCGACCTGTCCGTCAGCCTTCTGAGGGTCCTGGAAATGACGGTGACTTTGGTACCCGAGATCTTCCTGGACTGGAGCCGTTCATCCTCAGAACTTCTCCTCCGGCGCCTGGCCCAGGTACAACCAACGCCTTACTTCCTCTGTCAGATATAAAATAGAGCCCTGGTGCTCAATCTAAGACCCGAGGGCCACATGTGGCCCTTTTGATGCTTGAGCGGCCCCTAGTGGTAAAAGTCTCCAGTCAAATCTGAAGCATGTTCTTTTCTGGCCATCATTTCCTATATTATGTCTTCAATCTCTGACAGGCCTTTATAGCATTACATATAATATTATGTCTGCAGTCTCTGACAGTCCTTTATTATGTGTGGCCCTTTGGTGATATCAGGGGCCGCATTTGAGACACATTGACCGAACTGCAGCCATTTTGTTTTCTGCTTTTATTGTATTGCTTGTCACTATGCCTTGTGCAGCTTGTATGGACAATAGAGAGAACAGTTGGGGATCGTCCACACGTGCTTTGATCTCGGAAGAGTGGTCTGCGTTCGGATCGCTCTTCAGAGCGTTTGACAAGCAGCACCTCTTCATCGCTTGCTTTTAACCAGTTACTGACTGCCCGCCATAGCAGATTTCCTGCTGCAGGGAAGCTCTCTTGTGCAGAATCCCGTGTATATACATGATTCTGCACTTCCGCTTGCAAGGGAGCCTCGGGCTGCTTCTGCTGTAATCATTTACAGCAGAAGCCGATCCGCCAGCACCCGCCGATTGTCGGGCAGAGACACAGAACGGAGCTCTGCCTATGTAAACGAGGCAGATCTCCATTCTGACATGGAGGGAAGGGATGGATTTTGTGTTCCTGCAATGCAGAGAATAAAATCAATCTCTTCCATTAGACAACCTTCACACTGGGGCGCTTTTTAGGCGTTTTAGCGCTAAAAATAGCACCTCTCAAGCCACCCCAGTGTGAAGCCTGAGTGCTTTCACACTGGGGCGGTGCGCTTGCAGGACGGGAAAAAAAGTCTTGCAAGCAGCATCTTTGGGGCGGTGGAGGAGCGGTGTATACATCGCTCCTCCACTGCCCCTGCCCATTGAAATGAATGCTGGCGAAGGGACGAAACACGAGCGCTTCTAACCCTTTTCTCGGCTGCTAGCGGCCGCTATCACAGCGGTAAAGCACCGCTAAAACTAGTGGCGCTTTGCCGCTGCTGCCCCATTGTGAAAGCAACACACACAAACACCTAGATAGGCACACATCGAGTCCGCAGATGTGTATGTGATGTACAGTGGGTGATCAGTCTGGATCCGGTCCCGGCAGCTCCTCCTCTGTTGTGGCCGCACAGCATTAGTAATGGGATATTTATTATTATTCCTTGGCAGCTTCTGAACCAGGTGCTGAACCGGGTGACGGCGGAGAGGAACCTCTTTGACAGGGTGGTCAGTCTGCGGCTTCCAGGTCAGTAGGCGGGATGCGGCTTTGTGTCTTACAAATCTATATATATCTCTCTGCATCCCCCCCGCTTATCCTAATATCTGTTCTTCCTCCATCCTGCAGGCCTGGAGAGTGTCGACCATTACCCCATCCTGGTGGCTGTGACCGGCATTCTAGTGCGGCTGCTGGTGGACAGCGAGACTCAGGGGTGAGTTCCCTGTCTATTATTGTATGTTACATTGCTGAACGACTCTCAGGTGTGTGTTCTGTATCCACTGCATTGCTGATCAATTCTCAGGTGCGAGTTCTGTGTCTCCTTCAGTGCTGATCGATTCTCAGGTGCGAGTTCTGTGTCTCCTTCAGTGCTGATCGATTCTCAGGTGTGTGTTCTGTATCTTCTGCATTGCTGATCAATTCTCAGGTGCGAGTTCTGTGTTTCCTTCAGTGCTGATCGATTCTCAGGTGTGTGTTCTGTGTCTCCTTCAGTGCTGATCGATTCTCAGGTGTGTGTTCTGTGTCTCCTTCAGTGCTAAACGATTCTCAGGTGTGTGTTCTGTATCTGCTGCATTGCTGATCGATTCTCAGGTGCGAGTTCTGTGTCTCCTTCAGTGCTGATCGATTCTCAGGAACGAGTTCTGTTTCTCCTTCAGTGCTGATCGACTCTCAGGTGTTTCTGTGTCCTCTGCATTGCTAACTTGACTCACAGATGTGTTCCATTTCTGCTACAGTGCTGACCGACTCTCAGGTTATGCTCTGTGTCTCCTTCAGTGCTGATCGATTCTCAGCTGCGAGTTCTGTGTCTCCTACAGAGCTGACCGACTCTCATGTGTGTGTTGTGTCCACTGCATTGCTGAGTGACTCACAGGCATGAGATTTGTGTTGTCTGCTGCAATGCTGACCGACTGTCAGGTGTGAGTTCTGTTTGCTCTGCATTGCTGGGTTCACACTATCGCCCCATGCGGCTCACAGCAGGGGTCCAGTGTATCCCCATTCAATTTATGGCTGAATTCGGACCTGAAATGGACAAAAGACGCACAGGACCTCTGTGAAAATTCTCACCGGAGCCGCAGCAGAGATATGTGAAACGGCTCCATAGAGAGCCAGTCAAAAGCTCCTGCTATTGCGAATTGGATGCGGTCATACCGCATCCAATTCACAATAGTGTGAACCCAGCCTGACTCTCAGGTGTGTGTTCTGTGTCTCCTACAGTGCTGACCGACTCTCAGGTGTGTGTTCTGTATCCGCTGCATTGCTGACCGACTCTCAGGTGTGAGTTTTTTGTGTTCTGTATCCACCATCTCTGACTGATTCTCAGGTGTATTCTGTGCCCACTGCATTGCTGGCTGACTCTCAGGTATTAGTTCTGTATTCGCTGCATTGCTGGCTGACTCTCAGGTATTAGTTCTGTATTCGCTGTATTGCTGGCTGACTTTCAGGTATTAGTTCTGTATTCGCTGTATTGCTGGCTGACTTTCAGGTATTAGTTCTGTATTCGCTGCATTGCTGGCTGACTTTAAGGTATTAGTTCTGTATTCGCTGCATTGCTGACCGACTCTCAGGTATTAGTTCTGTATTCGCTGCATTGCTGGCTGACTCTCAGGTATTAGTTCTGTATTCGCTGCATTGCTGGCTGACTTTCAGGTATTATATTAGTTCTGTATTCACTGCCTTGCGTTGGCCGACTCTCAGGGGTGGGTTCTGTGCCTTTCAATGTCTGCTGCAATGCTGAGTGACTCTCTCTCCAGAGCCGCATTCAATTCTTGGTGCTTCTGGAATAATCTCTATTTGAGGTGGACGTCGTATGTGGTGTCCTATATGGATACAATATGCACCATTGTAGGAAATGTTCAGGAAAATGTGTTGGTGGAGTGCTGCACTAAAAGTTTGAAGCAATGCGAAGGTTGAAATGCAAATTCAGGAGGCCGCCGTGTTTCGCCTGGGGCGTCTCAAAATAGTCTGAGGGATGTGGAAAGGATGAGAGCGCCAAAGCACTAGTATGAATCCATGAGAAGAGGGCAACGCGTTTCAGGGCTCAGAATTCCCCCTTCATCAGCTTAAAATGGAGGCAGAAATTGGGGGGGGACGACACGGATGGGTGACCTGTTAATCGGCCTTGATTCCAATACCTTAACTTGCAAAATTTCTTGTCCAGGTAAATCCTTAATCAATGCCAGTTTAAATCTCGATGGGGGGGTTCTGAGTCTCCGAAACACATTGGCTACTGGACTCCTAGTACTGTTGAGGCGCTCTCATCCTTTCTACATTTCACATGTAGACTCAACTTCCTGAAATTCCTCCACTCACCACCTCTGTAATTCAGAAGGCAGGCTCTGTGAAATGTGTGACACAGCCAGTACCCAGGGCAGGTTTGTGCAGCACCAACGGCAAGGATGCAAAACTGCACCCCCTCCCCCCCTGCTGTTGCACCCATTCTCCGCCCCCCTTGCTCCAGCTGTCCATGGCCAGCATGGAGTTTGCACTGCACATGCGTGGCCAATCTCTTGCTGTCTGGCAGCTAGAAGGAGGTTACACATGCACAGTGTGATGCATCAGGCCGCCACCGGATGGTTGCCGGATACTGACCATGAGCGTGTGGTGAGGAGGCGCCTCCCACCACCACTGAGCCCTGTGCAGCTTCCCCTTTTGCCCAATCCTTGTCCCAGCAGTACCCACTCACAGGACAGAGTGAATAGGCGTCACAGAATTCAAGTGTGGGAAACTTCCCAAGTTAATTTTTACAAGCTTCAAGATGGGTCAGATTAATTGGAGTTGGCTAGAAATAAATTAAATACAATGTGGAAATGAATCTAGGATTTTACATTTTGACCACAGATATGCTTTAAGCCTTTGTCCGCCAACATAGGTTTATGAACAGCGCAGTATACGAGGGGTAAAAACAAAACTCATGGCTGCTGTTTGCTTTTTTTTTTTCAGCCGGCAAAGGGCTTTCAGATCCGGGGGGTTCTATGGGGGATCTGAAGGTGTGAACCACCCCGTCCCTTTGCGGCGCCCACAGTGGTTATTGGTCTCTCCCTATTACTCTGAAAAGTCTGGGACCGCAGTAAATGGTGTCCGGGAAATTTTAAGCTTTTCCTTATAAGATTAAAGGAGATAAAATACAGCTCTCTTGTATAATGCTGGGAAAGCGCACTTGTATATCGCCAAGTAACACAGACACAGATGCTGGTATCATGTTGAGCTTAGCAGAATCCTCCATAGAATAGGCAGCTCCCTTTTATTTATACTATAAACATGAATAATAAAGGAAGGTGGTGGCTTCAGAATCAGCCAATCAGGCACTTGTATTCTTTCAAAAGAACCAATCAAACACACATGTATATATTCATATAGAATTCCAGTAGTGACGTGTGAAGACCGTTGTGTGCAGAGCCATGCGGCAAGCATCCGGTGAGACAAAAAGTGTCTCACAATTTGAACACTACTTACATGGCTCTAAACACGATCGCGTGCACATTCCCACCGCTACCAATGACGCGAGCCGTACTCTATCATGGCTCAGTGAACCATCATTTTGTATGGTTATGCTATGGTTCCCATGTACGCAGATCTGCTTACTAGGAGTGTAGACGCAGTTGCCATGGAGTTTCCAGTCCCTTGGTGAGGCATAAACGAACATCCTTAAAAGAGCACACAGATCTGCCGTGTCCACGGGAAGGTTTCCGCAGCCAATGGTCTTCCACCAACGTCTGTATGTGTGAACGCGCTCGCATGAGCGTATTACAGCAAAACTGATTGTGGGGGACATCTGACAACATACATTAATAAAAATGTCCACAACAATGGCTCCCAGAGTGAGAGCAGGAGGTGTTTGGGAAATTTGTTTTCCCTGATTCCCCCCCCCCCCCCCCGCCGCTAAGGGCACTTTGACACTGGGGCGGGGGCGGCATCAACGGTAAAGCGCCGCTATTGTAAGCAGCGCTTTGCTGTCGGTATTCGGCCGCTAGCGGGGCAGTTTTACCCCCCGCTAGCGGCCGAGAAAGGGTTAAAAACCACCGCAAAGCGCCTCTGCAGAGGCGCTTTGCCGGCAGTATAGCCGCGCTGTCCCATTGATTTCAATGGGCAGGAGTGGTGAAGGAGCGGTGTACACTCCGCTCCTTCACCGCTCCGAAGATGCTGCTAGCAGGACTTTTTTTTCCCGTTCTGCTAGCGCATCGCTCCAGTGTGAAAGCCCTCGGGGCTTTCACACTGGAATCAAAGCAGCGGCACTTTCGGGTCGGTTTGCAGGCGCTATTATTAGCGCAATAGCGCCTGCAAACCGCCCCAGTGTGAAAGGGCCCTAGTACTAACTCTGGGTCACATGTATTCTGTCACTTCCAGGTTCACAGCTGTTGTTTTGGGACCCTATTTTCAATTTGATGTGAAATACAAAGAGAGCCTCCCTTTCAGAATAATGTTCATATATAATGAAGTCAAACCAGGACACAAAATGAGGAAATCCTCTTCTCAGGGTAACACAAAGGGGGTCCCAGACCAGCTGTTGTCACCTTCCAACTCCCAGCATCCTTTGTGCCTGGCAGAGCATGCTGGGGGGTTGCGCTTGGAGTGGGCAGGTGTGTATTGTCAGTGTACCGCCGAGGGTCGGGTGGTTGTGTGTGTGTGTGTGTGTGTGTGTGTGTGTGTGGGGGGGGGGGGGGGGGGGGGGAAGGTGTGGAATTAGAGGGGAGGGGAGGATGACCCCAGGGGACTCAGCCTTAATGCAGGAAAACACTTTAGCACTTAGACGCTGGACCGCAACACGCTGACGTGTGAGAATTGTGCTGATCTGTTATTGAGGATAAGGTGGCGGCTCTTCCAAAACAAATAAGCCTTTTACAGCCTGGAACAAATGCCTCCTGGTATATCCCCCCCCCCCCCCCCCCCCCCTCACACAGCCACGTGCCTTCCTTGCTTTTCACCGCCCCACCATTGAAGTGAAAGCATCTTCTGATTTTAAATACATTAAAAATAAACCGCACACTCAAACATATAATGCCAGTGAATTAAATTGTGTAAGGCCACTACCTAAAAAGATCCCTATTAACCCCCCCTCCAATGTAATGCACATATGCGGTGGCAAAGATGGGTGGGCCCAATGCCCACACGCTGCACATATGCATCCACAGGCGGCAGAGCTTTCTGTGCGGAGAGTGTGCGCGCCCCCCCCCGCGCACTGACCAAGCTGTCAGAACTGCCTCCCCGTCATGTGACCATTGTGACAGCCAAGTGGTCTCATGATTGGCCTGTCCTTCAGGGGGTGGAACCAAGGACTGGTGCTCTGAGGTAGGTAGGGGCAAAGACAAGAGGTAACTCCCAAAAGGGGGAGTTCCTGCACCTATTCTCTGAGAAATAAAAAGCCCTGCTAAAGACCCTGTTAAAAGGACTATGGGGCTATGTGGGAACAGGGGGTTGAAAGAAGCACTAAACAATGACGTTTATATAAAAATTAGAAACAATGTATCAAAGTTTTTATCATCAGTTGTGCAAATAGCAATAATACGAGTCAATGATGTAACAGTAAAAGCTTGGTCCACCGCATACCCACTCCCCCTTCAGTGCCACCAGCTAGAGAAAGCAGCTCACTCATAGGAAGGTCATAATGTGCTCATTAGGAAACATGGTGCATGATTTCCTTCAACAGTAAGGCAAGTAAAGGCTTTTAAATAGTTTAAAGTGGTTGTAAAATATGAACAAAGCACATCCCTCTATAGCAGTGGTTCTCAACTCCAGTCCTCGGGACCCACCAACAGGCCAGATTTTAAGTATTACCTCGGGGAGTTGCAGACTAGAATACGGCAATCACTGAGCAGCAAGTGATATCACCTGTGATGTATTTCAGCTATCTTGCAAACCTGGCCTGTTGGTGGGTCCTGAGGACTGGAGTTGAGAACCACTGCTCTATAGTGTGTACTTGTCTCAGTCCAGAGCACTAAGTGTTATTTCTGTCTGCTGCTTCCTTCCTCTGCTAACAGCATGAATCCATTCTGATGAGTTTTCCTGACACCAAGAGAAAAATGGTGGCAGGGGAGGGATCTCCAGCAGATTGATGGAGGTGGCTTGGGTACCGTTCTTAGGTGGAGGTGGGGTAGGCTTCCCTGAATAAGTGCGTTTTCAGAGATCTCCTAAAGGCGGACAGGGTAGGGGCTGACTGGACATACTGGTGGGGTAGGGAGTTGCAGAGGATGGGAGAGGCTCTGGAGAAGTCCTGGAGGCGAGTATGGGAGGAGGTCACAAGGGAGCTAGAAAGCCAGGAAGTCCTGGGAGGAGCGGAGAGGACGATTTGGGCGATATCTGCACATACCAGGACCTTCGTCTCTGTGCCTTCCTTGCGTATTTGCGCAAGGAAACCTTCATATGTGCAGATGAACCAATAAACAGAAAAGTGATACTGCGCAAATGGCTAAAAAGAAAAAAAAAAAAATCAATAAAACAATCTAAATGAGTTGCAGCAAGCATGTGTATAGGATAACATACAACACAAGTGATTCTATCAGCAGCATGCTGCGCAAATATCAAATGAATAAATCAATATCACAAACTATCAAAATCATAAACCTGAAAATTATATGAAAGTCCAATAAAGAACTAAAAGACAGTCCGTGCATATATGAAAAGTAGAAAAAAATCCCCAATAACGTGAACTTCTGTAATCACGCATAGGTTCTCCGTGTTCCCAAGTCAGCTTCTTCTGTCGCACCGCGTGTTCTCTCCACCCAGGGCCAATAATAACCGAGAGTCACACGCGCTCTAGTAAGCTCATAACTCAAAACACGCTTGCATATGTATGGTCTCACAGCCGTGATCCATGATCCTCCACACACGGCCCGCTCACAGGTTCTCCACCAGTCTGGGTCTCGGGAATAAAGAAAAACAGAGGGCCATGCTCACATAGTGTAAAGTCCTCAATACGATTCTTTATTGTAGTTAAAAGCACTTAGAACGCTATGTACACAATGGGCATCCACAAACAAATCCAATGATTAAATTCGGGATTGCGCATGCGTAGTGAAGTCACAATTTCCGGCTCCGCCCTAGATGTTTTGCCACATATGACGCCCCTGATGAGGTCCATGCTGCTGATAGAATCACATGTGCAGATTTGCCTAAGATCTCTGCCGGGTCCCGCAGCCCAGCAGAGACCTTCTGCGCATCTGCACATGTGTGTGCTACATCATTCTCCCCATTCAAGAAAGGAGGAATGCTCACAAAGTGTAAAATCCTCAATACGATTCTTTATTGTAGTTAAAAGCACTTAGAACGCTATGTACACAATGGGCATCCACAAACAAATCCAATGATTAAATTCGGGATTGCGCATGCGTAGTGAAGTCACAATTTCCGGCTCCGCCCAAGATGTTTTGCCACATATGACGCCCCTGATGAGGTCCATGCTGCTGATAGAATCACATGTGCAGATTTGCCTAAGATCTCTGCCGGGTCCCGCAGCCCAGCAGAGACCTTCTGCGCATCTGCACATGTGTGTGCTACATCATTCTCCCCATTCAAGAAAGGAGGAATGCTCACAAAGTGTAAAATCCTCAATACGATTCTTTATTGTAGTTGAAAGCACTTAGAACGCTATGTACACAATGGGCATCCACAAACAAATCCAATGATTAAATTCGGGATTGCACATGCGTGGTGAAGTCACAACTTCTGGCTCCGCCCTAGGTGTTTTGTCATATATGTCGCCCCTGATGAGGTCATGCTGCTGATAGAATCACATGTGCAGATTTGCCTAAGATCTCTACCAGGTCCCGCAGCCCAGCAGAGACCTTCTGCGCATCTGCACATGTGTGTGCTACATCATTCTCCCCCAGTCAAGAAAGGAGGAATTACTGCCCTGCAGCAGCACCAAAAAAATAAGAAAGCACTTAAAAAAAGATATCCGATAGTGGTAGAGGGAGGGAGCAGGAGCCGGGTACACCAGTCACTGGCATTGTGTTTTCAGGGTGAAGGTCTGCTTTAAACACAGCTCGGGTTTTGAAAAAAGAAGCTTCTTTTCAATGTCATAGCTGTGGGCCGTCCGCGGCCTCTCCCGAAAAACTCCAAAGTTGGTGACCCTTCCCATCCTTCCTCCCATCCTTCCCATAGATGTGCTCTCTCTCTGCCGTACAACACTGAGCTCAGCTGCTGCTGTGGCAGAAGAAGGCGGACACGCACTGCACATGCACGGGTTAT
Source organism: Lithobates septentrionalis (assembly GCA_037952835.1). Taxonomy (NCBI): domain Eukaryota; kingdom Metazoa; phylum Chordata; class Amphibia; order Anura; family Ranidae; genus Lithobates; species Lithobates septentrionalis. Next base: position 117,361 of record JBBDGP010004472.1, read on the forward strand.
AAACAAGCCAGAGTGCTCATTCCTGTGAATCCAGGGGGGGAAAGTGCAATGTCCGTTATGTCCTTCCATCTAGGTAGAACGAGAAGGGTCACCTACTTGGGAGTTTTCCCGGGAGAGGCTGCAGATGGCCCAAAGCTATGACGTTGGAAAGAAACTTCTTTTAACCTGAGCAGTGTATTCTTAATGTATTGGGGGCACTAGAATGGATGGATAATTGTATTTGTAAAGGCAAACTAACCTTTTAACCCCTTGTCACCCAAGTCTGGCATTCCTCTCCTACATGTAAAAATATTTTTTTTTTTTGCTGGAAAATTACTCGAACCCTCAAACATTTTATATGTGTGTATATGTACAGTCAGGTCCATAAATATTGGAACATGGACACAATTCTAATCTTTTTGGCTCTATACACCACCACAATGGATTTGAAATGAAACAAACAAGATGTGCTTTAAATGCAGACTTTCAGCTTTAATTTGAGGGCATTTACATCCAAATCAGGTGAACGGTGTAGGAATTACAACAGTTTGTATATGTGCCTCAGACTTTTTAAGGGACCAAAAGTAATGGGACAATTGGCTACTCAGCTGTTCCATGGCCAGGTGTGTGTTATTCCCTCATTATCCCATTTACAAGGAGCAGATAAAAGGTCCAGAGTTCATTTCAAGTGTGCTATTTGCATTTGGAATCTGTTGCTGTCAACTCTCAATATGAGTTCCAAAGAGCTGTCACTATCAGTGAAGCAAGCCCTCAGGCTGAAAAAAACAAAACAAACCCATCAGAGAGATAGCAAAAACATTAGGTGTGGCCAAATCAACTGTTTGGAACATCCTTAAAAAGAAAGAACGCACCGGTGAGCTCAGCAACACCAAAAGACCCGGAAGGCCACAGAAAACAACTGTGGTGGATGACCGAAGAATTCTTTCCCTGGTGAAGAAAACACCCTTCACAACAGTTGGCCAGATGAAGAACACTCTCCAGGAGGTAGGTGTATGTGTGTCAAAGTCAACAATCAAGAGAAGACTTCACCAGAGTGAATACAGAGGGTTCACCACAAGATGTAAACCATTGGTGAGCCTCAAAAACAGGAAGGCCAGATTAGAGTTTGCCAAACAACATCTAAAAAAGCCTTCACAGTTCTGGAACAACATCCTATGGACAGATGAGACCAAGATCAACTTGTACCAGAGTGATGGGAAGAGAAGAGTATGGAGAAGGAAAGGAACTGCTCATCATCCAAAGCATACCACCTCATCAGTGAAGCATGGTGGTGGTAGTGTCATGGCGTGGGCATGTATGGCTGCCAATGGAACTGGTTCTCTTGTATTTATTGATGATGTGACTGCTGACAAAAGCAGCAGGATGAATTCTGAAGTGTTTCGGGCAATATTATCTGCTCATATTCAGCAAAATGCTTCAGAACTCATTGGACGGAGCTTCACAGTGCAGATGGACAATGACCCGAAGCATACTGCGAAAGCAACCGAAGAGTTTTTTAAGGGAAAGAAGTGGAATGTTATGCAATGGCCAAGTCAATAACCTGACCTAAATCCGATTGAACATGCATTTCACTTGCTGAAGACAAAACTGAAGGGAAAATGCCCCAAGAACAAGCAGGAACTGAAGACAGTTGCAGTAGAGGCCTGGCAGAGCATCACCAGGGATGAAACCCAGCGTCTGGTGATGTCTATGGGTTCCAGACTTCAGGCTGTAATTACTGCAAAGGATTTGCAACCAAGTATTAAAAAGTGAAAGTTTGATGGATGATTGTTAATCTGTCCCATTACTTTTGGTCCCTTTTAAAAAGTGGGAGGCACATATACAAACTGTTGTAATTCCTACACCGTTTACCTGATTTGGATGTAAATACCCTCAAATTATAGCTGAAAGTCTGCAGTTAAAGCACATCTTGTTCTAGATAGATTGTGTGTATGTATGTATGTGTGTGTGTGTGTGTATATATGTGTGTATATATGTGTGTGTATATATATATATATATGTGTGTGTGTGTGTGTGTGTGTGTGTGTGTGTGTATATATATATATATATATATATATATATATATATATATATATATATATATATATATATATATATATATATATATATATATATATAAAAATATAATTTTTTATTTTTTTTTTTTACTTGCGCTATGGTGAAAAACATTTGTAATGAGCAGCAGCTGCTGTACACATTGTGCTAATGACTTGTAAACATATAAACAAAATACGGCGCTTAAAACTGCAAATATCGCAATTGGTACAAATAACAACAAATGTCCACGTGTTAAAGTGCTCTTGTGCCCAATCTTCTCAAAAGTGCTCCAAAAAAAACACTTGCGCTGTGAAGTGTCACACACCCCTCGTGTATCCCTACTCGCCAAAAATAATGGACCCCCAGCTTTTCAGTCTGGAGGTCAGATAAACTTGATAAGGGATGGCGGATTGCGAGTGTTCAGTAGGGAAGCTCCCCAGCGTAATTCTCCGATATAATCCAGCATGTACACAGCTCAGAGTCTGAGACTCTTTTTAGCAGAGACCCGAGGGAATAAAATGGTGATACGTTGCAGTGTTTTTATGTCAAATGGTATTTTCGCAGCAATTTTTCAAACACGATTTTTTTGAGAAAGAAAAAAAAAAACACTTTCATGAATTAAAAAAACAAAACCATATTTACCCCATTTTTATTTTTTATTTTTTTTTTATATTGTGAAAGACGATGTTACGCCAAGTAAATAGATACCTAACATCTCTTTTAAAATGCGCACACTCGTGGAATGGCACCAAACGTCAGTACTTAATAATCTCCATAGGCTACACTTAAATATTTTTTTTTACAGGTTACCAGTTTAGAGTTGCAGAGGAGGTCTTGCGCTAGAATTATTGCTCTCACTCTAACATTTGCGGCGATACCTCACATGTGTGGTTTGAACGCCCTTTACATATGCGGGCGCAACCTACGAATGCGATCACTTCTGTGTGCGAGCACAAGAGGATGGGGGCACTTTACATTTTTTTAATTTTTTTTAAATTTGTATTTTTTTTTTTTTTTTTGTTTTAACACTTTCCCTTTAATTTAAAATTTTTTGATCGCTTCTATTCCTCTTACAAGGAATGTAAACATCCCTTGCAAGAGGAATAGAGCATGACAGGTCCTCTTTATGAAGAGACCTGGAGTCTATAAGTCCCAAAATCTCTTCTCTATGCTGGAAAGCCTGAGATTAAAAAAAAAAAAAATGGGGGCTTTCCAGCTAAAAAAAAAAAAAACAGCAGTATTTACGTCTGTTGGTGCTGGAAGTGACGTCATGACCTCGCTACCGGCCTCCGAGTGTCATAGAGATGGCCGGGGACCATCTGGTCCATGGCCAGCTCTATGGTAAGCGTATTCATTCTCTGGCTCCCTGATCGGGCCAGCCAGGAAAACCACCGGACAGCATCGGGGAGTGTGTGTGTGTGTGTGTGTGGGGGGGGGGGTTGTGGTGCCACCTGTAAAAGCAATCAAGTGGCTAGACGGTCGCTCTGATGGCTTTTACATTGCAGAGAATCGCCAGCTGAAAAAAAAAGATATCTGGATGATGCCTGTAGCTGCAGGCATCGCTCAGGTATATCCACTTCAACTCCCTGACGTCATATGGTGTCAACTGGTGACATCACACAGTGAAGCTGATCCCTTTCAGTTTCAACCCCAGAACCAGCAATTGTGATATAGCCCGAATTATTAAAAAAAAAAAAGAAAAATTGTAGTACTTAATAAGTCCATTATCTTGGTACCTCTGCAAAGTCCCATAAATACCTGTTGATCCTGCCAGCGAAGTCCACCTAATGCACCTTGGTGTGATGGAGAGGCAACAATGCTGCACTGCTCCTGACTTCAGAGCAGAATTGTCCCTCTTAGGTACACTGTGCCTGCTTGCACTACAGTGGGGGGAGGAGATGTTGCAGGGGGCGTAGCTATCGGCATTGTCACTGCTGAGTCATAAGCCTGTAGCTTGTCAATCAGCACCTGGCCACACCTAGCCCCGCCCACTGCTTTCTGGATGGATAGAACTGAATTTGTTGCTGGAACACCTCCCACGGGGAGCATATAATGCCACAATGAGATTATCGAACGAATGATCGTCCTTTTATTTTATTCTTGCGTGCTAATCTCAGATCGAATCTGATGCGTTTACTAAAGTCACGAAAATTCTCATACGACAGAATAACAATTCGGAAGTGATGTCATGTGTTGTAATGCATTTGTATTGCATTTTGGAACGATCGCTATACTGATTAAACAAAAACCGTACGATCTGGCATCGTACGAAAAGAATTGAGTGCAGGTCTGATAGAATAATATCGGATGAACTGTCATGATCGGCTCTCGAAAGGTTTGTACTAACGATCAGATTTTCGTACGAATGTTTCGAAAGTGGTATTTTCCGTACCATTTTCTGATCGTGTGTACGGGGCTCATTCTAGACTTAGATTTGGGACATGGTTAGATCTATACAGGAACCTTTATATGTACTTTAAAGCTGACCTCCAGACAAAAAAAAAAACAATTTTAATTTAAATATATTGATTCATACCCGCAAAAGATACAAATCCACTTTGTGTGCACCAAAAATATTCACAAACCCAGATTTTACCTTGTAAAAGTATCATTATCGCTGTGCTGTACATAGCCAGTGCAGAGAGCAGAGCTGTAGGAAGGCCCCGCAGGCTCCACCCACTCCAGAAAACTTGCAGTAGGGGGCGGAGACAAGATTGTCACCTTGCACAAGAAGAGAGAGCAGAGCTGTGGGAGGAGCTCAGCAGGCTCCACCCACTACAGAAAACTACAGGAGGGGGCGGGGGTGAGACCAGTCACCCTGCACAAGGAGAGCGAGCAGAGCTGTGGGAGGAGCCCAGCAGGCTCAACCCACTCCAGAAAACTGCAGGGAGGGGCGGAGACAAGACCAGTCACCCTGCACAAAGCGAAAGAGCATAGCTGTGGGAGGAGCCCAGCAGTCTCCACCCACTACAGAAAACTACAGGAGGAGGCGGAGACAAGACCAGTCACCCTGCACAAGCAGAGAGAGCAGAGCTGTTGGAGGAGCTCAGCAGGCTCCACCCACTACAGAAAACTGCAGGAGGGGGCGGAGATGAGACCAGTCACCCTGCACAAGGAGAGAGAGCAGCGCTGTGGGGGGAGCCCAGCAGGCTCCACCCACTACAGAAAACGACAGGAGGAGGCCGAGACAAGACCAGTCTCCCTGCACAAGGAGAGAGAGCAGAGCTGTGGGAGGAGCCCAGCGGGCTCCACCCACTACATAAAACTACAGGAGGGGGTGGAGATGAGACCAGTCACCCTGCACAAGGAGAAAGAGCAGCAGTGATCGGTCTTTATTACAGGAAGTCTCATATTGGATTACTGCACAGATCTGGAAGGAATACACAAAGATCACAGAGATTCCAGGAGAATTCACATGACCGATGGAATTAGACAATATTTCCTGATTCTGGAATTCAGTTTTAAAGACAACACTCCGGATTTTCTGTCCCTCCAGAGCAGAGGAAGTTCATTCCTCCGGCGCTCGCCTTGTACAGATCTCTCTATTTCTTTACAAGTTGTTCAGAATGTTCTACACTGTGAGCCTTTATTGAAACGCCTCGGTGCGATTTATCGGTTTCTGTGCTCTGTGTGATGTGAAATCTGCAGAACAATGTTAGAAAAATACATTTTTTTAATTTTCTGCAACATCTAAAAATCGGGGAAGCTTTTTGCTGGGTTGATGGTTGTATATATTATGTGAGCCAATGGCTGTGTGTGGGCTGCATGTGATCACTCACCTAGACTGTGTATAGCACACTTGTTACATAGTTAGTTTGAAAAAAGACACAAGTCTATCCAGTTCAACCTTAAACAGTGTTTAGTAATAACAAGTACTGCCGGGGGGGGGGGGTATAATACCTCCATTCCCTCCAGTTACTGTTTACATTTCTACCTCCAATAAGGTAACCTTATGGCTGCCAAGTACTGGAGGACTACAAGTCCCAGCATCACCTGTCGGCTAATGCCCCCCCTCCCCCCCTTCTCCCCCCCTTCTCCCCCCCCCCTTCTCCCCATCAGCCTACTGATATTTTTAAATACTTTTAACGCTATTGCTAACCCAGTGATGTCATCGCTGGGTCTCTGGGCTTCTCTATGCAATGCAAACAGATCATGGCTGGTGGGAGGGGCTTGTACAAATGTGCAAGACTGAAAGGAAGATCAGAGGGAGGATTTAATCTTCTTTTCTTTTTTTTTTTTTTTTTTGCTATATTCGTTGACCTATTCATTTGCTGCGCCCTTTATCTACAGATTCATAATGAACAATAATCGATCACCAGGTAATATTTTATTGTAACTTTCCTTCCTCTTCGGGTGTAAAACAAACAATTTTTTTTTTTTACATGCAAATTACGATGAAAAATCTCCCCCCTGTGTGATGTAATGCTCAGTATAGAAATGTAGGATTCCCTCTCTGTTCGGGTTCATAGAAAATCGCCAGGAGGGTTAAAATGCCTGTTTGTCGGGAACATTCATAGATCTGGACTAGTGCCGGGACAAGGTCATCCAGTGCCGAGGGCCAAACATGCCAAATCCCCCCCCCCCCCCCTAAAGATGTATGATTATGTGTCAGCAAAAATCTCCCCCCCCCCCCCCCAAAAAAAAAGTCCAGCACTAATCTGCATACTCCCTCTAAGTATAAAGCAAACTCCACCCACTACAGGAGGGGCGGAGACAAGACCAGTCACCCTGCACAAGGAAAGAAAGCAGAGCTGTGGGAGGACCCAGCAGGCTCCACCCACTACAGAAAACTACAGGAGGGGCGGAGACGAGACCAGTCACCCTGCACAAGGAAAGAAAGCAGAGCTGTGGGAGGACCCAGCAGGCTCCACCCACTACAGAAAACTACAGGAGGGGCGGAGACGAGACCAGTCCCCCTGCACCAGGAGAGAGACATGGCCATCCAGTGCTGAGGGCAAACATGCCAAATCCCCCCCCCCCCCCTTTAAGATGTATGATTATGTGTCAGCAAAAATCTCCCCCCCCCCCCCAAAAAAAAAATAGTCCAGCACTAATCAACATATTCCCTTTAAGCATAAAGCAGGCTCCACCCACCACAGGAGGGGGCGGAGACAAGACCTTGCCAAAGTCCATGCCAACCCCCCCCCCCCCCTTTTTAAGATGTATGATTATGTGTCAGCAAAAATCCCCCCCCCCCCAAAAAAAAAGTCCAACACTAATACGCATACTCCCTCTAAGCATAAATCTCCTCCCCCCCCCCCGGCACAAATCGTTTCTCTCTCCCTATATGCCCCCAGCACAAATCCCCCCCCCCCCCCAAAAAAAACAAAACTTCTCCCTCTTAGCACAAATCCTCTCCCCCCACTCCACATCCCCCCCCCCCTCCACCTAGGACAAATACCCCTTAATCATCCTTACTAGCAAAACCCCTCACCTACCTCACGTGAGATCACAGTGCCCGGGGCAGCCGCCCCCTCCTGCCCCCCTGTCCCGGTCCTGATTTGAACCCCCAGAATCTAACAACATGGGCTGTGCTTCCTAGAGGAAGGATTTCACCATGGACATTACTCCTGTAAGGAGCGAGGAGGACGGGATGTAGTGAATGTTTCACCTCGGCACTCACAATCGATGTTTCTATGGAATGAAGACACGTGTGGCTCGTTCACATGTGCGATGCTCCCTACGTTCGGATCACTCTACAGAGAGCATTTGACAGGTTGTGGTGTAGCTCCCCCTCACTGTCTGCTTTAACCCCTTGGAAACCACACAAGCGCCCCCCCCCCCCCCCACTAACCACATGCATGGCAGGCAGTTGTCGGGCGCTTGCACAGCGGCCCCATTCACTTGAATGGGTAGCGATCTAGTGGTGGTAGCTCCCACCAAAAGTGTCGGGGTATAATTCTTGCCTTGGCCGTGGTGTAGTCAAGCTATAGGGGATAACAATTGGGGGGCGGTAAAACCACAGTTCAAGTACAGGATTTTTTTTTTTTTGCCCCTCAACCCCACATGTGAACGAGCCCTTGAAGAGGGTATGGTTATTTTTTCATAGTTACATTATTCCAGTTTGGACCAACTATGTGTATTTATACCATACCTAGGGTGGGATCCCTGTAGAACAGTGGTCTCCAAACTGTGGCCCGGGGGCCAAATGCGGCCCTTTGCATACCTTTTTATCTGCCTCCTAGGGCACTATTCCTCCCACTAATATGAAGCACCATTCATCCCACTGACACCATAGATGGGGCACTAATCCTCCCACTGATCCCAACGATGGGGCACTATTCCCCCCACTGACACCAATGATGGGGCCGCTATTCTTCCCACTGACACCAATGATGGGGCCGCTATTCTTCCCACTGACACCAATGATGGGGCACTATTCCTCCCACTGACACCAATGATGGGGCACTATTCCCCCCCACTGACACCAATGATGGGGCACTATTCCTCCCACTGACACCAATGATGGGGCACTATTCCTCCCACTGACACCAATGATGGGGCACTATTCCTCCCACTGACACCAATGATGGGGCACTATTCCTCCCACTGACACCAATGATGGGGCACTATTCCTCCCACTGACACCAATGATGGGGCACTATTCCTCCCACTGACACCAATGATGGGGCACTATTCCTCCCACTGACACCAATGATGGGGCACTATTCCCCCCACTGACACCAATGATGGGGCCGCTATTCTTCCCACTGACACCAATGATGGGGCACTATTCCTCCCACTGACACCAATGATGGGGCACTATTCCTCCCACTGACACCAATGATGGGGTACTATTCCTCCCACTGACACCAATGATGGGGCACTATTCCTCCCACTGACACCAATGATGGGGTACTATTCCTCCCACTGACACCAATGATGGGGTACTATTCCTCCCACTGACACCAATGATGGGGCACTGATGGGTCACATTCTGGCCCCTCTAAAGTCTGAAACACAGTAAACTAGTCTAGAAGATGGAAATCACTGTATAAATACCACTAACACAGTGATCTCCACTAGCTTCTGGGACCTGTGCCGAGCAACTGCCCTGCTGTTTTGTGAACACAGGAGGTCAGTCACCCAGCATGAGCGCCATTCAGAGAACACTTTAAATTGTCTAAATGAATGCAAAGTGGTCTCTGGTTGGAAGGTGAAAAGGCGGGCGGTAACATCATGCCCTCCGCCTCATCCAATCAGAAAATTGCATTCATTGAGAAAATACAAAGCATTGTATGAATGGTGTCCATGCCCAGCGGCTGACCTCCTGTGTTCACAATGCAGCTAGGCAGCCGCTCAGCACAGGACCCGGAAACTAGTGGAGATCACTGTAGTAGCGGTGTCCATACAGTGATTTCCACCTCCACAGGTATGGTATATGGTGGAGACTGGCTGTGAATGGACAGACACTGATGTTGGATGAGAAGGCCTGGCTCGCAGTCTCTGCTCTAATTCATCCCAAAGGTGTTCTATCGGTGTTGAGGTGCAGGCCAGTCAAGCTTCTCCACCCCAAACTCGCTCATCCATGTTTTTATGAACCTTGCTTTGAACCCTCCGGACTAAGACTGGGATGCCATTAAAGTTCATGTGTGTGTAAAGGCAGGCGTCCCAATACTTTTGACAGCACAGTGTATGTAAAGTTAGCATCCCATACCAGAAAGACCAAGCTGTCCTCCATTCTGTAAACACCTATTGATCCTGCCAGTAAGACCATTGCATAGGCACAGCTTTGATAGGCTGACAACAGTTTTCCTTCCCAAGTGAAATCACTGCGGTGTTGTCACCCTTGCTGCGGCAGCCGGCAATGCCCAGAGCTCTATCGGTGAGCAGCCATGTCTAGCTTCGCCCGCAGCCCTTTAAAATGACAGCCCATGGTACCATGTGTGGGAGCTTAGGGAAATGATGTCAAGGCCCTGCTCGCGACCCCCCCCCCCCCCCCCTCCCCACATCACTGTGTGGCTGAGTGTGGGGGAGACGAAACTTCCCAGGAGCATTGACCAATAAAAAAAAAAGCACTAATTACAATCCTTTTAAGGCATTTAACATACCAACTTGCTTTTTTTTTTTTTTTTTTTTAGCACTCAGAGGAAAAAAACGTAAAGCTTTAGATGGACTTAAAGGACCACCGTCCTGTCCTGTGGTTTGGCTCAGCAATGTACTAATAAGTCATTATCTGCTCTTTCCTCCTGTCAGCGCTGCAGCTGTACCTGACTGACTGCTAGCATCCCCCCCAGTGTGCTGCTGTGCAGAGCATGATAATACAAAGACACAATTAGGTACTTATACTAGCTGTACGTAGAAATACATTTAATTCTTTTCATTCAATACACAAATGCATCACATTCTCGTTATCTGGAGTTTACCTTTTCAAGGGGGGGTTTTCCCCTCTAACCTATTTCGGGGACACCTTTTTTGTCATCTTATACTGGCGCCCCTGGTCAAATTTTAAAAAAAACTGTCCATGTCGAATTTTGAATTTCAATGCATGGTGGGAAAAAAAAAAAGTTTTATACTTATTGGTGGTTGTGGACAGCAGACAGTTCTAGATTATAAATAGAGCCCACATAGGGGGCCCATTATAGAGCCCACATAGGGAGCCCATTATAGAGCCCACATAGGGGGCCCATTATAGAGCCCACATAGGGGGCCCATTGCCTTACTGCCTTCTAAACAACAGTGCCCCCCCCCCCCCTCCCGTCTTCCTGTTTATGTATATTGTATAGGAGTACCAAATCCATCTGTTCACATATAATAGAGCTCCATGGATGTTAAAACAGAGAGGAGTAGAGCTGCCGGAGTTCCCCTGTAGGGGGAGCTGCATGTGAAGGTGGCAGATCCGGGTCCTGGTAAAAAAATGGAACACGTGGGAGAAGTTCCCTCCACGTTTAATGAGTTGGGTGAGAGGCGTTTTTTTGTATTGATGTCAACACAATCCAGTAATAGAGGCTGCTTGTTGTCACACACTCTTAGTCTGATCCTCGGAAATATTCTGATCGTTACCCGACCTATCTAGAGGTCAGGAATGCCGCGGCGGTGGGGGGGGATGTCCTACGGGAAATGCACATTGCAGGTGGTGGAAATGTTGTATTGGACTGGAAAGGATTGTGTTGCTGTAATTCTATCTCTGCTAGAGATTTCGCAATAGCGCACTGCGGCCCCCCGTGTCCTCCATACCCAACAAGAGGTTCATTTCCAATAACCGTTCCTGAAATGTGATATAGGAAATTTTTTTCTGCGTTCGTTAATGTCATTTTTTTTTTTTTTTTTGACCCTATAAAAGCTGTCCATTCTTGGAGAGTCTTTTTCCCGTTTTTTGTTGACTGCTGCTGGATCCAATTATTGGAGAGTCGCACTGGAATATCTTTCAAACAAAGCTTTGGGAAGACTGGGAAACTGAAATAAGATAATAAATAAGGACCTGGTGTACAAGCAAATAATAGTTTGAGGTTTTCCATGCCCTCACCCCCAAATTGCACCACCACCAGGCCTAAATGCTGGCACACACCCGACATGCAGTACTTCCTTAAATGCCACTGGCAAGTGCGAGACCAGCTCTTCCCGGGGAAGGATAACCCACCATGCATTGTTTTTTTACGTCTGAACAATTGGACAATCTGAAAAGACAGAACTTGCAGAATCCGAGTCCGTCCTCAGCTGCAGAACCTTTGGGTGCTTCTCCACACGTCCTTCTTTTATCGGTTCCAGGAAGACAACGTGCCGACTGGCTCCAGCTTTGCGGCTGTTGGACCCGTCGGTGGCTGGGGGGGTCCCGCAAAGGATGGAGGACTGGGCGCTGCTCTCCTGCGGCGGACTCGGAGTCTGCGGCGGCTTTGAGCAGCAACGGAAACAACGACAAGGAGTCATGTAGAGATAGATGAAAACCAAGACCAGGCTGACCACGCAGCCCAACAGGGTGGTGAGACCGGTGTTGAAGGACTCTTCGGGCTTGGGGAAATGCACAGTGACATTAACCTCATGGGTAGCATTATAACTAAGCCTTCTGTTGACCGCAATACACAGGTAGACTCCTGAATTCCACGGCTGAGCCTTGTGAATTTCTAAAGTGCCGTTGGGATGTATCTTGAAGCTTTGGTTGCTGTTCCCCGGCGGAAAGATAAAGTCGTAGGCTGGTGAAATCCATAGGAAGGTCGTGTTTTCCTGCGGCAAACTGGTATTACAAGTCACCATGAGTCGTTTCCCAACAAGAACTTTGAGTCCCAAATCAGGGATGTGTTGCCCTGGTCCAAGAGAGCAATTATCAAGCCCACTCTGAGATTGCAGGATCCGAACGACCGCTCGTGGCTTTCCCATGTAAAGACAGGTGTGTTCCCGGGAGAATTCCAGTACAGAAGAGAAGCCCCGGTGCTCCCAGTGGCTGATCAGCATGAACAGGGCACAGTTGCAAGTTAGCGGGTTATTGTGCAAGTACAGCCCATTCTTGATGAAGGCGGGAAGTGAGGAAACCTCCTCCACCGGCAACTCTGAAAACTTGTTGGAGGACAGATCTAGGGTACGGAGATGGGGGTTTGTCAGGTTCTGCATGGAGCTGAACGCAAAGCTGGTCAGGTTATTCCAGCTCAAGTAGATTTTGCGGATGTTGCCCAGGCGGGTGAAGGCCATCTCATCAACGTAGGTGATGAAGTTGTTGTAGAGAAGAAGTTCCTCCAGCCTGAAGAGCGCCTGGAAAAATTCCACCAGAACGGTCTGAAGATGATTTGAAGACAGGTCTAGGTGTCTCAGCTCAGTGGCGTTGCGGAAGGCGCCGGCGGACAGGGATTTTAACTGGTTGTGGCCGAGTCGCAGCATGTGCAGATGCGGGATGTTGGCCAGCCAGTCGTCCCGAAGGGACACGATGGAGTTGTGGCTCAGGTCCATACTGGCAGATGTGGCTGGCAGATTTTCCGGCACGTTTGTCAGGCTAATTTTTGTACAGCTTAGGAGGTCGGAGGCACAGATGCATTTGGACGGGCACCCAGAAGCAAACGACGATAAAGTGTCCATCGCTAGGAAGACCACCAAGCATCGTATCCATTCCCCCCAGCGGTGGCCAGTTCTCATGGTGTCCAGATCAATCCTCCTCCGCCTCCGCTCAACAGATTCTAATCTCGTCTCGGTGAGCAGATGTGGACTATTGGTCTGCTAATCATTGTTAAACACGACTCTAATGTACAAGAATGATATTACAAGAATGATATTGGGTAGATGGTACCTGGGACAGAGCAGGACGGATGATCAGATCGGAAGAATTTTATAAAGCTGCCAACATCTTCGCCCTTCTGTGTCTTTCTCTCTCTCTCTCTCTCGGAGAACATGAACTTCTCAGACAAGGACAAGGACTTGGGCACACAGCGTCATCTTCTCCTTGATCAATATCTTGTGGTAAGTGGTGGCCTTTCTTTTTTACGCGGAGAATAGAAGCGTCCTTATCTGTTCTGGTGAGGCTGCCGGTGAATAGACTTTTTTTTTTTTGTCGAGAGTTGAATCAATGCAGGAGTCCTCTTACAGTTGCTGATTGAAGCTGTCTGTACTGGAAGCACTTTCTGACTCTTCCTCCCTCCCCTCCCCGATGTCTCATTGTCTCCTCCGTCATTGGTTGTGTAGTGCTTACTCGTCCCTCCCTGAATAATATTCTCAATGGCTCTCTAGCTACTTCATGAAACCCTTGGAGGGGGGGGGGGGGGGCAGAGATCCTAATTCCAATCCTAGGAAAATGATGGGAAAACCATCAAAGCGAGGTCCACAGAGCAGATGTGGTGCCCCTGGTGGGGTGGGGGTGGGGGGGGGGGGTCATGCAATGGTGGTCTCAATAGTATTAGAAGAAAGAGCTGACCTGTGATAACGAGAGCGATTACCACGTAATGGACACGTCTTACTTCCCACCAATTAGTAGCTGCACTTGTGTGTATTGGGAGTAATGGGAATGGTAATGATGTTACAGATGAAAACTTTTTTTATTGCTACCATTACATTTGTAATAAAGGAATATTAGTCTGGGCTGGTTGTGCAGAGATTTTAGGACTCCCTGTTCAATCGCTTTCTTAAACAATCGTCCTACCTCTGAATGTGTGTGCAGAGAACGGTGGGATGAAACCTCGGAGGGCACTAATGGATTTTTTTTATTTTGTTTTCAAAGAGATTTTGTAGAAGGTGAAAGGCTTAAAGTGATCCTAAACACACTGTTTAATTTACATTGTCCCTTCAATTTCTGTATAAGGATGATGGCACTAATTTATTTTTAATAAAAAATAAAAAAATCTAAATACCTTTTTTTTTTTTTTTTTTTTTTTTCTCAAAATCGATATACAGCTGTCACATGACTCAGCGCACTCCCAGCCTGTCTGAAACAAACAGGAGCTTCTAATCCTCTGCTGCTGGTCACGTTTTTTTTATTTTTACATTTTTTATATTTTGCTCACTTGGACTTTTCTTTGGACACTCATCACCAGTCTCTGGGTTTATTTGCATTTGTATTTTCATTTTTGTTTTTTCATTAGTGATTAATGGGGTTTATTTCCCATTTGTTTCACTTTTATTGTTGTATTTTGCTTCACATATAAGCGCCACACTTTTTGTATCGTTCAATATTGAACCCTACGGACTAATGCCCCGTACACACGGTCGGATTTTCCGATGGAAAATGTGTGATAGGACCTTCTTGTCGGAAATTCCGACCGTGTGTGGGCTCCATCGGACATTTTCCATCGGATTTTCCGACACACAAAGTTGGAGAGCAGGATATAAAATTTTCCGACAACAAAATCCGTTGTCGGAAATTCCGATCGTGTGTACACAAATCCGACGGACAAAGTGCCACGCATGCTCAGAATAAATAAAGAGATGAAAGCTATTGGCCACTGCCCCGTTTATAGTCCCGACGTACGTGTTTTACGTCGCCGCGTTTAGAACGATCGGATTTTCCGACAACTTTGTGTGACCGTGTGTATGCAAGACAAGTTTGAGCCAACATCCTTCGCAAAAAATCCTAGGATTTTGTTGTCGGAATGTCCGAACAAAGTCCGACTGTGCGTATGCCCTATAAGACTGGGATGTCATTAAAGTTCATGTGCGTGTAAAGGCAGGCGTCCCAATACTTTGAAAATCTAGCGTATATTTGAAAACAAATCTTTATTATTTTTTTGGCAATAACATGGTATGGGCGGATTTTTTTCAGTCACAGGCTGTGTCACGCCCCTCCAGCCTGTGTCTTAAAGTGACACTAAAGCTTTGTGTTTTTTTTTAATTTTTTTTATAACAAACATATCATACTTACCTCCACTGTGCAGCTCGTTTTGTACAGAGTGGCCCCGAACCTCCTCTTCTGGGGTCCCACGGCGTCTCTCACGGCTCCTCCCCGCATTAGATAACCCTCTAGGAGAAGCGCTAACCCGGGGGGGATACCGTGCAGGCGCCCTCCCGAGTCATTCATTCGGCGTCCATAGAAGCCGAATGTATGACTCGGCTCCGCCCCCCGGTGCCCGGGTCATTGGATTTGATTGACAGCAGCGGGAGCCAATGACTGCACTGCTATCAATCCATCCAATCGGGACCCGAGACACCGGCTTTCGCTGGTGTGCTCGTCCCTGGGACGTGATAGAGGGGGTTAAGGTAAGTAAAACGTGGGCTCGGGGGGGGGGGGGGGGGGCTGCAGCATTACAGGAGGTTTTTCAAAGAATGCATTGAGGTGAAAAACCTTGAAGGTTTACAACCCCTTTAAGCTTAGTACATATGGGCCGAATGTCGGGGGACATCTAATCTACATGTAATATTCCGCCCCTATTGTGTTTAGCTGGTTAGTAGACATGGAGGTGGGAGTGGGCTGTCATTTACCTCTGTGTATACGCCCACACATGTGACTCTATAGTCACATGGGCTGCTCAAATGTGATAGGGAGGAAATGCACAGCATAGAAACTCACAGAAAACTGAGCATGTGCAGAGCTGCCAACACTGCTCTGCAAAATCCCCAACTGAATTGGGGACATGGACAGCAGGGGGAGATAGAGAGCAGCAGGATCAACCAGTTCTTTTTGCAGAATACAGATAAGGAATCTCATAGTGAGTATGAACAGCATGGAATACACCATTTATAAGATCGTTTTTTTTATGATGAGGGGTATTGCCATCCCTGGTGTGAAGAACAATGGTTCTGGATGTGTAGACAAGAGAAGAAGGTAAATTATTTACCAGAGGAATGAAGTGCAAGAGATGGATGCGGCTTCAATTTTTGGAGTTGAGATGCAGCAGAGGTACACAAGGAGGTTAAGGATGTGGAAAAAAAATCTGGATGAGCAATTAAAGATGGAGGAAGGAGCTGCAGTTTCAGCAGGACAGTAGAAAAAAGATGGTGTACTGTGTCCGTTGGCGGTGAAGGGTTACTTAAGCCGCCAAGGTAGAAGAAGGGTTATGGATGGAGGGAAAGAGAAAGTGGCGATGTGTTACAGGAGGAGCAGAGGTATGGAAAAGGCGAATGGATCCAGGAAAGGGTAACAGATTGAGCAGAGGCATGGAAGTTAGCATGGGTGGAGTTGAGGTTTAAAGTGACACTAAAGGTTATTTTTTTTCTTTTTTATTATTATTTTTTTTTTTTATAACAAACATGTTATACTTGCCTCCACTGTGCAGCTCGTTTTGCACAGAGTGGCCCCGAACCACCTCTTCTGGGGTCCCCCGGTGGCTCCCACAGCTCCTCCCTGCATCAGATAACCCCCTAGGAGAAGCCCTTTCCCGGGGGATTTACCTTGCGGCCGCGCTCCTGTATCCAGCATTCGGCGTCCATAGACATCGAATGCCGGACTCGGGCCCCATCCCCTCCCCCGTCATTGGATTTGATTGACGGCAGCGGGAGCCAATGGCTGCGCTGCTATCAATCTATCCAATCAACAGCCGAGAACCCCCTAGCAGAGAGACGGTGCGTCCCCGTGGGACAAGTTCGAGGGTTCAGGTAAGTAAAACTGGCGGGCATAATGCATAGGATGTCACAAAATCACGAACCTTTACAACCCCTTTAAGTAATGGAGGTACAGGAAGGGGTTAAAGATGTCCTGCGGGAAAGGCTTATGGAAGAACGAGGACGCAGGAAAGAGTTACAGATCGAGAGAGTGCAGAGAATAGTGATGGATAGATTGAGGGTTCAAGAAAAAGTTACGGATGTGGTTGGGGCAGGGGAGCCGGAGAGAGGGTGTGAGAGAGAGAGCTAGGGATGGGGGGGGGGGATGGGGAGGATGGAGTGCAGAGGATGGTTAAGAGTTTGGGGTGCAGGAAAGGGTTACAAATGAGGTGGGGGGGGGGGTGGGAGTTACGGATGGAGCAGAGGTGTGGGAAAGGATATTGAATGGAGTGGGGGGTGGCAGAAAGGGTTTTCGATGAAGGGAAAGGGTGCAGGAGAAAGTCAAGGATGGAGCAAGGAGCCTGTGCAAGAAAGGGTTGGGGGTGAAGTGGGGGGTGCAGCAAAGGGCTATAGATGAAGTAGGGGAGCCTGTGCAGGAAAGGGTTACAGACTTGAGGGGCTGTGGGGGGGGGTGCAGGAAAGGGTTACGAATAGAAGAATGTGTGGGAAAGGGCTATTGATGGAGCTGGGGTGTGGGAAAGGGTAACGGATAAAGTAGGAAGCCTTCGCAGGAAAGGATTACGGGTGGCGCGAGAAGCCTGTGCAGGGATGGTGGTGGGGAGTGCAGAAAAGGGTTACGGATGGTAAGGGGTGTTAGAAAGGGTTATGGGTAGAGTGGTGGTTTGGGAAAGGTTTACAGATCGAGGGTGTGTGGGAAACAGAAGGGGTTGTGGATAGAGGGGTGTGTGGGAAAGGGTTATGGATGGAGGGGGTGTGGCAAAAGGTTAATGGCGTCGGGAACCTGTGCAGGAAAGGGTTACAGGTAGAAAGGGTTCTGGATAGAGTAGAGCAGGGGTTCTCAACTCTGTGATCAAGTATCCCCAACAGGCCATGTTTGCAGGTCTTCCTTTATCTTGCACAGGTGCTTTAAATCAGTCAATGGCTTGGTATTGTGTACAGCTATTTTGTCTAAGAGAAATTGCCAAAACATGGCCTGTTGGGTACTTGAGGACTGGGTTGAGAACCACTGGAGTAGACAGCGTTTGCAGGAAGGGGTTACGGGTGGAAAGGGTTGAGGATAGGGTATGGAGCGTTTGCAGGAAAGGGTTATGGGTGGAAAGGGTTGTGGATAGAGGGGTGTGTGGGAAAGGGTTATGGATAGAGGGGTGTGTGGGAAAGGGTTATGGGTGGAGGGGGTGTGGCAAAGGGTTAATGGCGTTGGGAACCTGTGCAGGAAAGGGTTACAGGTAGAAAGGGTTCTGGATAGAGTAGAGCAGGGGTTCTCAACTCTGTCCTCGGGTACCCCCAACAGGCCATGTTTGCAGGTCTTCCTTTATGTTGCACAGGTGCTTTAAATCAGAGTCAATGGCTTGGTATTTTGGACAGCTATTTTATCTAAGAGAAATTCTTAAAACATGGATTGTTGGGGGTACTTTGAGGACTGAGGTTGAGAACCACTGGAATAGAGGGCGTCTGCAGGAAGGGGTTATGGGTGGAAGGGGTTGAGGATAGAGGGATGTGTAGGAAAGGGTTATGAAAGAGGAAGTAAACCCTCTGGGGAAAAAAATAAATAAATAAACACTCTGCAAGACAAAGGCATAATGAGCTAGTATGCATAACATACTAGCTCATTATAAATTACTTACCTGAGATCAAAGCCGCCGAAACGGTCCTCGTTCCCCTCCTCCGTCGCCGCCGTATCTCCCGGAACGACTTCCGGGTGTCGCGGCTCCGGCGCTGTGACTGGCCGGAGCCGCGATGACGTCACTCCCGCACATGTGCGCAGGAGCTGCCACTAACGGCACGATCTCTCTTGGAAACTGCACGCTCAGTGCGCCTGCGTAGACATCAGTGCCTGTCTTTTGCAAATATCTCCGTGTAGGTTTAGGAGGTATTTCTTGCACCTACAGGTAAGCCTTAATCTAGGCTTACCTGTAGGTAAAACTGGTCTGTAAGGGTTTACAACCAGTTGTATGGAGGGGGCGTGGCAAAGGGTTAACGGCGTTGGGAACCTGTGCAGGAAAGGGTTACGTATGGAAAGGGTTCTGGATAGAGTAGGGCAGTGGTTCTCAACCCTGTCCTCACGTACCCCCAACAGGCCATGTTTACAGGTTTTTCTTTATCTTGCACAGGTGCTTTAAATCAGAGTCGATGGCTTGGTATTTAGAACAGCTATTTTATCTAAGAGAAATTCCCAAAACATGGCCCGTTGGGGGTACTTGAGGACTGGGTGAAAAACCACTGGAGTAGAGAGTGTTTGCAGGAAAGGTTTAGGGGTGGAAAGGGTTGAGGATGGAGTAGGGATTGTTTGCAGGGAAGGGTTAGGGATGGAAAGGGTTGAGGATGGAGTAGGGATTGTTTGCAGGGAAGGGTTACGGGTGGAAAGGGTTGAGGTTGGAGTAGGGATTGTTTGCAGGAAAGGGTTGAGGTTGGAGTAGGGATTGTTTGCAGGGAAGGGTTAGGGGTGGAAAGGGTTGAGGATGGAGTAGGGATGGTTTGCAGGAAAGGGTTAGGGATGGAAAGGGTTGAGGATGGAGTAGGGATTGTTTGCAGGAAAGGGTTAGGGGTGGAAAGGGTTGAGGATGGAGTAGGGATTGTTTGCAGGAAAGGGTTAGGGATGGAAAGGGTTGAGGATGGAGTAGGGATTGTTTGCAGGAAAGGGTTACGGGTGGAGCGGGGAGCCTGTAATGTGAGTATTTCCCTCTCACTCTTGGCTTCACTTTGTGAGGATTTAATGGACAGGAGATGTGATCGGGGGCCTCCCCAGGGCCTCATTTTATTTATTTCTAATGCAGGAGAGACACCCGCAGCCAGAAAGACGGTCTGACAATCCAGCTGTCCGCTCCCAATCGTCACAACTTGGAGTTGCTGTTTTAATATCTTGTGGTTGTCACAGGGCAAAGCATGCTGGGACTTGCAGTTTACCGATGTAACGTTCTAGTCCCGCAACCTTCTTCTTATGCCTGTGACACTATGGGGGGGGGGGGGGGGGATTTACTAAAACTGGTGCAGCAGTGCATGGTAGCCAATCAGCTTCTGCTTTCAGCTTGTTCAGTGAAGCTTTGGCAGTAAAACCCGGAAGCTGATTGGTTTCTATGCAGAGCTGCGCTGGATTTTTCACTCTCCGGCTTTAGTAAATCTCCCCCAATGAAGACTCCACTCCACCTATAATTTGCACAGCCAATTATCCCATCGGCAATGGAAGCCGCTGGTTCTGAGGCCCTTTATTTAGCCTCTGTCCAGTCACTCTTGTAATTTTAGCACTAGGTGGCGCCGTATTCTGTTTCCTGTACATCTGCTGGAGACTCTTATTCCATGTCCTCTCTGTGTGTTTAACCATTTTGGTGAAGTTTAATAAAACTAAAAGGGAATCAAAGTGGCAGTTTGGCTGCTGCAATCCGCTTGTATTTTATTATTATTATTTAAGATGATTTCATCAGAAGTGGCTCAATGCAAAAAAGAAGCAAAAGTCTTTCCGCCATTTATATAAAGAAGGACTCCTCATGTGTGCAGAGCAAACGATGGAGACTGGAATGAGCATTCGCCCGTCTGTGCTAAGTGCGGGTGGGAGGACTGAGACCGGGGATTGCAAGGCTCATGGGAACATCTGTCCTGTCCTGTCCTGTTGGGCTCCAGTGCACATTTTTTGGCAGATTTTATGGAGAAATGCCTCAGCTGGAATCCTTTATAAATTTTATTAGGTTTCTTGGGCTTTATCCAGCACTGTATTAATATGATAAAAATGAGAAATCGCTTAGATCAGCAAAACTGCAGCCCTTCCTGCTGCTATCTGGCCCTCGGGGCATTCACTCCTCCCACTGATAGGAGGCACTATGCTCCTGCTGATGCCTACAGCGGACCACTATTCCTCCCACTGACACCACTGATGGGTCACTCTGCCACCCCCCCCCCACTGACACCACTGATGGGTCACTTCCCCCCCCCACTGACACCACTGATGGGTCACTCTGCCCCCCCCCCCCACTGACACCACTGATGGGTCACTCTGCCCCCCCCCCCCCCACTAACACCACTGACACTCTGCCCCCCATTGACACCACTGATGGGTCACTCTGCCCCCCCATTGACACCACTGATGGGTCACTCTGCCCCCCCACTGACGCCACTGATGGGTCACTCTGTGCCCCCCCACTGAAACTACTCATGGGTCACTCTGCCCCCCACTGACACCACTGATGGGTCATTCTGCCCCCCCCACTAACACCACTGATGGGTCCACTGATGGGTCACTCTGCCCCCCTATTAACACCACTGATGGGTCACTCTGCCCCCCATTGACACCACTGATGGGTCACTCTGCCCCCCATTGACACCACTGATGGGTCACTCTGCCCCCCATTGACACCACTGATGGGTCACTCTGCCCCCCATTGACACCACTGATGGGTCACTCTGCCCCCCCATTGACACCACTGATGGGTCGCTCTGCCCCCCACTGACGCCACTGATGGGTCGCTCTGCCTCCCATTGACACCACTGATGGGTCACTCTGCCCCCCATTGACACCACTGATGGGTCACTCTGCCCCCCCCATTGACACCACTGATGGGTCGCTCTGCCCCCCACTGACGCCACTGATGGGTCGCTCTGCCCCCCACTGACGCCACTGATGGGTCGCTCTGCCTCCCGCTGACGCCAGTGATGGGTCCCTCTGGCGCCAGTCATGGGTAACTCTGCCTCCCATTGACACCACCGATGGGTCGCTCTGCCCCCCCCCCCCACTGACACCACGGATGGTTCACTCTGCCCCCCCCACTGATGGGTCACTCTGCCCCCCCCACTAACACCACTGATGGGTCACTCTGCCCCCCATTAGCCCCACTGATGGGTCACTCTGCCCCCCACTGATGGGTCACTCTGCCCCCCACTGACGCCACTGATGGGTCGCTCTGCCTCCCATTGACACCACTGATGGGTCACTCTGCCCCCCATTGACACCACTGATGGGTCACTCTGCCCCCCCATTGACACCACTGATGGGTCGCTCTGCCCCCCACTGACGCCACTGATGGGTCGCTCTGCCCCCCACTGACGCCACTGATGGGTCGCTCTGCCTCCCGCTGACGCCAGTGATGGGTCCCTCTGGCGCCAGTCATGGGTAACTCTGCCTCCCATTGACACCACCGATGGGTCGCTCTGCCCCCCCCCCCCCACTGACACCACGGATGGTTCACTCTGCCCCCCCCACTGATGGGTCACTCTGCCCCCCCCACTAACACCACTGATGGGTCACTCTGCCCCCCATTAGCCCCACTGATGGGTCACTCTGCCCCCCACTGATGGGTCACTCTGCCCCCCACTGACACCACTGATGGGTCACTCTGCCCCCCACTGACACCACTAATGGGTCACTCTGCCCCCCACTGACACCACTGATGGGTCGCTCTGCCTCCCGCTGACTCCAGTGATGGGTCACTCTGTCTCCCATTGACACGACTGATGGGCCGCTCCCCCCCCCACTGACACCACGGATGGTTCACTCTGCCCCCCCCCCCCCCACTGACACCACTGATGGGTCACACTAGTCTTTGCTGCAATGCACTTACGCTGACAGGAGGAGACAGCAGAGTGATGACCTTATCAGCTGCTGCTCCTTCATTGTCCAGTCAGCAGGCTGAGGGTGTGTGCTGAATCTGGATTTGCTGTCTGGCAGGTGTGGCTGGATCGCAAAGATTGTCTGCACAGAGTAATTGTTTTACGGATGCCCTATTTGTTTAGCTTCAAAGGAAATAGAGTAACTTTTTTTTTTTTTTTTTTTTTTATAGTGTTACCCTAATTTTGGTATTTAATTTAAAAAAAAAATAGGGTTGTCTGGATAATGTTTTTTCCCCCACTCCTCCCTAAAATGCGTCAACAACCCAGGAAGCTTTGGACGCTGGCAGGATGACGTCACTGCCACAGTGGACTCGGTACCATTGCCGACCCTCCACAGTACAGAATGTATGTAAAGTTGGGAGTGCCTGGAACAAATGATCAGATTGTTTAATATGATGTGGAATTGTCTAATGAAAGTAATACGGCCAACGCGTTTCGGAAGAAGGTCTCTCCCCCCCTACATACGCCTACTGGATATCTCCGCTACCGCAGCAGATCCTCACAATCCTGCGGCCAATTCTGATACCTGCCGTTGATAGTTGTATAATGTGTATGGGGAATATGATCTGATCTGTGTGTACAGAGAAATGTGATTTGTCTGCATTCTCCTACATCTCCTCTGTTTACTTCCTCAGGATCCAGCGAGCCACCAGCGTATTATTGGCGGATCCTTGCTTCCAACTGCGCTCCATCCAGTACTTGCTGGGGCAGATAGAGCTCAATACCCTGGGAGCTGCAGCGCCCCCTGCTGATAAGAAGCATTTCTCCCTGCAGGCCTGTAAGTACCAACATCTCTGGGCGCATACTGCCCTCTGTGTGATATACTTCTATGTATATAGAGACCCCCTGATATAGTGACATGTACATAGAGACAACCCCCCCCCCCCCCCCCCGACACACAGATATCTATGTAGAGACCCCCTGATATACAGATGCATACATAGAGACCCCCCAATATATTGTTGTGCATAAAGACCCCACAACATACCTATAGGTACATAAAGACACCACCCCTTTATATAGTGATATGTACATAGAGACAACCCCCCCCCCCCCCCCCCCCGACACACAGATATCTACATATATACTGTTGTGCATAAAGACCCCACAACATAGAGACCCCCCAATACCAATATACTGACGTACATAGAGACCCCTATGATATACTGAAATGTACTATATCAGGGAGGTCTCTATGTTCATATGTACATAGAGACATATCTAATATATGTACATGGAGACTCCCTGATATACAGATGCATACATAAAGACCCCCCAATATACTTATAT
Organism: Lithobates septentrionalis; assembly: GCA_037952835.1. NCBI lineage: Eukaryota > Metazoa > Chordata > Amphibia > Anura > Ranidae > Lithobates > Lithobates septentrionalis. The sequence goes on from JBBDGP010004472.1 coordinate 141,352, forward strand.
ACATAAAGACCCCACAACATACTTCTATGTACATAGAGACTCCCTGATAAACATAGATCTACATAGGCACACCCCCCCCCGGAGAAGAAGAAAGGGGGTGGGGGACAGTAGTGATCACATGTCTGTCATTTTGAGGTTTTCTGCTTTTAAAATTTTTTTTTTTTTTTTTTTAAATAATAAACACACAAAATATGTAACATTTAAAGAGAAGGAAAGATTATCGGGACTGAAGTTATTTTCCCATCAGATGAGACGATTAGAGCTGAAATTTTTAGGCAGAAAATTTTGAAAAATGGCCACAAAGGATATAAATCTACTTTTCATGTACTTCTTCAGACTCCTCATGCATTGGAACTGACAAAGGGTCAATGGTGGACATATAGTGTAAAACTGGCCCATATAAAGCTTGTTGGTCGCCATATTGAGATGTTTTGGGGTTGAGGCAGAAAGGAAGCGGATGAGATCGAACTCTTCAGGCAGGATGTCCATTCTAATGATAAGAGCTCCAGAGTTCTGATGTTACCAGTCAGCCAGAGATGGGGGTAGCTGTAGGGAGTTGTGGCCACATGTTGAAGCGTTTGCCAATGCTGACTACGTGCTTTGGTTACTGATCACTTTGAATCACTTTGACCTGCCTTGTTCAATAGGCTGAAATCTTCCTTATGAAACGGCCTCTCTCAGTTGTCTGCACTGCCCATTGAAAAGCAGATCTCTCGATGAGAATGAGAAATGTCAACACCTCAGGCCTGGTTTGGAATTGAGGATCTTTTGACTGTTTTTCAGGATTGCAGAGCACCCCCCCCCCCCATCACAGCACCTTCTGGGCACCATGCCCACAGCATCCATTCTCTTGGCACCCCCCAGTCACCCATCCTCTGGGCACTCCCTCAATCATCCTTCCCTTGGGTCCCTCAATTATCCGTTCTCTGGTCCCAGCAATCATTAATCCTCTGGGCACCCCCCAATCATCCATTCTTTGGGCACCCCCAATCATCTATCCTCTTCCCCCTCTCAATCGGTCATCCTATGGACACTATGTTCCCCCGTCGTCCATACCCTGGGCATCCCTCCATCCATCTGTCCACTAGGCCCCAAGAAATTCATCCTCTGAGCCCCCCAATCAATCATTCTCTGGGTACTCCCCCCCCCCCCCCCCCCATTCATCCAATATGCGCCCACACCTCTTATTATCCATCCTTGGGCACTCCTCCAATCAGCCATCCTTTGGGCACCCCCAAATCATCTATTCTCTAGGCACCAAGCCTTTTGTGGGGGTGCTCAGAGGATGGTTAACCAAAAGCGTGCTGTCCAGAGGATGGAGGATTTGGGGGGTGCCCAGAGGGTGATGACTGGACGGGTCCCCTAAGAATGGATAACAGGGTGGTGTAGTGCCCATTGAATGGATGATTGGGGGGGTGTTCCCAGAGGATGAATGATTTAGGGAGCTCAGAGGATGGTTAACCAAAGGCGTGGTGCCCAGAGGATAGAGGATTTGGGGGGTACCCAGAGAGTGATGATTGGAGGAGTCCCCTAAGAATGGATAACTGGGTGGTGTAGTGCCCATTTGATGTATGATTGGGGGGGGGGGGGTCCCCAAAGGCTGAATGATTGGGGGGCTCGGAGGATGGTTAATCAAAGGCTTGGTGCCCAGAGGATTTGGGGGGGGGGTGCTCAGAGGATGATGATTGGAGGGGTCCCCTAAGAATGGATAACAGGGTGGTGTAGTGCCCATTGGATGGATGATTGGGGGGGTGCCCAAAGGATGAATGATTGGGGGGCTTGGAGGATGGTTAATCAAAGGCTTGGTTCCCAGAGGATAGAGGATTTGGGGGTGCCCAGAGGGTGATGATTGGACGGGTCCTCTAAGAATGGATAACAGGGTGGTGTAGTGCCCATTGGATGGATGATTGGGGGGTCCCCAAAGGCTGAATGATTGGGGGGCTCAGAGGATGGTTAATCAAAGGCTTGGTGCCCAGAGGATAGAGGATTTGGGGGGGGGTGCTCAGAGGGTGATGATTGGAGGGGTCCCCTAAGAATGGATAACAGGGTGGTGTAGTGCCCATTGGATGGATGATTGGGGGGTCCCCGAAGGCTGAATGGGGGCTCAGAGGATGGTTGATCAAAGGCTTGGTGCCCAGAGGATAGAGGATTTGGGGGGGGGGTGCCCAGAGGGTGATGATTGGAGGGCTCCTATAAGAATGGATAACAGGGTTGTGTAGTGCCCATTGGATGGATGATTGGGGGGGTGCCCAACGGATGAATGATTGGGGGGCTCGAAGGATGGTTAATCAAAGGCTTGGTGTCCAGAGGATTTGGGGGGTGCCCAGAGGGAGATGATTGGAGGGGTCCCCTAAGAATGGATAGCAGGGTGGTGTAGTGCCCATTTGATGATGGGGGGGGGGGTGCCCAAAGGCTGAATGGGGGCTCGGAGGATGGTTATTCAAAGGCTTGGTGCCCAGAGGATAGAGGATTTGGGGGGGGCAGAGGGTGATGATTAGAGGGGTCACCAAAGAATGGATAACAGGGTGGTGTAGTGCCCATTGGATGGATGAATGGGGGGGTGCCCAAAGGATGAATGATTGGGGGGCTCAGAGGATGGATTATTGGGGAGGCCCAAAGGATAGATGATTGGACTGCTGCCCAGGGGATAAATAATGGGGCAACATGGTGTGCATGAGGATGACTGATGGAGAAGGGGCAATGGATAGATTGGGGTGTGCCAAGAGGTGGTGGGCGGAGGATGGATGATTGAGGGGGTGCTTAGAGGATGGTTAGCCAATCATCCCACCTTCTGGTCACCACACCTCCCTGCCCAGGTAATATCCACCCTCTAGGCACCACGTTGTCCCTCTCACCCATTTTCTGGCCAGTGTAGCGCCCCTCCCATCAGCCTTTCACTGGCACAGGAGCCCCCCCTATATCGCCTGGCCGACTTGGAACCCTTCCTCCGTCATCCATCGCTCCATTCCAGTAGCACAGGAGTGGATTGTGTGACGGGATATTTTATTAATGTGCCGAGTATTTATAGAAAGCTCTATTTTTGGATAGAAAAATGACCTGTGGGAGAGAGTGGACACAATTCCCTGGAGGATGTCATCGCTGCCGTCCTTGTTTGTTCCTCGCCTGTAACCCTTTAACGGGCAACAAACCAATAGAATGGAGAAACCGGAACCTCCCGCTTTGCCATTTAACTGTTTATGTAAAACACCAGTCGGCGGCCATGTTGGGGGTCTCATGACGCATTGAGGCTGAATCGTCATTTGGTTGTTGTAATAATCATTCATGTCCTATTCCACAATCTTTACAAATATTGAAAAGCAGCAACTTGTTTACTATATTTGTGAACTTCCAATTTTAGCAGCAGCTGCACCTAATAATAATTGGTTTCTCTGTTTGGGGTGGATGACCCCCTCATAGGGTATTTAGGGGATCCTTTGCAGGGAGATCTCTCCTCTTCTTTCCTAAAAAAAAATGTTGGTGATTGATGAACATCGGACTTCTTCTTTTCAGCAGAGCTGCTGTTGGCACCGGCTTCGGTTCTCCATCTCTTCCTATGAAGAATCCACTAGAGGCAGCAGAAATGCCAGAATCCAATCCCTGGCGCCCTCTAGGGGACTCGACAGGAATAACATGGAGAGGTCAGGAAAGTGGATGTAGTGACCACAGTTTCCATTGAGGGATGAGGGAGACCACCGTACAGAATCCACAAGAGCCATGAAGAGCAGCTGCTCACTCCACCCACAATGGGAGGAATAGGATTTAGGTGGAGTGGATCCATTAGAAGCAACTAATCCATCTGAGTATAAGAAAAAAAAAAAAAAGTTGCCCTTCTCGCCAATTAATAAGCTGCAGATTTTTTTAGCACATTTTATGTCAATCAGCTTTGTTTGAATCCAGCATTTCACGGCTGCTCCGGCCTCTGATGGCGATATGGAACATTCGTTGAGCGTTTGCTGAATTTTTGTACATCGGCGGGAATTTAGGAATTGTGATGTCATTTTTAATTGTCTCCATACAGACACAGAGTACATCACTGCGGAGGAGCTGAGTAAGGTGAGCCGGATGTTGGTGCATCTGAGTGAGGAGTCCAAACAGGCGGCGGCCACCACTCAGGTAAGGGTCATCTCAGTCTTGTATGGGGGGGTCTGTGTTTTTTTTTTTCCAGATGGCAGCCCCCTGGGAGCAGGGTGTAGTGTGGTGGCTGATGGTGGAATGTGGTGGATGATGATGGCGGAGGGTCATGCAGTGGCAGGGTGTGATGCAGTAGCTGGTGGTGGGAAGTGGTTAGATGGATAATGCCAGCATGGCGTTGCTGACAGCGGCATGTCAGGCTGTAGGTCATGGTGGGGTGTGTGGCAGGTGATGGCGAATGTGTTTTGGAGTGGCTGATGGGGTGTTGTGCCATAGCTGGTGGTGGGCGGGGTATGGTGCTGTGGCTGATGCTGAGATTTGGTGTGGTGGCTGGTGATAGGGTGTCATGTCTTAGCTGATGGAGGGGGGGTAATAGATTTGGTGATGGTGCAGTGGCTGCTGTGCCATGGCTGATGCTGGAGTTTGGTGTGATGGAAGGGTGTTGACATAGCTGATGGTGGGGTGCGGTGGCGGATAATGGAATGGTATGCGGCGGCTGATGGTGTAGTGTTGTGCAGTGGCAGGATGTGGTGCTGTAGCTCATGGCGGCATTTGGTGTGGTGGCTGAAACCATCATGCGATTGCTGATGGCAGGGTGTCATGCCGTAGCTGATGGTGGTGTGGCAGGTGATGGTGGGGTGTTTTGCGGTGGCTGATGATGGGGTGTTGTGCCATAGCTGATGGCGGGCAGGGTGTGATGTGATGGCTAATGCTGGGGTTTGGTGTGGTGGCTGATGGCAGGGTGCTGTGGCTAATCGCTGGGGTAGTACAGTAGGGGAATGACTAGGTGTGGTGCAGTGGCGGATGCTGTTCTGGTGTGGTGATGGTTGAGTTTGGTGTAAAGGCTGATGGCAGGGTGTTGTGACATAGCTGATGGTGGGGTGTGGTGCAGTGGTTGAGAGTTGGGTGGCATGTCATAGCTGATGGCAGATGGGGTGTGGTGTGGTGGCTGGTGGCAGGGTGTCATGTTTTAGCTATAAGCGGGAGGTAATACGGCAGGGGATGGCGAGGTGTGGTGGGGTGGTTTGTCATGACTGATGGTGGAGTTTGGTCTGATGGCAGGGTGCTGTGACATAGCTGATTGTGAGGTGCGGTGCGATGGCTGATGGTGGGGTGGTGTGTCATGTCAAAGTGGATGGTGCACAGGGTTTGGAGTGGTGGCTGATGGCAGGGCATCATGTCTTGGCTAATAGTGGGAGGTAGTATGGCAGGGGGTGGCGAGGTGTGGTGCAGTGGTTGATGGTGAAGTTTGGTGGGGTGGCTGATGGCAGAATGTTGCTGTAGGTGAAGGTTGGGGGTGCGGTGGCAGGATGTTGCCATAGGTGAAGGTTGGGGTGCGGTGGCTGGTGGCAGGATGTTGCCATAGGTGACGGTTGGGGTGCGGTGGCAGGATGTTGCCATAGGTGACGGTTGGGGTGCGGTGGCAGGATGTTGCCATAGGTGACAGTTGGGGTGCGGTGGCTGGTGGCAGGATGTTGCCATAGGTGACGGTTGGGGTGCGGTGGCTGATGGCAGGATGTTGCCATAGGTGACGGTTGGGGTGCGGTGGCAGGATGTTGCCATAGGTGACGGTTGGGGTGCGGTGGCAGGATGTTGCCATAGGTGACGGTTGGGGTGCGGTGGCTGGTGGCAGGATGTTGCCATAGGTGACGGTTGGGGTGCGTTGGCTGGTGGCAGGATGTTGCCATAGGTGACGGTTGGGGTGCGGTGGCTGGTGGCAGGATGTTGCCATAGGTGACGGTCGGGGTGCGGTGGCTGGTGGCAGGATGTTGCCATAGGTGACGGTTGGGGTGCGGTGGCAGGATGTTGCCATAGGTGACGGTTGGGGTGCGGTGGCAGGATGTTGCCATAGGTGACGGTTGGGGTGCGGTGGCTGGTGGCAGGATGTTGCCATAGGTGACGGTTGGGGTGCGTTGGCTGGTGGCAGGATGTTGCCATAGGTGACGGTTGGGGTGCGTTGGCTGGTGGCAGGATGTTGCCATAGGTGACGGTTGGGGTGCGGTGGCTGGTGGCAGGATGTTGCCATAGGTGACGGTTGGGGTGCGTTGGCTGGTGGCAGGATGTTGCCATAGGTGACGGTTGGGGTGCGGTGGCTGGTGGCAGGATGTTGCCATAGGTGACGGTCGGGGTGCGGTGGCTGGTGGCAGGATGTTGCCATAGGTGACGGTTGGGGTGCGGTGGCAGGATGTTGCCATAGGTGACGGTTGGGGTGCGGTGGCAGGATGTTGCCATAGGTGACGGTTGGGGTGCGGTGGCTGGTGGCAGGATGTTGCCATAGGTGACGGTTGGGGTGCGTTGGCTGGTGGCAGGATGTTGCCATAGGTGACGGTTGGGGTGCGGTGGCTGGTGGCAGGATGTTGCCATAGGTGACGGTTGGGGTGCGGTGGCTGGTGGCAGGATGTTGCCATAGGTGACGGTTGGGGTGCGTTGGCTGGTGGCAGGATGTTGCCATAGGTGACGGTTGGGGTGCGGTGGCTGGTGGCAGGATGTTGCCATAGGTGACGGTTGGGGTGCGGTGGCTGGTGGCAGGATGTTGCCATAGGTGACGGTTGGGGTGCGGTGGCTGGTGGCAGGATGTTGCCATAGGTGACGGTTGGGGTGCGGTGGCAGGATGTTGCCATAGGTGACGGTTGGGGTGCGGTGGCTGGTGGCAGGATGTTGCCATAGGTGACGGTTGGGGTGCGTTGGCTGGTGGCAGGATGTTGCCATAGGTGACGGTTGGGGTGCGGTGGCTGGTGGCAGGATGTTGCCATAGGTGACGGTTGGGGTGCGGTGGCTGGTGGCAGGATGTTGCCATAGGTGACGGTTGGGGTGCGCTGGCTGGTGGCAGGATGTTGCCATAGGTGACGGTTGGGGTGCGGTGGCTGGTGGCAGGATGTTGCCATAGGTGACGGTTGGGGTGCGGTGGCTGGTGGCAGGATGTTGCCATAGGTGACGGTCGGGGTGCGGTGGCTGGTGGCAGGATGTTGCCATAGGTGACGGTTGGGGTGCGGTGGCAGGATGTTGCCATAGGTGACGGTTGGGGTGCGGTGGCAGGATGTTGCCATAGGTGACGGTTGGGGTGCGGTGGCTGGTGGCAGGATGTTGCCATAGGTGACGGTTGGGGTGCGTTGGCTGGTGGCAGGATGTTGCCATAGGTGACGGTTGGGGTGCGTTGGCTGGTGGCAGGATGTTGCCATAGGTGACGGTTGGGGTGCGGTGGCTGGTGGCAGGATGTTGCCATAGGTGACGGTTGGGGTGCGTTGGCTGGTGGCAGGATGTTGCCATAGGTGACGGTTGGGGTGCGGTGGCTGGTGGCAGGATGTTGCCATAGGTGACGGTCGGGGTGCGGTGGCTGGTGGCAGGATGTTGCCATAGGTGACGGTTGGGGTGCGGGTGGCAGGATGTTGCCATAGGTGACGGTTGGGGTGCGGTGGCAGGATGTTGCCATAGGTGACGGTTGGGGTGCGGTGGCTGGTGGCAGGATGTTGCCATAGGTGACGGTTGGGGTGCGTTGGCTGGTGGCAGGATGTTGCCATAGGTGACGGTTGGGGTGCGTTGGCTGGTGGCAGGATGTTGCCATAGGTGACGGTTGGGGTGCGGTGGCTGGTGGCAGGATGTTGCCATAGGTGACGGTTGGGGTGCGGTGGCTGGTGGCAGGATGTTGCCATAGGTGACGGTTGGGGTGCGCTGGCTGGTGGCAGGATGTTGCCATAGGTGACGGTTGGGGTGCGGTGGCTGGTGGCAGGATGTTGCCATAGGTGACGGTTGGGGTGCGGTGGCTGGTGGCAGGATGTTGCCATAGGTGACGGTTGGGGTGCGGTGGCTGGTGGCAGGATGTTGCCATAGGTGACGGTTGGGGTGCGGTGGCTGGTGGCAGGATGTTGCCATAGGTGACGGTTGGGGTGCGGTGGCTGGTGGCAGGATGTTGCCATAGGTGACGGTTGGGGTGCGGTGGCAGGATGTTGCCATAGGTGACGGTTGGGTTGGGGTGCGGTGGCTGGTGGCAGGATGTTGCCATAGGTGACGGTTGGGGTGCGGTGGCAGGATGTTGCCATAGGTGACGGTTGGGGTGCGGTGGCTGGTGGCAGGATGTTGCCATAGGTGACGGTTGGGGTGCGGTGGCTGGTGGCAGGATGTTGCCATAGGTGACGGTTGGGGTGCGCTGGCTGGTGGCAGGATGTTGCCATAGGTGACGGTTGGGGTGCGGTGGCTGGTGGCAGGATGTTGCCATAGGTGACGGTTGGGGTGCGGTGGCTGGTGGCAGGATGTTGCCATAGGTGACGGTTGGGGTGCGGTGGCTGGTGGCAGGATGTTGCCATAGGTGACGGTTGGGGTGCGGTGGCTGGTGGCAGGATGTTGCCATAGGTGACGGTTGGGGTGCGGTGGCAGGATGTTGCCATAGGTGACGGTTGGGGTGCGTTGGCTGGTGGCAGGATGTTGCCATAGGTGACGGTTGGGGTGCGGTGGCTGGTGGCAGGATGTTGCCATAGGTGACGGTTGGGGTGCGGTGGCTGGTGGCAGGATGTTGCCATAGGTGACGGTTGGGGTGCGCTGGCTGGTGGCAGGATGTTGCCATAGGTGACGGTTGGGGTGCGGTGGCTGGTGGCAGGATGTTGCCATAGGTGACGGTTGGGGTGCGGTGGCTGGTGGCAGGATGTTGCCATAGGTGACGGTTGGGGTGCGGTGGCTGGTGGCAGGATGTTGCCATAGGTGACGGTTGGGGTGCGGTGGCTGGTGGCAGGATGTTGCCATAGGTGACGGTTGGGGTGCGGTGGCAGGATGTTGCCATAGGTGACGGTTGGGGTGCGTTGGCTGGTGGCAGGATGTTGCCATAGGTGACGGTTGGGGTGCGGTGGCTGGTGGCAGGATGTTGCCATAGGTGACGGTTGGGGTGCGGTGGCAGGATGTTGCCATAGGTGACGGTTGGGTTGGGGTGCGGTGGCTGGTGGCAGGATGTTGCCATAGGTGACGGTTGGGGTGCGGTGGCAGGATGTTGCCATAGGTGACGGTTGGGGTGCGGTGGCTGGTGGCAGGATGTTGCCATAGGTGACGGTTGGGGTGCGGTGGCTGGTGGCAGGATGTTGCCATAGGTGACGGTTGGGGTGCGCTGGCTGGTGGCAGGATGTTGCCATAGGTGACGGTTGGGGTGCGGTGGCTGGTGGCAGGATGTTGCCATAGGTGACGGTTGGGGTGCGGTGGCTGGTGGCAGGATGTTGCCATAGGTGACGGTTGGGGTGCGGTGGCTGGTGGCAGGATGTTGCCATAGGTGACGGTTGGGGTGCGGTGGCTGGTGGCAGGATGTTGCCATAGGTGACGGTTGGGGTGCGGTGGCAGGATGTTGCCATAGGTGACGGTTGGGGTGCGTTGGCTGGTGGCAGGATGTTGCCATAGGTGACGGTTGGGGTGCGGTGGCTGGTGGCAGGATGTTGCCATAGGTGACGGTTGGGGTGCGGTGGCAGGATGTTGCCATAGGTGACGGTTGGGTTGGGGTGCGGTGGCTGGTGGCAGGATGTTGCCATAGGTGACGGTTGGGGTGCGGTGGCAGGATGTTGCCATAGGTGACGGTTGGGGTGCGGTGGCTGGTGGCAGGATGTTGCCATAGGTGACGGTTGGGGTGCGGTGGCTGAGTGCCGTTGCTAATGGTGGGGTCTTTGTGCAGCAGCCAGCCGTTCCTCTCTCTGAGACTTGCTGACCTTTCCTGCTGACGAAGTGATCAGTTTACTGCAGATCGGCATAAAAATAGTTTTGTTAGGAGAAAGTGATCCTCGCAGGGGAAGTGCAGCTGCCCGAAGTCCTCTGCATTATTAATGCTCCTTTATATCCTGCATCACCTTCCAGCCGCACAGCACAGCTCCCCCCTCCCCCCCCAAACACGTAATCTGCCGCTGCAGTGCTGCAAACAGATGTGTCCTAAGTCACCATTTATGATGTGATTTGTGTTTTTTTTTTTTTTTTTTTTTTTTTTTATTTCAGCCAACCAGCGAGGAGGACCTGTGCCCCATCTGCTATGCTCACACCATCTCCGCCATATTCCGCCCTTGTTCCCACAAGTCCTGCAAGTGAGTACCGCCGTTCTCTCCTTCCCCCAACTCTCCTGTCCTTTCCTTCACAGAAACCTGAACTGGTTTGCTCCTTCTAAAATGCTAGTTGTCTGGCTGTCATGCCAATCCAGTGGCTTTAGTACATGACCTGAAGTAAAAATGCAGGTCAGGATTAGCTTTTGAAGTGAGAAGATCGTTGTGGCAGCCAGGCACCTAGGCGTTTTCAGAGATAGTTGTATCCTGTGTCCTACTAAAACTGGAGAGTGCGAAATCTGAGGCAGCTCTGCAATCTCCAATCAGCTTCCGGGTTTTACTGTCAAAGTTCAATTGAACGAGCTGAAGGTAGAAGCTGATTGGCTCTCATGCACAGCGGCACCAGATTTTGCACGCTCCAGTTTTAGTAAATCAACCCCAATGTGTTCTACGGTCTGCTAAAAAAATCTTTGCACACGTGATGTGTCTGTGGACATTTGGGATCCATTAGAAATATGTGGACCTGCATTTCCTGTGACTCCGCCCCCTCCTTCCCGATTTCCGCGCTGCACCCCATTAATGTGTCTGTTCCGGTTTCCCCTCTCCCCCCCCCGCAGGGCGTGCATCAATCAACATCTGATGAATAACAAGGACTGCTTCTTCTGTAAGGCCACCATCACTGGGGTGGAAGACTACGAGAAGCCGACGGCCACCTAGCCCCGCCCCTGCGGAGCCTGTCAACATTTCCCCTAGCACACGAGAGGGGTGTTATTGAGTTTACAGCTTTATTTTTTAAATGTTATTTAAATGTGCAGTTTCTGCGCTCCCCTGTTTTCTGATTGGACGGGCTGCTCCATGTGGCAGGCTGTCGGGAGAGGGGGGGGTGGGGGGGGAGTGGTGTGTGTTGTGTGTACTTGTATTAACCACCTTGTCCCGACAAAATGGGCAACTCGGCAGAAAATCGAACCACGTCACTTCTGCTGATTTGGACGACAACACCGGCTACCGAATACAGTCCGGTACGGGAGGATTTTGCTGTTTTCACAGCACAGTGGCCAACCAGGACAAAAGTTGTCACCGCCTCGGAGGCGGCCATTTTCTTGGTTAGTTTTCGGAGCGGATTAACAATCTCCGCTCACCATAACGTGCACCGGAGTTGTGTCCAAACAGCAATTCGTAAAAAAAAATTAACAGCAATTCGTCAAAATCTGCAATCTATGATGGTTAAAAGAAAATAAAGGTTTGCTCATTCTGCCAGGTACGAGATTTTGTCAGCACACCGGCCAAATCTGCCTCCGCGCACCGCCTGCGGGTTGCTTCTTGGCCTGCGGTGGGTGGTTGAGGCCTCCCCGAGCAGTAGAGGATTCTGGGAGATTGTTTCCCTGCAGCAGAGTTTACAAGATGCATTTTTATCATTTATATCTGTGAGTGGTCACAGAGCAGAGTATTAAATTATTTATCCGTCTAAAAATTCTGTGTGCTCAGGCTTTCATTTCCTCGCGGGGGGGGGGGGGGGACCTAATGGGTTGAGGGGTGCTGGGGATAGTACAGAAATCTGCATAAGTATTCACCCCCTTGGGGTTTTCTGCATTGTGTAATCTTTCCTTCCCCTGTCAGTCATTGATCCATATCAGTGTTTCTCAATGCCAGTCCTCAAGGCGCCCCAACAGGTCATGTTTTCAGGATTTCCCTCGGATGAAACGGCTGTGGTAATTACTAAGGCAGAGAAACTGATCAAATCACCTGTACAAAATAATGGAACTCCTGAAAACATGACCTGTTGGGGGCGCCTTGAGGATTGGAGTTGAGAAACGCTGATCTATATTTTATCGGCCATAATATCAGTGAATATCAGGCTAGTGTTTATGTTGCATAAGTATTCACCCCCTTTGACTTTACTATTAGTTGAATTAAAGCCATACATGGGCAATAATTTTTCACTGACCACCAATAATTCAGATCAATCAAGAAATCATTTTTTTTTTTTAATCTCATGGTTTCCAGGCTAGAGGAGAGATTTGGGGTCTTTCAGACCCCCAGATCTCTCCATAAAGAGGACCTGTCATCCCTTATTTCTATTACAAGGGATGTTTATATTTCTTGTGATAGGAATAAGAATGATTAAAAAAACAATTAAAAGGGACAGTGTAAAAAAAATTTAGATTAAAAAAAAAAAGTTTAAAGCGCCCTCGTGCGCAGAAGCGAACGTAGACGTAGGTCGCGCCCGCATATGTGAATGGTGTTCGCACCACACATGAGGTATCGTATCGCCGCAAATATTATAACAAGAGCAATAATTCTAGCGCCAAAACTTCTCTATAACTAAACAGGTAAACTGTAAAAAATGTTAAAAGCACCGCCAATGTAGATTTAAGTACCGTAGTTTGGAGCTATTCCACAAGCGCAAGCAATTTTTAAAGCGTGGCATGTTGGGTATCTATTTACTTGGTTTAACATCATCTTTTATACCTTACCAAAAATTGGGTTATATATTGGGTTTTTTTTTTTTTAATTACCATTGATTATAAAGTGTAATTTTTTTTTTTTCCTAAAAAATAGTGTTTGAAAAATCGGTTCGCAAATATTGTGTGACATGAAAAATTGCAACACCCACCAATTCGTGCTCTAGGTCAGTGATGGTGAACCTTGGCACCCCAGATGTTTTGGAACTACATTTCCCATGATGCTCAACTACACTGCAGAGTGCATGAGCATCATGGGAAATGTAGTTCCAAAACATCTGGGGTGCCAAGGTTCGCCATCACTGCCCTAGGGGTCTCTGCTTAAAAAATATATAATGTTTGGGGGTTCTGAGTAATTTTTTGGCAAAAAAATAAAAACATAAAAGATTTTTACGCGTAGGAGAGAAATGCCAGAATTAACTCAGTAGGGGAAGGTGTTGATTCACCTTTTCAGAAGAAATAAAAAAAAGTGAACCAACACCGTACAGCGGTTTCTCAAACGCAATTTTTTTGGGGGAAAAATACACTTTGATGAATTTTAATGCAAAAAAAACAAACAATATATAAGCCAATTTTTGGTAACCTATAAAAGATGTTACGCCAAGTAAATAGATACCTAACATGTTGCGTTTTAAAATTGCGCACGCTCGTGGATTGGCAACAAACTATGATACTTTAAACAGGTAACCTGTAAAAATTAAATTTTTTTTTTTTAAAGTGTCAGCTATGGAGAATTTTTTTTTTTGAGTTACAGAGGAGGTCTAGTAATAGAATTATTGTTCTCGCTCCAACGTTTGTGGCGATACCTCATGTGTGTGTGGTGCGCACATTGTTTACATATGTGTTCACTTCTGCGCACGAGCACTAAAGGATGAGGGATTAATCACTAATCACTTTTATTCCTATTATAAGGAATGTAAACATTCCTTGTAATACTAGCAATAAGGGATGACAGGTCCTCTTTGTGGAGAGATATGGGGTGTATAAGAACCCAAATCTCTCCTCTACTGTTTAAAAGCAAAAGATAAAAAAAAAAAAAAAAAAAAAAAAAAAAGTCACTTCTGGTCCAGAGCAAAAGTAAACAAATGTATTTTTTTCATTTTTTTTTTTTTTTTTTTTTAAAGCAAAAGATCAAAAAAAGTTTACTTTCGCCATGGACCAGAAGTGACGTTATGAGGTCGCTCTGGTCCTCCAAGATCATAAAAAGGTGTTGAGAGACGGTGGGGGTCCGATCCTGGAAAGCGATCCAGCGGCTTGGACCTCTTTCACGAGAAAGCAAATTCCTAGCAATAAAAAAAGGGGTTATGGCTAATAACTTCAGCCATAACCTTGGTAAACCACTTGCAAGCCATAATGTGTTTACATATTGCAGTTGGCAAGTGGATATAGCGTGCGCGCGCGTTCACTTTTTCAGAAGCAATAAAAAGGTGAACCAACACTTTAAGCATAGAAATTGTACTGCTCCCCTGACACCCCCATCTAGTGGTTAATCTGTGAATCACTAGAATACGCCAGCAGACCCACCTTACCAGCTGACAGCTCAGCATCCTTGTAGGCAAGTACAGCAGGGACCATGGGGGGTGGGGCGGGGAGGGGGGTGTGCGTCGGGGGTTAGGTCATCCATTTCTGAAAAGGGGAACTAACACTTTAAGAGATAAGACACCAGCCGCAGAGGGAGAGCATTGTTTTAGTGAGTCGGCTGACTCATAGATGCGTATGGTTGGGGGGAGGAGCAGTAAAGTGCAGCCACTGTATAGCAGAGAGCAGGCCTGAGAATGTAATGAGGAGTAATAACATCCCTCCCTATCCCCCCCATATACAAATATTTGAAGTTTTGACAAAACCCGCTTCAAAAAAAACACAGATCCAATTTACTCTTTTCAATGATTGTTTTATACATATAAATATTCCTTTTCAGTATGTTGTAGAAATCAAAAAGATAAAAATCCCAATTCAATCCATTTTGAACAAAATGCTTCATATAATAATAATAGTAATGGGGAGGATTTATTTCATTGGTCCAACGTCTAATCCTCCGTCTTCCCTCCCGGCCTCTAGAAGCCGATATCATACAGACAGGTGATAGATTTCAGTATCTGAATCCCGATGTTGTTATATAATATTGATATTGTTCCCCATCTTTACATACAGGCCATAAACAGTGAGCTGGGCTGAGCCAACCTGTACCACTGACAGGGGGGGGGTACAACCAGAAATAATGCCCCCCGCAGCCGGCCAGCCTGACTGTGCCTCTCCTCCTTCAATAGCTCTCATATTGATCATCAGTCATGTTCTCACATTGGATCCATTCATACGTTGCTCCCCCACTTCTCGCCCTGGTCTTCCTCTGGCTGATCCTCTAGTAGGCCTTGCTGGACCCCCCCTCCCCCCTGGGCACCACAGCTGACCCCAGTCACGATGCCTGCTCCGTGGAGCCTGTGGATGTGCGTTCAGCTTTGTAGGTTGTCCGGGGTTCCAGCAGACAAGTCTGGAGAAACTGAAGACATGATAAATGGGTGAGAGATCATGGCAGAGGGTTATATTGCCCCCATTCACTGACTGCCTGATATCTACCCCCTGGGCAGATAATATTAGAAATTGTAGGGGCCCCGCATGATGTTGCACTCCAGACCCTTGCTACCCCAATAGAGCCTGGTATGAGAGTTACACAACTCCCCCCCCCCCCCCCCCCCCCAAAAAAAAATCAGTGGTATAAGAGTCACATTTTATATAAAAATAACCTGAAAGTGATCAGTTATCAATGTGTAAATAAAGCTTTACAGGTGTGAGAAGCCTCCGATGGAAGTGGTCGTTCTTGCGGTGTAGGGGCTTCATTCACAGAGTTGTGGATTAGGTTGAAGGGCCGCAACCGGATTTAATCCAATTCAGAACTGTTTGTTTGTTTTTAGTTTTCTTCACCCCTCCAAAGTCCAGCTAAAGGCTTCTCACCTGGGTTGTTGGTGATATATTTATTCCTACATCCATTCCCGGCATAGACCCGGGGGGCAGTTCTTCCCATTGCAGTTGTAAATGTCCAGCTGGTCGGCTAATCTGGGGAATCTTCTCTGCTGCGGTCATCCAGGATCTCGGATGCAGCTCCCCGACTAATGGAGACGGAGGCAGTGGCTGTTTCACATAATAAAATAACATTTGGAAGATCTAATCCAGGCAATCCCAGTCTGAAGTACGATAACCCTCCCTGTGCTGGCAGCTCTGGTGAATACTGATTACAGCTGTGAATTGGGGCCCCTCTATGGACAGGTAGTGCATACCTATAAGTGACTGAGGCCCCTCCAGGGATTAGCAGTGAGAAATCCTTCAGTGGTTATATACAAGGCGGTGGGAGTAGGACGATCAGGGTGGATTGTCTGCCATTATAACCTTCATTTCTTCCGTTATAAGGCACCTGTGAGACCCCCACATACTTAGTGCAGGGGGGAGAGAGACAATAACCCCGCTACCTACAATGTACAGGAGAGAGATCTCACCCCTTCCCTACCAAATGCAGAAGAGAAACCCCCAACCCCCGCCACCATATAACAAGTACAAGGGGAGGGAGACCCCCATCATATACTGAGGGTGAGAGAGGGAAAGAACCCAAACCACCACATGCAGGAAAGAGGGCGACCCCCATCCCACTGCATACTGAGTGCAGCAGAGGGCGACCCCCATCCCACTGCATACTGAGTGCAGCAGAGGGCGACCCCCATCCCACTGCATACTGAGTGCAGCAGAGGGCGACCCCCATCCCACTGCATACTGAGTGCAGCAGAGGGCGACCCCCAGCCCACTGCATACTGAGTGCAGCAGAGGGCGACCCCCATCCCACTGCATACTGAGTGCAGCAGAGGGCGACCCCCATCCCACTGCATACTGAGTGCAGCAGAGGGCGACCCCCATCCCACTGCATACTGAGTGCAGCAGAGGGCGACCCCCATCCCACTGCATACTGAGTGCAGCAGAGGGCGACCCCCATCCCACTGCATACTGAGTGCAGCAGAGGGCGACCCCCATCCCACTGCATACTGAGTGCAGCAGAGGGCGACCCACCACCATATACTGAGTGCAGCAGAGGGAGACCCACCACCATATACTGAGTGCAGCAGAGGAGACCCACCACCATATACTGAGTGCAGCAGAGGGAGAGACCCACCACCATATACTGAGTGCAGCAGAGGGAGACCCACCACCATATACTGAGTGCAGCAGAGGGAGACCCACCACCATATACTGAGTACAAGAGCGAGGAACACCCCATCACATACTAAGAGGGGGAAGACCCCAAACCACCACATGCTGAGTGCAGGCAAGAGGGACCCTCTCCTTCTGTAGACTGAGTGAAGGAGAAACATTTCTCCAACAGCCTGCTGAGGGCAAGAGAGAGACACCCCTCCTTCCACATACTTACTAAGACATAGAAAGAGAGAGAGAGACCCCCCCACACCCACATACCAAATGCAGGGGAGAGAGAAACCTCCCCCGTGGAACAGGAGGTGAGAGACTCCCTCTTCCTGCATAGTGGCAGTCCCCTGACCTATTAAGAGAAGAAGAGATCCCCCTCCCACCGATGGAGGGTAGGAAAAAGATCCACACCCTCATATTATGTACAAAGAGATATTCCTCCTCCCCCCTCCCAATACTTCTGTACAGGAGACAGGCGCACCCCTCCCCCAATACTATGTACAGGAGAGAGACCACTCCCCCGCCCCATACTATGATCAGATGAGTGTTTCTCTCCCCCCCCCCCCCCCCCCCTCCATAGAGAGTGCAGACAAGGACCACCCCGACCCATAACTGAACTCAGGTGAGTTTGGCACTGGTTCCTGGGGACTCCAGAGGGTAAAGGAGAACAGTGTTTGTAAACCATAACATAAAATCTCAGTCTGCAGTTCTAGAGAGCTCCATGGCACCTCTACATTATAATTCGGGGTTCCGGCACTGACTCGGCAATGCACTTGTGGGGTAAGACGTTGGCTCCGTTTAGGTAAGCTCATCGTTAACAATAACATCCTCGCCCAGCACGGTCACGTTCTCCATCCGTACCTGAAATACAAAAGACGGAAACGTCACACCCCATGCCATACATTTACAAATAATGAAGATTTGTGAACTACGGTAACCATAGCAACCAATCGCATTCTGAACTACGGAAGGAGAGATGATAATATCACAGATATGTTCAGCATTCGATGTTCAGCAGTATGGACACAATTTAGACCTCGGCATACAAGGAACTAAGGCTGCTGAATCAGCTAAAATTCAAGCTGTAGGTGGCCCTACAAACACCAACCACCTTGAAAAATTCTATCCATGTATGGCCAGCTTAGCACCCGTCACCTCACCTATAGAAATGAATAAGTGGCCTTCCGCCTACTAAGCGAAGAATTCATAACTCCTAGATCAGTTGTTGCATTGTATTACCAGTGCCTGTATGCTCGGTGTGCAGGGAATTGTATGTGTCTGTGTGTAGTTGCCTTGCACAGGTGTTCTTAACCTTATTAAAAGGCTTCTATGCCCCAACAGTATACAAAAAAAAAAAAGTTAATATTCACACAATAAAAGTATGGTAATGCAAAATATGTATTGAAATGCTGGGAGGCTCTGGATGTCACGGAGGATGGGGGGTTCTGGAGGGGGGCAGCAGACTTTGTGGTCCTGTTGAGGATGACATCTCTGGAGGGGACTGGGTCTCTTCAGAAGACTGAGGGCTTTGCAGGGGCAATGTAGAGCACTGCAGGGTCTAGGAGGCAATGTGGAACACTGTTGAAGACTGCAGGCAGTGTGTGGGTGTGTGTGTGGGGGGGGGGGGGGGGGCTGGAAGCTCTGCATCAGGCTAGGGGGCACTGTGGGAGGATGGTGGTTCAAGAGGGTGTTTGGGGACTCTGCAGCATACTTAGTGGCTCTGTCGAGGAAGAAGTCTCTGGCAGGAACTGGATCTCTTCAGGAGGCTGATGGCTTTGGCAGAACAGGGGACTGGAGGACACTGCAGGGGCTAGGAGGCACTGCGGGCATTATTGGGGGGGGGGGGGGGCTGGAAGCTCTGCAGCAGGAAAAGGGGCACTATGGGAGGATAGTGGTTCTAGAGGGGGTTTGGGGACTCTGCAGCACACTTAGTGGCTCTGTTGGGGATAAGGATCCTCTGGCAGCTAAGAGGAGCTGTGAAAGGTTGGGAGACACTGTTGGAGTATGGGGGTGCTATAGGGGCCTGAAGCTTGGGACAAGATGGGAAGCTAGGTGGTGCTGTGACCATTATGGCAGGTTGGAGGTACTATAGGAGCTGGGAGGAGGCACTGTGGTAGGTTAGTGAATCAGCAGCCAGCTGGAGGCCTGGAAAGAGCGAAGCCATGGCCCAGAACCAGACCTCAGCCCAGTGGTTGAGAACAACTAGGCTAGCAGACCAATCAGCTGACAAACTGCAGGTGGTGGCAGTCTATGCTGAATCATGTGCCCGGTGCGTGTGGACAATGAGAAAGGCGACACCAGAATTCCAGCGCACAGGATAGCTTTGTGTGGGAATCACCTAACTGCTACACAACCCTTAGCGAGCACCAGATTGTATGCGAGATTTGTTTCTGCCTGTGTTCAGACAGCTAGAACTGGGTAAGTCTCCCTCTAGTGGTGGCTGGTGGTATTGTGGCTGTGATAACTATTTCAAAGCCTTATTTTACATTCCAGGGAAGCTCTTTTCTAATTCTTCCTTTGCCAAAAAAAAAAAAAAAAAAAAAAAAAAAAAAAAAAAAGGTACTTATACAAGGCAAGCTCATTGCAACGTCGATGTGCTGCAGTGACAGACAGGGCATGATTGCGGGTTAGCCCTGAGGTGCCTTTTCCCCCAGGAAAACACAGTAGACTTACAGAATCTGTTTGTAATCTAACATACTTTTAGTTTTATATGGAGCTATTCTGCGAACCTCTGGATTCTATATTACAAGATCTAAAAAGTCTTTTAGAAAAATAAAATGACTGCCTGAATCAAATTTATGGTTCCTTGGTACCCCATGGCAGTGCCCCTTACAACACATAGCAGGGCCTTGATCAAAGGATACCTGGAACACCGGCCTCCACCATGAAGGGGGTCATTGGGGCAGATCCAATGCACAGGCAGGCGGGGGAAGAGACTCGCAGGCACCCTTTGCCCTCTCTGAAAAGGATTCTATGGTAAATCTCGGCATGGCTCACAGAATGGCGGAATCATAAAAAGCAGCAGTTTTCTAGCCTGATGGTAGGGAAAAAAAAAGCCTCGAAGCTCCAACTCACCCATTGTCCAACAGCTGAGCTCCATCCTACTATAGAAGACTCCAGCCAGGAGTGTGAGCGAATACGAGACCCCTTCATAATTGTGCAACGCTTTATCCGCACTCCGTCCTCCACCGTCACGCCTGGCCCGATCGTCACATTGGGCCCAATGCAGCAATTTTCCCCGATCTTGGCAGTGGGATCCTACAGAGAAATAGAGAAGTCATGGGGAGGTATGCATTCAGAATGGAGAGAGAGATCTATACAATATCATCACTAAGTGCAAAAGAGATGTAGAGACCCTGACCCCCCCCCACCTCGGTTATATGGCCAAAAGTATTTGAACCCCCTTCCTAATGAGTTCCAGTGAAGGTAACAATTAATACTCCATCATACAAAGACATTGTAGACAATTCTGCTCTTCCAACCTTTTGGTAACAGTTTGGTGAAGACCCTTTTCTGTTCCAGCATGGCTGTCCTCTGTGTACAAAGCCAGCTCCATAAAGACTGGTTTGGTGTGGAGGAACTCGAGTGTCCTACCCAGAGCTCCGACCTCATCCCTACTGCACACCTTTGGGACGAACCAGAATGCCAATAGGGAGCCAGGGCTTCTCATCCAGCATCAGTACCTGACCTCACAAATGGGCACAGACACTCCAAAATCTTGTAGGAAGCCTTCCCAGGGTGGAGGATGTTATAGATGCACAGGGGGACAAACTCCATATTAATGATTGTGGGGCAACCTAATATTAATGGCCAAGGGGAACCATTATATTTCAACCATAATTTCCCATATCAAATTTTTGTAAAATAAAAAGGCAGCGAAATAGGACAAAAGTGCAGTGACAGGAGAAGCTCTGATTTTACTGTACCTAATGAATAATAAATAGGTCCCTAGAAAAGAGAAGGTTTCCTCTGGCCTGTAGTTGCTGTTCTCTCCTCATGGTGGCAGCAGAGTAAAGCACCGGAGGTGTGTAGTAAATGTGATATGAGGACAGACATACAGCAGCCCCCATACACATCATTAAGCAGTGTCACCCAATTAAACCCCCGCCCCCACAGCATGTGTACATCATCTTACCACCAAGACATTCCCCGCAAAACCGGGCCCGGCGTGGAGCCAGTCGGGGTGTTTGTGTCTCACAGACTGCAGGTACATGCACATGCCAGTCAGGAAGTCTTTGGGTTGCCCGATGTCCATCCAAACCCTGCGGACAGGAAGACAATTGATGGTGGTTAGCGCTTTTCACTGGCTGAATTGTGATACTGCAGGTGACTCCCCCCCCCCCCCCCCCCTTCTCTTTCTCCCTCCCTCAGCCCCTTTCCTTCAAACTTACCTTTATTACCCCCTCAATTTCCTATCCACCCCACCTCTTTGCATTCCCTATACCCCATCTCCAATATGCATGCCCTTCTATCCTACCCCCTATTCCATCCATGGAGTCCCATATGCAGCCCTAAGAGGCCCTCTACTTATATCATTGTCATAATAGTTCTCTAAGACCCATCCTATCCACTGTCCATTCCACTAGAGTCCGATATCCCCCCCCACTGTCCATTCCACCCCACTGTCCATTCCACTGGAGTCAGATACCCCCCCCCCCCCCACCGTCCATTCCGCCGCAGTCCGATATCCCCCCCACTGTCCATTCCGCCGCAGTCCGATATCCCCCCCACTGTCCATTCCACCCCACTGGAGTCAGATATCCCCCCCCCCCCCCACCGTCCATTCCACCGCAGTCCGATATCCCCCCCACTGTCCATTCCGCCGCAGTCCAATATCCCCCCCACTGTCCATTCCGCCGCAGTCCGATATCCCCCCCACTGTCCATTCCGCCGCAGTCCGATATCCCCCCACTGTCCATTCCACTGGAGTCTGATATACCCCCCCCCCACTGTCCATTCCACTAGAGTCGGATACCCCCCCCCCCCCCCCAACTGTCCATTCCACTGGAGTCGGATACCCCCCCACTGTCCATTCCACTGGAGTCCAATATCCCCCCACTGTCCATTCCACTGGAGTCCGATATACCCCCCCCACAGGAGTTCCCCCCCCCCCACTGTCCATTCCACTAGAGTCGGATACCCCCCACAACTGTACATTCCACTGGAGTCGGATACCCCCCCTACTGTCCATTCCACTAGAGTCGGAATCCCCCCCCCACTGTCCATTCCACTGGAGTCGGATACCCCCCCCCCCCCCCCCACTGTCCATTCCACTGGAGTCGGATACCCCCCCCCCACTGTCCATTCCACTGGAGTCGGATACCCCCCACTGTCCATTCCACTGGAGTCGGATACCCCCCCCCCCACTGTCCATTCCACAGCAGTCCGATATCCCCCCCACTGTCCATTCCACCGCAGTCCGATATCCCCCCACTGTCCATTCCACTGGAGTCTGATATCCCCCCACTGTCCATTCCACAGGAGTCCCGTCCCCCCCACTGTCCATTCCACTAGAGTCGGAATCCCCCCCCACTGGAGTCGGATACCCCCCCCCCCCCACTGTCCATTCCACTGGAGTCGGATACCCCCCCCCCACTGTCCATTCCACTAGAGTCGGATACCCCCCCCCCCACTGTCCATTCCACTAGAGTCGGATACCCCCCCCCCCCCACTGTCCATTCCACTGGAGTCGGATACCCCCCCCCCCCCACTGTCCATTCCACTGGAGTCGGATACCCCCCCCCCACTGTCCATTCCACTAGCGTCCGATATCCCCCCACTGTCCATTCCACCGCAGTCCGATATCCCCCCCACTGTCCATTCCACCGCAGTCCGATATCCCCCCCACTGTCCATTCCACCGCAGTCCGATATCCCCCCCACTGTCCATTCCACCGCAGTCCGATATCCCCCCCACTGTCCATTCCACCGGAGTCCGATATCCTCCCCACTGTCCATTCCACTGGAGTCAGATATCCCCCCCCCTGTCCATTCCACTGGAGTCCGATATACCCCCCCACTGTCCATTCCACAGGAGTCCCCCCCCCCGTACTGTCCATTCCACTAGAGTCGGATACCCCCCCCCCCCCCCCAACTGTCCATTCCACTAGAGTCGGATACCCCCCCCCCCCACTGTCCATTCCACTAGAGTCGGATACCCCCCCCAACTGTCCATTCCACTAGAGTCGGATACCCCCCCCCCCACTGTCCATTCCACTGGAGTCGGATACCCCCCCCCCCCACTGTCCATTCCACTAGCGTCCGATATCCCCCCACTGTCCATTCCACCGCAGTCCGATATCCCCCCCACTGTCCATTCCACCGCAGTCCGATATCCCCCCCACTGTCCATTCCACCGCAGTCCGATATCCCCCCCACTGTCCATTCCACCGCAGTCCGATATCCCCCCCACTGTCCATTCCACCGCAGTCCGATATCCTCCCCACTGTCCATTCCACTGGAGTCCGATATCCCCCCCCACTGTCCATTCCACTGGAGTCCGATATACCCCCCCACTGTCCATTCCACAGGAGTCCCCCCCCGTACTGTCCATTCCACTAGAGTCGGATACCCCCCCCCCCCCCACTGTCCATTCCACTAGAGTCGGATACCCCCCCCCTCCCACTGTCCATTCCACTAGAGTCGGATACCCCCCCCAACTGTCCATTCCACTAGAGTCGGATACCCCCCCCACTGTCCATTCCACTAGAGTCGGATCCCCCCCCCCCCCCCACTGTCCATTCCACTGGAGTCGGAATCCCCCCCACTGTCAATTCCACTAGAGTCGGATACCCCCCCCCCACTGTCCATTCCACTAGAGTCGGATACCCCCCCCCCACTGTCCATTCCACTAGAGTCGGATACCCCCCCCCCACTGTCCATTCCACTGGAGTCGGATACCCCTCCCCCCACTGTCCATTCCACTAGAGTCGGATACCCCCCCCCCACTGTCCATTCCACTGGAGTCAGATACCCCCCCCCACTGTCCATTCCACTGGAGTCGGATACCCCCCCCCCCCCCACTGTCCATTCCACTGGAGTCGGATACCCCCCCCCACTGTCCATTCCACTGGAGTCGGATACCCCCCCCACTGTCCATTCCACTGGAGTCGGATACCCCCCCCCCACTGTCCATTCCACTAGAGTCGGATACCCCTGCACTGTCCATTCCACTAGAGTCGGATACCCCCCCCCCCCACTGTCCATTCCACTAGAGTCGGATACCCCCCCCCACTGTCCATTCCACTAGAGTCGGATACCCCCCCACTGTCCATTCCACTGGAGTCGGATACCTCCCCCCCCACTGTCCATTCCACTAGAGTCGGATACCCCACCCCACTGGTGTCAGATATCCCCCCCACTGTCCGTTCCACTGGAATCTAATACCCCACCACTCCCCACCTACACCGAGGGCTGCTGTTAGAAATCATGGCCCCTCCCATCCAGCCTAGCTGACAGAATAGTGAACCAAACTTAACAGGCGGCTCCAGCCACACGAACAAACCGCTCATTCATGAAATCAGAATACTTGTGAGAATGAGCTCTTAATTACGTTTTTTTTAATTGTTTTTGAAAATTTTAGCTTTTTCATTTTTTTTTACAGCCCTGTGGGGGTTAGTGAAATATCAGGGGGTCTAAACAGACTCCCAATTTCTCACTTTTGAGACAGACAAAGAGATTGGAGGACACCGATTCCTCAATCCTTTCTCTGCAGCCTCAGCTGCAAAGTGAATGAACAGGAAGCACTCTTTACAGAGGCTCCCTGTTCATTCACTTACTAAAGCATTGTAAACACAGGGAGAGCCACAGAGGGGGGGGGGGGGGGGGATTGGTTCCAGTAATTGTGCCCACTGCTGCTGTTCTGGGCCCTGCTATACAGGAGGGCAGGTGCTACCCCCTTATCAGCGGCTCTGTCTATACCCAAAAGTTGCTTTTTGCACCATTATACAGCCAAAAGTATACATACATGTATAATACCTATTGCAATTTTCAGAAATGTTTTTGCTTATATGGCTGACATTACATGCTATGTATACATAAAATAAAGCCCCCGCTATGCATAACAACCCAGTGCTCCCGTCTCTCCCCAATATACATAAGGCTCTATTGCAATTAAAGCCTCAGTGTCTCTCCTCCTTATTACATAAATCCCTATTTCCCTCCCTCCCATTATACACAAGGTCCCGGCCCCTCCCATTATACTTAAGGTCCGGGTCTCTCCCTCCCATTATATATAAGGTCCTGGTCCCTCCTTCCCATTATAAGGTCCCGGTCCCTCCCTCCCATTATACATAAGGTCCCGGTCCCTCCCACCTCCACCCCATTATACATAAGGTCCCGGTCCCTCCCATTATACATAGGGCCCCAGTCCCTCCCTCACATTATACATAAGGTCCCGTTCCCTCCTTCTCATTACACATAAGGCCCCGGCCCCTCCCACATCAACCCCATTATACATAAGGCCCCAGTCCTTCCCGTTATATATATAAGGTCCCAGTCCCTCCTTCCCGTTATACATAAGGTCCCGGTCCCTCCCTCCCATTACACATAAGGCCCCGGTGCCTCCCACCTCCACCCCATTATACATAAGGTCCTGGTCCCCCCCACCCCATTATACATAAGGTCCCGGTCCCTCCCACCTCCACCCCATTATACATAAGGTCCCGGTCCCTCCCACCTCCACCCCATTATACATAAGGATCCAGTGCCTCCCCCCGCTCACCTTGTAGCTCCATTGCAAATAATTGTCCTTCTTCAGCCATGGCAGGGAAAATCTCCTTCTCAATGGATGTCGGGCGCAGCTGCAGAGAGCAGACGTTGATAATGTATGATGACTACCAAACATATATATGAAGTGTGAGGATGAAAATAACCCAACAATGCAGCTAATCCACAGATCCCCCTCCAACATCAGTGATGTACTGACTCTGACATCCATATAACTACTCTTCTGGAATGATTTGATGGCCACTATAGACATGTGTATATCAGGGGCCCCTCAATACATCACTTCAACTCGGCTGAGCATACATATTTAGTTGAAAGGTGACAGTAGGAAGAGGATTGGTTGAGGTTCTCAAGCCTTGCACCTGGTCCATCATTCCCCCTGAGAACCATCAGGACGGATTGTGAAAAAGTGCAAAAGAGGACCCCAGCAAAATATACTAAGCAATGCATTGTACTACCCTGCCCATATACACCTTTCCTAGTTCCAAAGAGATCGGAGCGATTGCCAAATTTGCTCAATTGTGATGTAGCCATGAAATGGTCCCCTGATCTGGCTGGTTGGGGAAATGGTCACTTCATGTCAATGGCCAGGCTTAGATTTGAGTGACGATCCCACCTTCCTAAAGGGATCGGAAATAGAGACAATGTACCTTGGTAGTGTTCTGATGTCCCAGTAAAAAGAAGAAAAAAAATAAAAATAAAAAAAAAATAAAAACAAACGCACTGCCCCAGTACCCCACCCCACCCCAGGAAGGAACTTTCCGAGCCTGGCGTTGGGGATCTTCCCTTGCTTCCGCCATAGAGCTGAGAACAGGACGCTGGTGGTTAGAAAAGCTCATTGTTGGTTTGCTGAACGGACAAAAACTATGCAAGGAGAAGTTTGTCTCCAGGATTCAGTTCCTGTTTGTTGTCTCATATCAGCTGATAACATTCCTCCTTTACGCTGTATATGAGTCCAGGAAGTAAAAAGTCCACTAAAACAAATCAGGTGAGTGACTGAGTCACCATCACACCCAGTGTAATAAATTCCCTACCTATGGCGGCATCACAGGACTGAGGAGTGTTCCTATAGACTGGCAGAGGTACTTCCATAGACCATTACACCCAGTGATATACAATACCTTCCTATGGAGGTGTCACATGACTGAAGGGTGTTCCTATGAGCTGGCAGGGGTACTTCAATAGGTCATTACACCTAGTGATATACAATCCCTTCCTATGGCTGCATCACATGACTGAGGGGTGTTCCTATAGACTTGCAGAGGTACTTCCATAGACCATTACACCCAGTTATATACAATCCTTTCATACGGCATCACATGACTGCAGGGTGTTCCTATGGGCTGGCAGGAGTACTTCCATAGACCATTACACCCAGTGATATACAATACCTTCCTATGGCGGTGTCACATGACTGAAGGGTGTTCCTATGAGCTGGCATGGGTACTTCAATAGGTCATTACACCTAGTGATTTACAATCCCTTCCTACGATTGTGTCACATGACTGCGGGGTGTTCCTATAGACTGGCAGAGGTACTTCCATAGACCACTACACCGTTATATACAATCCTTTCATACGGCTGCATCACATGACTGCAGGGTGTTCCTATTGGTTGGTAGGGGTACTTACATAGACCATTACACCCAGTGATATACAATCCCTTCCTGTGGCTGGAGCAGCTGTGCATAGTAACCAATCAGCTTCTTACTTCAGCTTGTTCAGGTAAACTTTGACAATAAAACCTGGAAGCCGATTGGTTACAATGCACAGGTGCACTACATTCCCCCCCCCCCCCCCCCTCCCCCCATTGCGTCACATGACTGCTGGGTGTTATTATGGTCTGGCAAGGATACTTTTCTATAGACAGATCTGCTATATGGTGTCATGTGACCTGTACACCCCGATTCATTTACTGATCACTACAGTGCACAAGTCATACATGAACCCCGTCCGCACGGTCCGATTACCTGGATCCGGTTCAGTATAGACGGGCAGAAGATATATAATCCGGAGTTGATCTTGTTGGAGACGAAGACTTGGGGCTTCTCGACAAATCGCTGGATTATGCCCGTCTCTCCTTCGTATACCACCACGCCGTACTTCGAGGGTTCCTCCACCTTTGTAACCTGCGTGGAAAGCAAGATATCTTAGATTGGATTTCAGTTCTTCACCCTCCGTATTCTGTCTTTACACCACGGAAGAATGGTGATCCCCGCACTTGTAGTCCACCAACACTTTCGTAAACTCAGTAACATAAAGCCTGCATCTTGGGACAAACATGGAGCTGGAGGAATAGTCTGCGGGGAGCCTGGCGCTGCACCCGCCATCCACAGGTTGCAATGCTTTGCAAAAAAACAATAAATGCACTTTTTTTTTTTTCTGCAAATATATGTGGATATGTTATTTCTTTGCAAAATATGGACTAGGCCTTTAAGCCCCCCCACATCAAGCCATGAGCTGTAGGTAATACAAAGCCAAAAAGGAAGGTCCAGCTCACCACAATGGTCCCCTCCTTTCCGTGTTGCCGGTGGAAGCGAACCATCTCTTCGAAGGGGAAGTCGCAGATGACGTCGCTGTTCAGCACAAAGAAAGGCTCCGCGTTCTCTGTTAGTAAGTCTCTGGCGAGAGCGAGGGGTCCGGCTGTGTGTACAGGAGAGGGAGAGGGAGGGGGTCACAAATCCAGCCACACAGACCTGGACTACAAACACCAAAACATCTGCCAATTCAAGCACTGTACTGTGCAAGGCTCACCTGTGCCCAGCGGCTCCTTCTCATGGGACATGGAAATTCGGATTCCCAGCTGCCGGAGACACAAGAAACACAAGACTGAGAAATGCATGGGCTGCACGAGCCACAGACAGGACAGAGGTAAAATATACAGACACCAACATACAAAGAGGAGGATCACCGTGTCCCCTCATCAGACATACGAGATCTGCAGGAACACCGAGGATGGGGCCTGCTGCTCTGCAAATTCACACTATTTACTCTCCATCTCAGATATTGGGGAGACTCACCCTCTTCTCCTGCTCCTTCATCTCCTTCTCCAGCAGGTCTGACATGTAACTGACGGCCAGAATCACATGATTAACCCCCGCCTGTCCAGAAGAGAGAAGACACCGTCATATGGAGGACATGTATACAGAGTACAGGACAGGCACATCTGATCATACTGAAAGATACAAGAACTGACCACCCGAGAAGCAACATATCCATCAATCTGACCACAAATTACTACATGAATTTCCCTGATCAGATTTATGGATGACCCCATAGATCCTGTACACGGTACATGAGGCTGACCCCATAGACCCTGTACACGGTACACGAGGATAACCCCATAGATCCTGTACACGAGGATGACCCCATAGATCCTGTACACGAGGATGACCCCATAGATCCTGTACACGAGGATGACCCCATAGATCCTGTACACGGTACACGAGGATGACCCCATAGATCCTGTACACGAGGATGACCCCATAGATCCTGTACACGGTACACGAGGATGGCCCCATAGATCCTGTACATGGTACATGAGGCTGACCCCATAGATCCTCTACACGGTACACGAGGATGACCCCAGAGATCCTGTACACAAGGATGAACCCATAGATCCTGTACATGAGGATGACCCTATAGATCCTATACACGAGGATGACCCCATAGATCCTGTACACGAGGATGACCCCATAGATCCTGTACACGAGGATGACCCCATAGATCCCGTACACGAGGATGACCCCATAGATCCCGTACATGGTACATGAGGCTGACCCCATAGATCCTCTACACGGTACACGAGGATGACCCCATAGATCCTGTACACAAGGATGAACCCATAGATCCTGTACATGAGGATGACCCTATAGATCCTGTACACGAGGATGACCCCATAGATCCTGTACATGGTACATGAGGCTGACCCCATAGATCCTCTACACGGTACACGAGGATGACCCCATAGATCCTGTACACGAGGATGACCCCATAGATCCTGTACACGAGGATGACCCCATAGATCCTGTACACGAGGATGACCCCATAGATCCTGTACACGAGGATGACCCCATAGATCCTGTACACGAGGATGACCCCATTGATCCTGTACACGAGGATGACCCCATTGATCCTGTACACGGTACATGAGGATGACCCCATAGATCCTCTACAAGGTATATGAGGATGACCCCATAGATCCTGTACACAGTATTTTTGATGTACCATGCCACCAGTTCTATAGGTCCCTGTATACAATATACAAACAATGAGAAATAAACAGATACAAAGTATTTCTCCCTCAGCGCTCATGCAAAAAATATATATCTGCTACTATAAAAATGTAAACTGTATCAAAAAATATGTTAAAAAAAACAAAGTCTTTTAAACATTAGCAGCGCTTAAGAAGTTCATATGTGAAATAAAATACAAATAAAGATGAAAAGTTCCACTTGTGTCTTCGTTGTGTAGAGCAGGGTGTGGGGCGATGTTTTATCCCCAGCGATCCTAATGTATGGAGGACAATGATGTCAAACCTTCTCATCTCCGCACCACTAAAGTGTCCTAAATACGTTTCCTGCTTTGAGTCCAAAAAATCTTCCTACATCAGAGGCTTCTGGAGCGATTTGTAAAGGACAAATTGGGCTTTCATTTGGTAAACGGTAATGAAGATCTCCTGAACATTTTAATCAAAAGGAAAAAACCGACACAAAATACTTAATTTAGATGGAAGTATGGAGAGTGCGCTGACAGCTATCCAGATATCCATCCACGGATCCGGTCCTATTCAAGAGAACCAAGTCCATCGATATTAAACCGGTGAAAGGCGCGCTGATAACCCATCACCTTCTGGTAAGTGAATTACCTATATAGGGGATTCCCATAAAAGCAATGTGGTGAAGAATTTATCTGGGATTTTGATCAGCAGAGAGTTTGGTGTTCAACATTTTTTATAAACGGATCCACTACCACCCCACACCCTGCTCTACACAACGAAGACACAAGTGGAACTTTTCATCTTTATTTGTATTTTATTGCACATATGAACTTATTAACCGATGCTAATGTTTAAAAGACTTTGTTTTTTAAACATATTTTTTTGATACTGTATACAATATAGGAGGCCAACTCTATAGGTCCCTGTACACAGTGTATGGGGTGAATTTATAGGGCCTTGTACACAGTATTTGTTGATGTACCATCACAGGATTTCTATATGTTCCTGTATACAATATAGGAGGCCAGTTCTTCAGGTCCCTGTACACCGTATATGAGACTGGCAATATAGGTCCCCGTACAGAGTATTGGAGCGTGGCTCTATAGGTTTCTGTACACAGATTGTGAGGTCAGGAGACTGACTTTATAGATCCCTGTACACAATATAGGAGACTGGTTCTATAGGTCCCTGTACACAGTATACGAGGCCGGCTCTATAGGGCCCTGCACACACTATACGAGGCCGGCTCTATAGGTCCCTGTACACAGTATATGAGGCCAGCACTATAGGGCCCTGTACACAGTATACAAGGCCGGCTCTATAGGGCCCTGTACACAGTATACAAGGCCGGCTCTATAGGGCCCTGTACACAGTATACAAGGCCGGCTCTATAGGGCCCTGTACACAGTATACAAGGCCGGCTCTATAGTGCCCTGTACACAGTATACAAGGCCGGCTCTATAGGGCCCTGTACACAGTATACAAGGCCGGCTCTATAGGGCCCTGTACACAGTATACAAGGCCGGCTCTATAGGGCCCTGTACACAGTATACAAGGCCGGCTCTATAGGGCCCTGTACACAGTATACAAGGCCGGCTCTATAGGGCCCTGTACACAGTATACAAGGCCGGCTCTATAGGGCCCTGTACACAGTATACAAGGCCGGCTCTATAGGGCCCTGTACACAGTATACAAGGCCGGCTCTACAGGGCCCTGCACAAAGTATACGAGGCCGGCTCTACAGGGGCCTGTACAAGGTATATGAGGCCGGCTCTATAGATCCCGTACACAGTATAGAAGGCAGGCTCTAGAAGTCCCTATATACAATATAGGAGGCCAGTTCTATAGGTCCCTGTACATGGTATAGGCTATTTCTATAGGTCCAGTACACAGTGTAAGAGGCCGGCTGTATAGGTTGGTTGTGCATTTCATGTCCTCACCTTCACCAGAGCCTCCACCTGATGCAGAAGGATGGGCTTATTACAGAAATCCACCAGAGGTTTGGGGACGCTCAGAGTCAGGGGGCGGAGCCGGGTCCCAAAGCCGCCAACCAGGATTAAGGCCTTCATGTTCCTGTGACAGGGAGCAGAGCAAAAAGCAGATAAAACAGGAGAACTGACCGGTCTCTATAAATGTACAGCGCTGTGTGGGGGAGGGGAAGACGATGCTCCCAATTAGACATCTTGGGGGCCCTCAAGTCTCAGCTCTGACCGGGGCCCGGGTGCGGTGGTAGGATTCAGGAAAACCGCCGTGGCTGATAAATTATATTTTAACCACTTGCCGACTGCCGCATTTACATATACGTCCCTTTTTTGGGGGGCGGATATTGTTGTTATGGCAACAGCTAGCTGCCATAACCCCGGTATCCCTGTGTTTGCTCGGCTACAAGATAAAAGTGGTCTCTGCGGCGGATTCGCCGCGAGATCACTTTTAAATCGGTGGTGGAAGAGGATTTAAGAGGACCTGTCATGCTTTTTTCTATTACAAGGGATGTTTACATTCCTTGTAATAGGAATAAAAGTGACACAATTTTTTTTTTTTTTTTAAAAACAGTATTAAAATACATAAAATCAAGTAAAATAAATAAGAAATAAAAAAAAAAAAAAATTTTAGAACGCCCGTCCCGCCGAGCTCACGCGCAGAAGCGAACACATACATGAGTAGCGCCCGCATATCAAAACGGTGGTCAAACCACACATGTGAGGTATCGCCGCGATCGGTAGAGCGAGAGCAATAATTCTAGCCCCAGACCTCCTCTGTAACGCAAAACATGCAACCTGTAGAATTTTTTAAACGTCGCCTATGGAGATTTTTGAGGGTAAAAGTCGCCATTCCACGAGCAGGCACAATTTTGAAGCGTGACATGTTGGGTGTCAATTTACTCGGCGTAACTTCATCTTTCACAATATAAGTGACAAAAATTGGCCTAACTTTACTGTTGTCTTATTTTTTTAATTCAAAAAAGTGATTTTTGTTTTCTTCAAAGAAAGTGCGCTTGTAAGACCGCTGCGCAAATACGAATGTGAAAAAAAGTATTGCAACAACCGCTATTTTATTCTCTAGGGTGTTAGATTAATAAACTATATATAATGTTTGGGGGTTCTAAGTAATTTTCTAGCAAAAAAAAACAAAAAAACAAAAACGGTTTTAAACATGTAAACACCAAAATCTCCAAACGAGGCCGGTCCTTAAGTGGTTAATGACCCCCTGAGCCGGAAGAGCGGCTCCACCCCGGAGAATGAAATGAACACACAGATATCGCCCGTCACCTCACCGGGCAAACCGGTTCTACCGCTATGACAAAGGAAGAGACATTTCCCACCGACTAATCACCCACCCGCCGTGACACCCGACATATGGAGGCAGAAACAGGGGACAGCTGGTTGCCATGGGATACCACACATCATCTGGTTGCTATCGGATACAGCGGACAAGTGGTTGCTATGGGATACCACACCATCTGGTTGCTATGGGATACAGAAGACCAGTGGTTGCTATGGGATACCACACATCATCTGGCTGCTATAGGATACAGAATAGTGGTTGCTAAGGGATACCACACATCATCCCCACTCTCTGTACTTCCCTCTGGTTGGCTGTCAGGTGACACTGTGGAACTACAACCCCCAGCAGTGCTGTAACCCCCCTCCATACAATGCTGGGCCTTGTAGTCCTCTGGAGATCTCTGTATAGGTTTGGGGGATGGTGTCAGTGCACTACAAATCTCAGCCCGCCCCCCCCCCAAAGAGCCCTGATGGGGATGCTGGGAGTTGTAGTCCTCCAGCTCATACACACAGACTCCCAGCAGGACATGGGGGTTGTAGTGTCTCTGAGGTACCACAACTTCCCAGCATGCTGTCCCCCCTCCCCCAGCAGAGGCCATGCTGGGAGTTGTAGTCCCCCCAGAAGTCTCACCTGCTCCTCTGTCAGCTTCCAGCTCAGCACCATTCAAACCTGAGGGGCTCCTCTGAGAAAGGGCGGGGCTATCCACACACTTCCTGTTCCGGACCCGCCCCTGGACCCCGCCCCTTTCTCCTCCCCCCCGGGCTCTCACAAGGGCTCAGGCGGCTCTGCTCGCTCTAGGGGCCCCGGGGGCCGCACTGTACGCTCACGCCGCGCTCTGCCTCTCTCAGCTTTCAGCTCCTTCCGCCTCCACAGGGGTTGGGCGGCGGCTTTCAGTCTGGCGGTGGAAACACCCCTAAGCGGTCATTCCACCAATCAGGGAGCGGCACACCTCCCACAGCGATTGGATGGCGCTGACCAATCAGAGCTGAGAGAGACCGCTGCTATGGAGACAGTTCCAGCAACGCGGAAGAGCTGGTGACAGGAGCTGGTGACGTCGGCAAGAGGCGTCACGTGGCTGAAGGCGGCCAATCACAGACAACCCTGCTTGACAGAGGAGCGGAGTCTTTGTTCCCATAGCAACCGGTCACATCGATCTGTAAGGCCTCATGCACACAAGACGCTGTTAAACGCGCGTTCAGAGGCAGTTGGACACTTTTTTCAACTGCCCCCCAACTCATTCAATGTTATCCTATGTGTGCATGTACACAGTCTCGTTTTTTGGCGTTTTTTAGGCAGTTGTGTTTAACCTCGTTTTTCCAGAAGGAAAATAAATCTGTTCAGACGCAAACGTTTTCCACGTTTCAGACGCCAAACGCGGCTAAACGCGGGTAACCTCAAATTTGGTGTGCAAACACAGCGGAACTAGCACTACAACATAACTACATTTGGGGTTCCTAGCACTAAGTAGCTTTGAGATATGGGGCCCCAAAGTCGGGTCACAAAATGTCATTCTCTGCTCTGCAGCAGTTAAAATTTATGAGCTTAGGGAGGGTCTTTGTTATCTAAACGCTTCTAGACGCAAACGCGGTAAAACGCCACTAAACGCAACATACAAACGCGGCAAAACGGGCGTTTCTAAACACCGGTTTCAGCTTTTAAAAACGTGTGTTCAGCAGAGTTTGCATCGGCGTCTCGTTTGCATGAAGCCTAAAAAGTCGCACAGCGTTCCTGCTGGGGCTACATTCAGCCATTCACTATAATACCCGCCATCCCAATCCCCGGGGCGGAGTGCGGCTTTATATTTATATGTCCAACTAAACAATCCAATCAGAAGTCAGTCCACTGACACCTGAGTCACTCAGCTCTGCCCCCTTCCAACCTTTAGGTCCAATCATAGCTATTAAAAGGCCTGAGCCGACCCCCGCGGATCTTCACATTCCCATATAAGGAGTAGAGAATTTCTGAGTACTGAGCTGGGAAGAGTGAGGGATCCTCATCCCAAAACCGGAGGGGAAAAAACAACTAACACCCAACTATATATATATATTATATATATATTTACTGTGACCTACCTTCGGGCTCCTCCCACAGGCCATGACGCCCCTGCGGGCTCCTCCCACAGGCCGTGGCCTCCCTTCAGGCTCCTCCCACAGGCCGTGACCTCCAAGTGGGCTCCTCCCACAGGCCGTGGCCTCCCTTTAGGTTCCTCCCTCAGGCCGTGGCCTCCTTGCTGCTTCACACACAGGCTGTGAACTCCACCCACAGGCCATGAACCTCCCTGCGGGCTCCAAGCACAGGCCGTGACCTCCTTGCACGCTCCAAGCACAGGCCGTGACCTCCCTGAGGGCTCCAAGCACAGGCAGTGACCTCCCTGAGGGCTCCAAGCACAGGCCGTGACCTCCTTGTGCGCTCCAAGCACATGCCGTGACCTCCCTGAGGGCTCCAAGCACAGGCCGTGACCTCCCTGAGGGCTCCAAGCACAGGCCGTGACCTCCTTGTGTGCTCCAAGCACAGGCCATGACCTCCTTGCGCGCTCCAAGCACAGGCCGTGACCTCCCTGCGGGCCCCAAGCACAGGCCGTGGCCTCCCTGCGGGCTCCACCCACAGGCTGTGACCTCCCTGGGACTCCACCCACAGGCCGTGACCTCCGTGCAGGATACTCCTGCACATTGTGACCAACCCGTAAGGATACTCGTGCACACTGTGATCTCATACACACTGTGAACTCCCTGCAGGCTCCTCATGCATGCCATAAGCTCCCTGCATCCTCATTTCATGCCATGATCTCCCTGCATCCTTCCCATAGACGCCATGATCTCCCTATGGGCGCTGTGATTATCCTGCGGGTACCTCACACACTAAGCTGCACTAAATCAGGCAAACGCTGTATACCCAACCCACCAATCAGGAGCCATTGGGTGCTGTCAAAGCATGACCCCACCAGTTAGTATTTGCCATGAACTGGGCAGAGTCCCCCCCCCCCCCCCCACCTACCTTGGTGAAGGGGAGTAGCTTGCGGGTCCGGATGACCCTTGGGGCTATGCTAGCAGGGGTCTCCGCTCCTGGTGGGGGACATTCCAGCCGCCCAGACTATTAGAGTCACATCTTGCTCCTCTCCCCTTGCTGGATTGGTCAACATTAGGGATGAAGGCGAAAAGTAATTTGCTTACTGGTGGCAGTTAATGCCGGGAGGCTGCATGGCTTCTGTATCATGTGACTGCTGTAACTGGCTCTCACAGCAGTCACATGATCATGAGCCCATCCCACTGGCTACTACTCCGAAGCTTTGACCGAGGACTGTGGGTAAAAGCTTAAATGGTGGTAGTGACGAGAACTTGGTGGAAGAAGACACCTTGCCCGCATCCCTATACGACTACACAATGGGAAATTTCCTCTAGTGGGACTTTGCAAGGCAGGAGTCTTCAAACAGTAATGTATCAAAAAAATATATATTATTTTATTATGAAAAGTTAAAACATGACAACAATAAAAGAGATGGATGCCAATAAATTCAGATGGTGGCAAGAAAGGGAGTATACATGTCTGTTTACAACAATACAGTTAACCCCACACAGACTGTTCCGGCAGTGGGCTGGAAGAGAGGTCCGACGCGTTTCAAGGTTGTAAATGTTGAAACCTCCACTTTAGGGGCTCATGGTGAGGTATGTAACCATGTTTCACGGTGGGAATGGTGTTCTTTGGATGATGTGATGTGTTGGGTTTGCGCCAGACATAGCGTTTTCTTTGATGGTCAAAAAGTTTAATTCTAGTCTCATCAGACCAGAGCACCTTCCTCCATACATTTTGGGAGTCTCCCACGTGCCTTTTTGCAAACTCAAAACGTGCCATTTTGTTTTTTGGTGAAAGTAATGTCTTTCTTCTGGCCACTATGCCATAAAGCCCAACTCTATGGAGCGTACGGCTTATTGTCGTCCTACGTACAGTAGGGGTGCGCATCTTCACTGGTCTCACGATTTAATTTGATTATCTGGTCAACGTTTCGATCCGATTCGTCGATGCATCACGATTACCGGTGAGCTCCCACTTCCTCTTGGGCCGCCTAGGCAGGCCCTTCCTCCCTGCAATCTTCTGAGACACATCACAGGTCCCAGAAGATTGCCCGGCTGTGCAGGACAGCGAAGTGAGACATGCGCACCCGGCTGTGAAGCTGCAAGCTGTCACAGCCAGATGCCCACAGTAGTATTGCCAGCGCCGTGGACAGGCAGGGGAAAGAATGGAGGGTTTGGGTGGCCACGTCGCTGGATTGTGGAACAGGCAAGTGTCTTTTTATTAAAAGTCAGAAGATACACTTTTTTTGTAGCTGCTGACTTTTAATAAACAAAAAAATTACTGGAACTCTTCCTGTGAATTAAAAATAACCTCACTCCTTTGAAGCGGAGTTCCTCCCAACAGTGGAACTTCCACTTTAAGCACTCCTCGCCCCCTGACATGCCACATTTGGCATGTCATTTTTTTTTTGGGGGGGGGGGGTGTCCTCTTTTTAGTGGGACTTCCTGTCCCGGCTGCCTAGGTGACTCCTCCTCTCGCTCTAGGCGGCCCCTCTCTGCCAGCGATCTTCTGGGACACAACACAGGTCCCAGAAGATTGACTGGCTAATGGCAGAGCGCAGTGCGCGCCCGGCTGTGAAGCAGTCACGGGCGGGTGTCACTGCCCACAGTAGATATGACGGCGCCTCGGAGAGCAGGGGGCTCCGTGCGGCCGCATCGATGGACCGTGGGACAGGTGAGTGTCTGATTATTAAAAGTCAGCAGCTACACTTTTTGAAGCTGCTGACTTTTAATAAACTAAAAAACGGGTGGAACTCCGCTTTACGGGGTGCACTAATCCGGTGCACTACAGGGTACAGGAATTCACACACACGGCTGCTGGGAGGTCAGGAGGGATTAGAATTCACAACTGACAAACAGACCTGTGAAGTTCCCTGTACTGACATTTCTCTGGGCTCCCTTGTTTGCACCTTCCAGCACACTAGGAGTTAACACAGTGGAATGTGCAAAACTGGGAAATGTCAGCACAGAGCACATGTAGGAGCCAGTGTAAGTAGAGTACAAACACATTTGTACTCCACATAGTGCTGTTAAAATACCCGTGTGGTAATAAATGCACTTATAATCCATTAAGTGCCCACCGCTGTATGTGCATTTTAAAATATATGCAGCTTCATAGCTCATTTCTTAGTGTGTTATAACTGTATATGCCGCTCGTGACTGCTCGGTCCAGCCCGCCTTTCTCCTCTCAGTCTCACGTCTCTCCTGACGTCAGTGGGAGTTCTCAGCCCCGCCCACCGACTGTAGTTATCAGATCAGAAGAGGGGCGGACGGGGCTGACATCAGGAGAGATGCTATGAGTTAGCACTTTTTGTAGTGTGAAACGCGTCAGCTCCTGTTTGTATCACTTTGCTGTGGCTTGTACAGTGTGATCCCAATTTTTCAATTAAGGCACAAGAATTTTTCTTTGGAGTGCTGCTGTCCAGAGTTTTCTGTTCACCCTCATTTGCTACATGCATTAGCCAGCACCTGAGGCTCTTCAGTTCTAGAGGAAAAGAAAAAGCTTTTGTTCCGGCTGACCTACCTGAGCGGTGGTCTCTCTCTCCACCGACTGTAGTTATCAGATCAGAAGAGAGGCGGGGGGGCTGACGTCAGGAGAGACGTGAGATGAGAGAGGAGGGCCGGACCTGAGCATTCACGAGCGGCATATACAGTTATAACACACTAAGAAATGAGGTATGAAGCTGCATATATTTTAAAAAACACATACAGCGGTGGCCACTTAATGAATTATAACTCTGCATTAATTACAAAAGCTATTTTGCCAAAAATGCTCGGAGCGCTCTTCCGGGAGGGGTGGGGCAAATCGAGATGACGTCACCCGACATCGGGGACACCCGAATCGCGATGCAGCGATTACATTTCACACCCCTAATGTACAGATACTCCAGTCTCTGCTGTGGAACTCTGCAGCTCCTCCAGGGTTACCTTAGGTCTCTGTGCTGCCTCTCTGATTAATGCCCGGCCCATGAGTTTTGGTGTGCGGCCGTCTCTTGGCAGGTTTGCTGTTGTGCCATGTTCTTTCCATTGGGTTATGATAGATTTGATGGTGCTCCTAGGGATCATCAAAGATTTGAATATTTTTTTATAACCTAACCCTGACTTGTACTTCTCAACAA
The DNA here is from genome assembly GCA_037952835.1 of Lithobates septentrionalis. Taxonomy (NCBI): domain Eukaryota; kingdom Metazoa; phylum Chordata; class Amphibia; order Anura; family Ranidae; genus Lithobates; species Lithobates septentrionalis. The sequence continues at coordinate 180,539 of JBBDGP010004472.1, forward strand.
CATTGTCAATGACTTGTTTGGAGAGTTCCTTGGTCTTCATGGCAGTGTTTGGTTAGTGGTGCCTCTTGCTTAGGTGCTGCAGCCTCTGGGGCCTTTCAAAAAGGTGTGTATATGGAATGACAGATCATGTGACACTTAGATTGCACACAGGTGGACATCATTTCACTAATTATGTGACTTCTGAAGGTAATTGGTTGCACCAGAGCTTTTTATGGGCTTCATAACAAAGGGAGTGAATACATACGCACATGTCAATTATCAGTTTTTTATTCCTGAAAAATAGTTTTATGTATATATTTTTCTAATGTTACTTCACCAACTTAGACTATTGTGTTCTCATCCATCACATATAATTCAGATGAAAAAAAACATTGAACTAAAGGCTGTAATGTAACAAAATAGGTAAAAAACCAAGGGGGGTGAATACTTTTGCAAGGCACTGCAAAATGACGCGAGAAGTTTCAGGTAGGAGCCGGGCTTTTCAATTTTTGGGAAGGGCAAACTGCTCTTATGGTTTCTGACCAACAATAGGACACGGTGTGAACCTAGCAACACTCAAAGTACAGACCTCCAGTGGTTCAGGAACTACAATTCCCATCATGCCCAGTCATGTTTGTGAATGTCAAGAGTTTTACAATGCCTCATGGGATGTGTAGTTCCACAACAGCTGGAGGGCCGTAGTTTGAGGATCCCTGATCTAATGGGATAGCTCAGCAACAAGCTGATGAATGAATGGAGTAAATTCACACGAGAGACGCTTATTTTGGATATTGTTTAATTAAAAAAACAAAAACAGAAAAAAACAAAACAAAAAAACACAACAACAGAAAGCATAAACACGTAGAAACCGTAGGAACACCATTGGTAACATGGGTAATATCACAATATTCACGGCTGGGCACTAATAAAAAGCGATATATGTCCGCTGTCTAACAGCAAGGTAAAGGGGGGGGGGGGGGGGGGATGGGGGTCGGAATCAAGGGATTCGTGTACATCTGTGCCCCTTCCTGGATAAAATATGTGATCCGCAGGTACTAATCCGACTGCAGCCACAGGTAGGTGTCCCTCATTATTACTGCAGGTATGTACCACTCACCTACCAAGTGCAAACACTGTTGAGAACACCGCTCAACTTCTGTTTTGGGTGGAGTGGAACCGGCAGGTCTTTACTGATGTGTGTCCCGTTAAGGAAAATCTCCCTACGTCCAACTTCAGTACCACAATCACTCCCTAAAGCGGTGGGACTACAGTCTCTGCTGGGAAATATTGCTACAGACACCAGTAAACCCCCTTTTCTCTTCTGCTTGAACCACCAATGAGGTCTGAAATCCTTTATTGGTATCTGTATTACTGTTATCCTGATTGTTTTGTTGCTGCGGTCCCTGTGGACCTTTTTCCTGATATACTGTATTTATCAGCGTATAACACGCACTTTTTTCCCCTTGATAGTCAGGGGAAAATCGTGAGTGCGTGTTATATGCCGATCCCCCGACGATTGTGAGGGGAAGAGGAGCGAGCGCCACCGAAAAAAACTGAGCTGAGTGTACTGTGTACTCGGCTCGGCTCGCAGTCACGCCTCCTAGCCTTTACGTCCCGCCATTGGACCGGTGATGTGTCCATCATAGGAGCCGGGCCAAGGGGCGGGACTGCAAGACAAGCCGTATCTCGGGCGGGCAATAATTTAAAAAATCTCGGCGGCGCAATAATGTAAACAATAATGCTGCAATTTTGGGCAAGGCTGCAGGTGGACACTGGGCAAGGCTGGACACTGGGCAAGACTCCAAATACACACTTCATATGTAAGTTTTTTTCCTTAAACTTTCCTCCTAAAAAGTTTTTTTCCTTAAACTTCCCTCCTAAACTTGGGGTATGTGTTATACGCAGATAAATACGGTAAATTAAAAAAAAAAAGGAAAGAAAAATCGAGTCCACCAGAGCCTGGTGATGACATCACCCTACCCAGAAACGCCCCCCTCCCCAACATCTTCCGTTCAAGCAGTGTAGAACGCGAAAGACATGCACCCTGCAACCACCAGGAAAATTCTCACCACCACATCCTGGCGCCGACACAGCAGCACAGAACATTGGACCATGCATCGCCAGGTCCGTCGCCAATGTGGTTCTGCAGACATGGCATTCGCTGGGCACTGAAGGCAAAGGAGCCTCAAGTCCAGACCTGTCTATATAGAGAAGGGGTCCTGGAGGGGCAGGCAAAGCAACAGTAAAAAAAAAAAAAAAAAAAAAACCCACACAGGACAACCTAAAAGACAAGAGCTCCACCACTGGTTTCATAGGCAACACGGCCCTTCCATACAGAGGAAACACCAAAACCTTTGACTTGGCAATGCGTTTCCTATCCCAGTGGGAGCAGCTCTGTGTCTCATGGGCAGTCTTGGAAGACAACTTGGTGGGGGCGTGAAAGCGTAAACTTCCCGAGGAGGAGCGGGGGATTCACAGACAGCAATAGAAGTCTGACAAAAGGTTCCAACTTACCCCAATCCATCCCAAAGTATAAAAGGAAGTATTGTCTTTAGAGGCTCTTCGGGCATCAGCATCCCTCAGTTCACTATTATCCAGAGAGGGGCTGTGTTCCCGTCTCAGCCCTCATCTGAAACCACAGTTGTTGGGGGAAGGCATAGGTATGTAGTCTGTTCTGCAAGTATCTAAAATACCTTCACCTTCTATAAAACGACCCATCCAGGTCATCTGCTTTCAGATAAGGAGTCAGACCTCACACAGCCCTCAATTACTGCTGAAAAACACTGTTAAAGCATCTGGGCTCATTTAAAATGGTGACCCCCCCCAATTAGAGATCGCAATCTCATCACACTGGCATCAGCAATATTGGTACTGGGAAATCGGCAGGGTTGCCTAACATGGGCATAATAATGACAACACATCTCACATTGCATATTAAAATGACAATAAGCTGGCTGTGACATACAAGTACTGGATATGGCTTTTCATAAAGGTGCAGGACTTGCATGGATTGTACCCGCTCCAGGCTCATATAGAAATACACAGAACTGATATGAGTGGCATCAAATATCTCCCACCCTCTTATAATGTCTCCATAAAGCAGACCCGTTATCATTTATTTGTACATAATTTCATACACAGGTATCCATACTGCTCACCCCTAACTGAACACAGCTATACCTGCTGTAATGACACAATATAAAAATGATGCCTAAATTAATATAAAGAACTCCACCATAGTGGAAATGATAAATATTAGCGCCTGGTGTCAACAGGTATCGTTACTGCCCCCCTTTAGGTACACAATGACTACCAAACACTGCAGTGAGGACAGCTGGATCTCTGCACAAGGCTTGGCAACCCATTACTTTCAAGTGCTAAGGAACTACAGCATGGGTCTAGCACAGCCATTCCCAACCAGGGTTCCTCCAGAGGGGTTACTTGATGACTTACATTGGTGATCAGTGAGAAGAATGTCCCTTACATTGGTGATCAGTGGGAAGAATGTTCCTTACATTGGTGACCAGTGGGAAGAATGTCCCTTACATTGGTGATCAGTGAGAAGAATGTTCCTTACATTGGTGATCAGTGGGAAGAATGTTCCTTACATTGGTGATCAGTGAGAAGAATGTTCCTTACATTGGTGATCAGTGGGAAGAATGTTCCTTACATTGGTGATCAGTGAGAAGAATGTTCCTTACATTGGTGATCAGTGAGAAGAATGTTCCCTACATTGGTGATCAGTGAGAAGAATGTTCCTTACATTGGTGATCAGTGAGAAGAATGTTCCTTACATTGGTGATCAGTGGGAAGAATGTTCCTTACATTGGTGATCAGTGAGAAGAATGTCCCTTACATTGGTGATCAGTGAGAAGAATGTCCCTTACATTGGTGATCAGTGAGAAGAATGCTCCTTACATTGGTGGTCAGTGAGAAGAATGTTCCTTACATTGGTGGTCAGTGAGAAGAATGTTCCTTACATTGGTGATCAGTGAGAAGAATGTTCCTTACATTGGTGGTCATTAAGAAGAATGGTCCTTACATTGGTGATCAGTGAGAAGAATGCTCCTTACATTGGTGGTCAGTGAGAATGCCCCCCTTGCCACCAATGTAAGGGGAATTCTACCCATTGACTACTAAAGGGGAAAATTCTTCCCGTCAGTCACCATCATTTTAAGAACACTCTTCCCACCAACTGCCAATGTAAGAGGCATTCTTCCCACCGTTTAGTAGTGTTGACCTTGGAACTATGCAGGCACCATCAGATTAAAAGGTCGATCTGCCAGTCAGTAAGGGGAATATTCTACCCATCAGTCACCACTAGGGATGCACCGATACCATTATTTTTTTGCTTACAATGAGTACGAGTACCGATACTTCTTTTTTTTAGTATTCGCCGACACCAATTACCGATACCTACCGCAACTGTTTTGTTTTACCTTCAGCTGTCAGCAATGGTACAAAGCATTGAAAAGTTATTTACAAATGAAATAAAATGATTTTTTTTTAAATTTAGCGCCTTTTCAATGTGAAATGTGTAAATATATATGTGTAAAAATATTCACTAACAAAAGCAAACAAAAAAAAAAAAAAAAGTTTTAATTGTTTATCGTTTATAAAATAGACGTGAACAAAAGATAAAAAGCAGGAAAATAATAATTAAATGGAGGAGAATAGGGAGTTAATTAAGGCTGATTAGAGTAAATTAAGTGTTATTAAAGGGGTTAAACAGAGGAACATTTGTTCATCCCTTTGATCTTCAGATGAAGAAACAGAAATATACAAAAAGAAACAATGTTTCTTTTTATTTTAGTGTTTCAGGGCTGAGCAATGTTGTTAATAAACATTTCCGGCTGCTTTTTTTTTTTTGACAGCTCCAATCACCAGACTTCTTTAACACAGGGGAGAGCCGCTGACAGCTCAAAGAACCGAGCCTGCAAGAATCAGTTTCAGGTATCGGTGCATTTGCACAAGTACCGATACTTGGGCAAATACTCGGTATCGGCGCCGACACTAGCATCGGTGCAACCCTAGTCACCATCATTGTAGGAACACTCTTCCCACCAACTGTCAATGTAAGGAGCATTCTTCCCACCGACCACTAATGTAAAGGGCATTTGTTTTTTTTTTTACCATCGACCGCCATTGTACCCACTGGCCACCAACATAAGGAGCATTCTTCCCACTGACCACCAATGTCAGAGGCATTCTTCCCACTGTTTAGTAGTGTTGGTCTCAGAACTATGTAGTCATCTTCAGGTTAAAGGTCAAACTGCCAATCAGTAAGTGCCGGTTCACACAGGGGTGACTTGTCAGGCGACCTAGCCGCCTGACAAGTCGCCTCCCGTTCTGTACAATGGAACCGTTGTAATAGGAGCGACGCAAGTCGCTCCGACTTAGAAAAAGGTTCCTGTACTACTTTGGGGGCGACTTGCAGACTTCTTTACAGAAGTCGTTTTGCAAGTCGCCATGGAAGTCATGTGCAGGTCGCCTCAATGAGATGACCTGCAAGTCGTGCTGCCCCTGTGTGAACCAGGGCTAAGGGGAACATTCTACCCATCAGTCACCACCACTGTAGGAACGCTCTTTCCACCTGACCGCCAATTTAAAAAAAGGCATTCTTCCCACCGACCACCATTCTAAGGGGCATATTTTTCATTCATTTATGGGGATATCTAGAACCAGCTGATCTTGCCAATGTGCCAAAAGTTACAGATAAAAAGTTTTGCAGGGGGTTTCCAAAGATGTGAAGATTTCATGGCTTCCTCTGAGATAAAAAGGTTGAGAATGGCTGCTCTAGCGGGTCACGCTGGAACCTGGGATGTCTTCGAATCGGGTGGATTGCTCCTTACCCAGTGCGGTGTTCAATGCCCCCAAATCCCAAAAATTAAACATGCTAGAAAGAAAAAAAAAAAAGAAGGATGAAGGTGATCTCCAATCAGTGCGAGGAAGACGTGTCCGGATTATTGTCTAAAGCATATAAGTGACGCTACGACTATGTAACAGTTACCGCTGGCAACAATTCTCAGACACAACATCCCCGGAGGAGACGCAACAGCACCGGCTGGAGGAATAACGAACCAGAATGCCCAGCAATCCCCACCCCCTTCTCTAGAACGAGACACACAGGCGCCATTTCCCTTTGGTTTGAATGTGAGGAGTTGACCAGTTCCACACATGAAAACATTTACAGAACAAAAAATGATTGACGACAATGAGTTCAGGTTGTCTCTTTTCATTCCACAGCAGCACTGAATTTTTTTTTTTATTCCCCTACATGCCATTGCTTTAAAGGGAGCCTGTCACAGAACCAAATACCTGTGTGAGAAGCCTCAAGATAGAAGCCAATTGCCTGGCTCCTGTTACAAATTGTATATGCCCCACACAGGGGATATGGGGGGGCGTGGCCCTAAGGAAGTGACATCACTTATGGCCGAGTGTCAGCTTCCTTCTGAGGCTTCTCACACACATTTTGCTTTAGAACAGGTCCACTTTAATAACATGTGAAATATCAGTTTATATGTCCCGTAGTATAAACATCAGGATACTGACTGGTTCCTGAACTCTGAAAAAAAACAAGTGTAGACGAATGTTCAGGTTTTCTTTGTGGCAGATCCCTTTAAACTAACCGGGAGCCAATGTCTTCCTGAGAACACAGGCCGCAGGAGGCGGAGTCACCAATCTGAGACCAGCCAACCCCCATGACAGGATGCACTTAAAACTGGACGGAGTTACCGGAGCATCAGCAGACTTATCATCCCATGCTTCATCTTCCTTAGGAAGAATGCTCTGCAAAAAAAAAAAAAAAAAAGCTCCAATCAACACGTAGCAGTCCCCCGTAGCCAAGTCAAGTTTCAGCCAATCACAAAGCGTAATGTCGGAGATTTAAAAATCCCACGAGGGCGTCCTGGAGGCTGTGTCCGCTTTAAGGCTTCCCTTTCTTGCAGCAAAAAAGTGGTAACATTGAACATTGTAAAATCAGAAAGAACACACAACAAAAAGAAAAAAAAAAAAAATGTTTGCTTTGATTATACAGAACAGGGGAGGGATCCCACGATACGCGGTGCAGCACCCCCCTCCTGTCCATAGCAGCAGAACACAAAAACACAGGTTGTGGTTGAAGTGCAGAATTTTGGCTTTTTATATTAAATCATGTGACGCTCGAGACACCTCAGAAATAATAAAAAAAGAAAAAGAAAAAAAAAATTATTGAAAATAAAGCTTATTCATGACAAGACGCAGACGAAACACGTCTGGAACATGCATGCTACATTGTGTACCTCCACCCGCTAGCTACATCATGCGCTCGAAGGCTGGTCGGCAACCACGTTTAGCATGAATACGCCAAGGGGTGGGTGCCAATCGTAAGCTCCGCCCTGTGCGCTGTAAACCATAAAATGGTCTGATGGTGAAAAAAAAAAAAAAAAAAGTGTTTAATTCCAATTCATTCTGAAGAGGGAGGGTGGGGAGGGGGAAAATTGCACGCAAACAAGCGGGAATATAGCTCTAATATATAGATTTCATCTGATATTTATAGGAGTGTCTTTATATTTATATAGGAATATAAATATATACATTTTTGTCATTGTGGAATGAGGCCACAAATAGAGATGTCTCTCAGATAATGGGGGGGGAGGGAATTAATACGCAGCACCCCCCACTCTGTGCATCCTCAGAGCTACATGTCAGAAGTGATGTCACTTCCTGTCAAGGACCACCGGCTGCCCACCGGTTCAGTTCTGGAAACAAAGGCAAAAGAAAAAAGGAATTTTATTTTTCTATATTTGTGCGTCGGTAAAAAAAAAAAAAAAAAAAACACAAACATTCGCGGTGAGCTCCGGCATACAGTCTTCCACGGTTACAAGGGTTCCCAAGTTTTGTTTGGCCAATAACAAAAAATGGATGCTGAGCGACGGCGTTTAGTGCGGCCTGCCACCCACGTGGTTTGGTGTGGAACATACGGAGGGGTGTACAGGCCGACTGAATTCTGCGTGGAACCTCTTCTGGTCGCTGTGATGGGAGTGTGGAGACTTCTTCCCGCTACTGGTTCTCGGCTCGGATGAGTTCTAAAATACTGATCAGGCTTCGCAGGCCCAGGACGTAACCTTTGTCCGGCCCGTCATGCACTTTCGGGTCGTCGCGGAAGCCCTTGAAAGTGCTGTGGGCGAAGTCTATCATTCTGACATCTACGTTGGGTGGTGGCTCCTGGGAGAGCGGATCGGCGCTTCTGGGGCGATCTATGCCATCGTAGATGATGAGGAGGGAGCTGGAATAGAATCGGTAGGATGCCTGCATTTCCAGGACCGAGATCAGTCGCTGCAGTTTGCTCAGGATGGGTTCGAACAGATCCACACGCAGCCGATCGCCGTTGTGCAGATATTGGTAGAGCGATTGTCTGAAACCCTCGGCACTGAGTCCCCGGCCATAGTACTTGTTCAGGCACAGGTAGTGTCCGGTGTTCATCTGGAAGACCTGCAGAAAGAACAAAATACAAAATGAGAACAAGGCCATGTTGTCCGGTGCAGTAATACAAACCCACAAATCTATCAGGATATGTAGATGTCAATATTCACCTTCCTGCAGTAATATAAAAAGAAAAAAAAAGGACGTATTTCACCCAGATCAGAACCCCGAAACCGCAAGCAGCACAAACCGTCCTCAGAAATGTCTATAAATTGAAGCTTCAAATAAGGAAGACACCCCCTAGTTCATAAATATAAGTGAAGACAATATGAGAGATGTCATCCGTCATAATTGGGGAGCAGAGATGTCATCCCCTCATAATTGCGGAGCAGAGATGTCATCCGTCATAATTGGGGAGCAGTGATGTCATCCCCTCATAATTGGGGAGCAGAGATGTCATCCCCTCATAATTGGGGAGCAGAGATGTCATCCCCTCATAATTGGGGAGCAGAGATGTCATCCCTCACAATTGGGGAGCAGAGATGTCATCCCTCACAATTGGGGAGCAGAGATGTCATCCCTCACAATTGGGGAGCAGAGATGTCATCCCTCACAATTGGGGAGCAGAGATGTCATCCCTCACAATTGGGGAGCAGAGATGTCATCCCTCACAATTGGGGAGCAGAGATGTCATCCCTCACAATTGGGAAGCAGAGATGTCATCCCTCACAATTGCGAAGCAGAGATGTCATCCCTCACAATTGCGGAGCAGAGATGTCATCCCTCACAATTGCGGAGCAGAGATGTCATCCCCTCATAATTGCGGAGCAGAGATGTCATCCCCTCATAATTGCGGAGCAGAGATGTCATCCCCTCATAATTGCGGAGCAGAGATGTCATCCCCTCATAATTGCGGAGCAGAGATGTCATCCCCTCATAATTGCGGAGCAGAGATGTCATCCCCTCATAATTGCGGAGCAGAGATGTCATCCCCTCATAATTGCGGAGCAGAGATGTCATCCCCTCATAATTGCGGAGCAGAGATGTCATCCCCTCATAATTGCGGAGCAGAGATGTCATCCCCTCATAATTGCGGAGCAGAGATGTCATCCCCTCATAATTGCGGAGCAGAGATGTCATCCCCTCATAATTGCGGAGCAGAGATGTCATCCCCTCATAATTGCGGAGCAGAGATGTCATCCCCTCATAATTGCGGAGCAGAGATGTCATCCCCTCATAATTGCGGAGCAGAGATGTCATCCCCTCATAATTGCGGAGCAGAGATGTCATCCCCTCATAATTGCGGAGCAGAGATGTCATCCCCTCATAATTGGGGAGCAGAGATGTCATCCCCTCATAATTGGGGAGCAGAGATGTCATCCCCTCATAATTGGGGAGCAGAGATGTCATCCCCTCATAATTGGGGAGCAGAGATGTCATCCCCTCATAATTGGGGAGCAGAGATGTCATCCCCTCATAATTGGGGAGCAGAGATGTCATCCCCTCATAATTGGGGAGCAGAGATGTCATCCCCTCATAATTGGGGAGCAGAGATGTCATCCCCTCATAATTGGGGAGCAGAGATGTCATCCCCTCATAATTGGGGAGCAGAGATGTCATCCCCTCATAATTGGGGAGCAGAGATGTCATCCCCTCATAATTGGGGAGCAGAGATGTCATCCCCTCATAATTGGGGAGCAGAGATGTCATCCCTCATAATTAGGGAGCAGAGATGTCATCCCCTCATAATTGGGGAGCAGAGATGTCATCAATGATGCCCAAGTAGGACTGGGTGACTTAACTGCTTTCCAACATGGGTGTGACATTTGTTTTTCTCAATGCAAAGAATGACTTCACCGCTCCCTAAATATGAGGGGTGACACCACTGCTCCCCAAATAGGTGGGATGATATTTCTGTTTCCCCAATGTAAAGAATGACATCACTGCTCCACAAATATATGAGACGACATCACTGGACCTCCAGTATCGAGAATGTGTTCCCTGCTCCCTAAATATGAGGGGGCGCCATCACTGCTCCCCAACTATTAGGGATGACATTCTCTGCTCCCCAAATAGGAAAGGGAAAAAAGGATTGGGATGCGGTGCCGATTTTCATCTGAGCTCATGTCCTTGTTGACAAATCCCCAAATAGGAGAGATGACATCACTGCTCCCCGATTATGATGGATGACATTGCTATTTCGCCAATATATCATCACTGCTGTGTAAATATAAGCGCGCGTCATCGCTGGTCCTTCAGGACGAGGGGGAAGACATCAGTGTTCCCAAAATATGGAGGGGTGACATCCACGCTCTCAAAATAGGAGGGGTGACACCCCCTATTTACATTCTAAGCTTGGTTGCAGGCCGTTTGGATAGATAACTGTATATGTTTCTGCATATCGTAAAATCACATCATGGTCCCATTTCTGGGCTAAGCGACCCATGTGGCAGTAATGTTACATGTTGTGTTTAAAAGTTTTAATTTACTTTGCCCTACCTAATTTTATCTGCCTGTATGATTATATGTAGTGGGTCCTCTATGTAGTTACTTGATGACCTCCCCCGATCTCTAAGTAGTCTACAAATTTTCACAACTAGACTATGGCCCCAGGGCCACTCACATTGTAAAACGCTGGGGGTGAAGTTATATGTTATAGGAATGCTCGTGTATGACCCATCTTTCTTTGAAACATAGATGTGCTATGTTGTAGGCAAACATCTTTGAAAATAAAGGAATTACAAAAAGAGATATATATATATATATATATTTTATTTATTTATTTATTTATATTTATTATATACTCGAGTACAAGTCGATCCGAGTACAAGTCGATCCGAGTACAAGTCGATCCGAGTACAAGTCGAGGCCCCTAATTTACCACAAAAAACTGGGAAAAACGTATTGACCCGAGTATAAGACGAGGGCAAGAAATGCAGCAGCTACTGCAAGTGGAAAAAGAGGGTCAACAATGCCCATCTGCAGCTGCATGCCTCACTGTGTCCTGTGAATGTGTCCTGTGCATGTGTCCCTGTGTCCTGTGCATGTGACCCTGTGTCCTGTGCATGTGACCCTGTGTCCTGTGCATGTGACCCTGTGTCCTGTGCATGTGACCCTGTGTCCTGTGCATGTGACCCTGTGTCCTGTGCATGTGACCCTGTGTCCTGTACATGTGACCCTGTGTCCTGTACATGTGACCCTGTGTCCCTGTGCAGCCTCCGTGTGGTGATGTCCATCCTCCGATCAGCATGTGATAATACCATTCGACGGTCATTCCACTGTTCAAAAGCCGCACCTCCTCCTCGTCTGTGATAGGCAGAACACTCCATTTCCCAGCAGTCAGCCTATCAAGAACATTCTCTCATTTTCATACCAAGGACAAGGAGGAGGCACGGCTTTTGAAAGCTGGAATAGCCTCCGAACTGTATTATCACACGCTGGCCGCCGTCTGTCTGCATGACACACTGATCATGTAGGCAGACGGCGGTGACTCAAGTATAAGTCGAGGGGGCACTTTCAGCCTAAAAAAAAAAAAAAAAAAAAAAAAAAAAAAAGGCTGAAAATCTCGACTTATACATATATATATATATATATATATATATATATATATGTATATATATATAAAAAAAATAATAATAATAATAATAATAATAATAATAATGAGGGGTGACATCCATGCTCCCAAAATAGGAGGGATGTCATCACTGTTTATACAAATATAAAAAAGAGAAGACATCACTGCTCCCCAAATATAAGTGATTCGATAAATTGCTCCTCCCTAAAATTTAAGAGATGGCATCACTGCTCCCCAACTATGAGGAATGGTGTCTACGCTTCCAAAATATGAAGGATGTCATCACTGCTCTCCAACTATGAGGGCTGACAGAACAGTTTCCCCAAATATGAGTTATGACATCACTGCTCCCCCAAATACAGTGTAAGAGATGGCATTAGTGTTTCTACAATATGGGAGGGATGACATCACCACTCCCCAAATATAAGGGATGACATTACTGCTCCCTAAAAATATGAAGGGGTGACATCACAGCTGCCCACAAACTGTGCTAATACAACATTTTCACATGTATCTGCCATTGCACAGAATGTACAAAAATGTCTACTATGCTAACAGAACATATTGATATTTCTCTCTTTATGGGCAACACAGCCACTTCCTGCAGACAGCAGGAGCCCCGTCATCACCTGAACTCCGCTAAAAGGCATCTGCTTCTTCAACAGCAGAGGACAGAACAATGATCTGCATGTCACACAGCAGCCAGCAGAGGGCAGCACAACAATCTGCAAGCCACAGTGGCCAACGCGATGATGTCCCACTACAGCCAGCAGAGTGAGGGGGGAGGGTAAAAGGAATTGCTGGTTTTGTCATACCACATCTCCATATAAAAATGGCAGAACATTTCAGCCTTTATAAATGGGCCCCATTGCCTGTCCCTACTCCCACCTTCTCTGCATTACATTATACAATGCAGCGACAGTCCGTGCGTTTACCTGCATGCCGCACACTCTCACACCCAGCGTGGCAGACGTGCTCTGTTCACACTTCTTCATCTGCCTGGCCGCCTTCTCCTCCGTGGCGTCGTCACCGTGCTGCCGCGTTCCCATCTTCAAGTCCAGCACGCACGGGAACTTAAAGTGGTGCACGACGTTCTCCAGCAACAGGAACTCTGGGAGCGCAGAGTTAAGTTATCACAAACAGAAAAAAAAAATGGACGGGACCGTTACCGGCGCTGCAAGAGATGAGAGAGAGAGGACGCCACACAGGGAAGGATACTGTACAGCTTGCGGTCCTTCGATTCCGAGCGCATGCGGTTGAGTTGCTGCTTGTGACAGCGCAGGCTCCAGGGGTTGTAGCTGATCCGCTCCGAGCTCACCCCGCTATTGCCGTCCAGCATCTGGAAGGGGACGTCCGATTGGTTCATCAGCTCCAGCTTGGGGCTCTTCATCTCAGAGACACTGCGGGAGAATTAGGACACGTCATTTGAAGGAAAGAAAAGAGAATCAACTTCTACTAGAGGCCACAAATAAGAAAACTTCCAAGAACAGAAATAAGAATAAGAGATAGACGCAGAAATAAAATCTTATTTAACCCCTATACGGCGGCCGGATCCGGCGCTTTAGCCACTTCAGGACCGCCCAACCGCATTGTACTGCAAACAGGCGGCTCCTACAGGCACACAGTTACAATACAGTGCCTTGAAAAAGTAATCACACCCCTTGAAATTTTCCACATTTTGTCATGTTATAACCAAAAACATACATTTTATTGGGATTTTATGTGATAGACCAACACAAAGTGGCACATAATTGTGAAGTGGAAGGAAAATAATAAATGGTTTTCAAAATTTCATAAAATCCCAATAAAATGCATGTTTTTGGTTGTAACATGACAAAATGTGGGAAATTTCAAGGGGTATGAATACTTTAAGGCACTGTACCTGTACCTTGCTCCATGCTTCCGGGCTCAGGGCGCACACGTGCGAGGCCCCCCCCCAGGGAGAAGGAACTAAATAAATACATTTTTTAGTATAAAGCAGCACATAGACACATTAACACTTGTTAGGCACACACTTAATCCCTTGATTACCCCAAGATGATAACCCCTTCCCAGCCAGTGTCATTAGTACAGTGACAGTGTATAGTATTATCACTGATCACTGTATTAGTGTCACTGGTGATGTCAGTGTCAGTCAGTTCCCACCCAGCATCAGAGTCAGATTGCTCATCGCAAAAGGAATAGGGCCCCCATCATTGGTGTCAGCGGGAAGAGTAGTGCCCCGAGGGCCAGATAAAGGCAGGCAAAGGACTGTATCTGGTCCTCGGCCCGCACTTTGGAGACCGCTGGGTGTAAAAAAAATTTAAGTTATCTTTTTTTTATCCCCATCTTCCTGCTTCCTCTGTGCCACTTCACCAGAACTTCTGGTCAGGGAGCGAGACTCATGACCAGATTACTGGTCACACAACTACACTTCTCGGGACTATATGTCCCATCATTCTTGGCACCATGGCGTACACGTACTCCTTCATTTATATCATTTGGATGACGCTGCCTGCATTAGCATTCAAAGGTAGCCCAGATAACATATACAAGACACGCCCCTAGCTCCTCCAAGGGAAGCGACTGACAGTGGCTCCTCTGGCAGTGCCTCGGCAGCTGCTGTCAAAAACTTCCCATGGATGAGGAGCGTCTGGTGTGCCTTGTGTGTTATCCTCCTGTGGTTGCATGTGACTAGGAAGCTCAGCTTACCCTGTTCCCCCCTCCCAGCAGTGGCTCAGCAGTTCAACTTCAAAAATGAATTTCTTCACAGTGCCTGCAACTACATAGGTCAACGAGGGCTTGTTTTGAAGACACAACACCCAACACAGACATGGATCCTCCCTCCCTGCCTATCTTACGAGATGGAAACCTCTCTGACCTTTCTGAATTCTCTGTGCTCAGAGTCGGGCGCTCCTCCTTGTGGTCGGTGCTGGAAGCGGTGCTGTTAGTGCGGTGCAGGCCACGGCGAGAGTGCTTGCGCCTTGGGTGGTCCCATTCTGGAGGAGGTTCCTCGTTGTCCACAGTCTCACTCTCCACGTAGGGGTAGGCAACAAGATTGATGTAGCCGTCACTGTCACCTTCAAAGCAGACCGACACAACACCTGTACAGGAGAGGGCATACTGCATCACACAGCAACCTCAGGAGACAAAAGTGTTTTTATAACATATGGACTGACTTTCTCTAGGCTCAGTTGACCAATCAGTGTACAGCGACAGAGGAGGCGAGACCGGTGCGCAGAGAGAGAAGCGGGGAGGCCGGTGCGCAGAGAGAAAAGCAGCGATCACAGGTCAATTAATTTCATTATAAAAATCACAAATAGGAAACATAAAGGGGAATACAAAGACATTGAATTTCAAAAGGAGCCAACTTCCCTAAACTATGCTCCTTGCTAGAAGATGTTAAAATGGGATAAAATCTTAAGAACAAAGAACACGGAGGAGAGATGGGTTCACTTTAAGAGCATATTAAATAAGGGTATTAGCCAGTGCATCCCAATTGGAAATAAATTTAAAAGAGCGAACAAAAGTCCTGGGTGGCCTAACTCCAAACGTGGAAATGCAAATAAAAGCAAAGGAGAAGGCCTTAAAAAAAATAAGGCTGAGGGGGTCATCGTCAGCATTCCAACTTTACAAAGTATGCAATAAGAAATGTAAGGGTGCAATCAGGGCGGCTAAGATAGACCACGAAAGACAGAGTAAAAAAAAAATTTCCAAGAAATTCTTTAAGTATATAAATAGTAAAAGAGGGAGGTCAGATCATATTGGCCCCATAAAGAATGATGAAGGGAATCTGGTTACTAAGGATGGGGAGATGGCGAGGGAATTGAATTTATTCTTCTCCTCAGTCTAGCAATGTTTATCCTCATGACACATCACAGGAAGCACCCTCATGGCTAACAGAGGATGGCGCTAGGAACAGACTTAAAAAAAAAAACAAGTTAACATTAATAGGTCACCAGGACCAGATGGCTTGCACCCGAGGATCCTTAAGGAACTCAGTCAAAGTATATGCCAGACCTTTGTTCCTAATTTTTATGAACAGTCTACTTATGGAATGGTACCAGCTGATTGGAGAAAAGCCAACGTAGCACCAATATTTAAAAAAAAAAAAAAAAAAGGACCAAAATACACCCCTGGGAATTACAGACCAGTTAGCCTAACATCAATAGTATGCAAGCTTCTGGAGGGGATGATAAGGGACTATATATACACACACAAGATTTTAGTAATGAGAACGGTATCATTAGCAGTAATCAGCATAGATTCATGAAGAATCTTTCTTGCCAAATCAATCTATTAACCTTCTACGAGGAGGTGAGTTGCCATCTAGATAAAAGGAAGGCCCGTAGACGTGGTGTATCTGAATTTTGCAAAAGCATTTGACACAGTTCCCCATAAACGTTTACTGTACAAAATAAGGTCCGTTGGCATGGACCATAGGGTGAGTACATGGATTGAAAACTGGCTACAAGGGCGAGTTCAGAGGGTGGTGATAAATGGGGAGTACTCGGAATGGTCAGGGGTGGGTAGTGGGGTACCCCAGGGTTCTGTCCTGGGACCAATCCCATTTAATTTATTCATAAACGACCTGGAGGATGGGATAAACAGCTCAATCTCTGTATTTGCAGACGATACTAAGCTAAGCAGGGCAATAACTTCTCCGCAGGATGTGGAAACCTTGCAAGAAGATCTGAACAAATTATTGGGGTGGGCAAATACATGGCAAATGAGGTTCAATGTAGAAAAATTTAAAATAATGCATTTAGGTAGCAAAAATCTGAATGCAATCTATACACTGGGGGGAGAACCTCTGGGGGAATCTAGGATGGAAAAGGACCTGGGGGTCCTAATAGATAACAGGCTCAGCAATGGCATGCAATGCCAAGCTGCTGCTAACAAAGCAAACAGAATATTGGCATTAGAAAGGGGTTTAACTCCAGAGATAAAACGATAATTCTCCTGCTCTACAACACTCTGGTCCAGCCGCACCTGGAGTATGCTGTCCAGTTCTGGGCACCAGACCTCAGGAAGGATGTACTGGAAATGGAGCGAGTACAAAGAAGGGCAACAAAGCTAATAAAGAGTCTGGAGGATCTTAGTTATGAGGAAAGGTTACAAGCACTGAACTTATTCTCTCTGGAGAGGGGATATGATTTTGATGTACAAATACCATACTGGTTACCCCACAATCCACAATAGGGATAAAACGTTTCAGCGAAAGGGAAATTAAAGACATGCGAGCATTCACTAAAAATTACAAGAGAAGCAGTTTAACCTTAAACTGCGTAGAGGGTTCTTTACTGTAAGAGCGGCAAGGATGTGGAATTCTCTTCCACAAGCGGTGGTCTCAGCGGGGAGCATCGATAATTTCAAAAAACTATTAGATAGGCACCTGAGCGGCCACAACATACAGGGATATACAATGTAATACTGAGGGGAGGGGCGAGAGAGAGAGAGAGAGAGAGAGAGAGAGAGAGAGAGAGAGAGAGAGAGAGAGAGAGAGAGAGAGAGAGAGAGAGAGAGAGAGAGAGAGAGAGAGAGAGAGAGAGAGAGAGAGAGAGAGAGAGAGAGAGAGAGAGAGAGAGAGAGAGACATATCAGCACGCAGAGACAGAGGTGGGGAGATCAGT
This sequence comes from Lithobates septentrionalis, assembly GCA_037952835.1. NCBI lineage: Eukaryota > Metazoa > Chordata > Amphibia > Anura > Ranidae > Lithobates > Lithobates septentrionalis. The sequence goes on from JBBDGP010004472.1 coordinate 198,106, forward strand.
GTAAAAGATATGAGTGCACAAAAAGGAGGGGGATATCAGAATACAGAGACAGTGTAAATAAACAGAATGTACAGAAAATGGTGGGTTTTCACCTTTATATTCGGGTGTGAATTCCTTCATTTCAGGCGGTAGGGATTCGTAGAAGCGCTGCTCCCGAGGAATGAGGGGTTGCACACTGTGTGGTCATCATAGCGCATCATACTGCTGTGTCCCCCCACCTGATGGATGAACGGTTCCAGCAGGACCCCCCGGCCCCTGTCGCACACCGCGCTCTTGCCGCACTTCCCCACTTCCATGGTTTGACAAACACACATTGCGTTGCACGCACAGTGCTGGGAGGGGACATGGAGAGGAGCGCAGGGGCCGGGCAGCAGCACTGAGGGGCAGAAGAAGGTGGCTGGCAGTTCCTTCAGGACAGAGTCACTCCTCGGATCTGGAAGAGAGAAGACTTTATGAAATAAACAGATGGTGGCAGCGGTCACAGTGAATCACTTACACAAACATACATCAGTAAACATAGTGCTCCCCCCAAATACACCCAATTAATCATAGTGCCCCCCCCCCCCCCATACACCCAATCAGTGCTTACTCCCATACATCTGATTCATTACAACTGACTTTATTAGCCTTCCCATTGTCAAAGGAAGACCTCCGGCTCCCCCATTCTACCACCTGGCCCCCGGATTTTTCTTACTCAGCCTACACATCACAATTCCAGCACTACAACGGAGCAGACCATTGCCATGTGTTGCCAAACACATTCACAGACCCAGGCTTTCCCATCAGTCCCCGATCACCCATTCCTTTACCTCTTCTGTAAGCCCCAGGTTCAGAGGAGAAGGCCATGGCGGTCCTTTTCTTGGAGGGAGACATTGCAGGACTCCAGCAGGTGAACCATCTACTCCCTGGCACTGTGAGCATCTGCAGCTCAGTAGTGATATACAGGGCTCTCTCTCGGCACTCTGCAGGCTCTTCCCACTATTAGATTTCATCTTAAATTCTCTAATTGCCCATCAGTGAACCCGGCGAACTGAAAATCCGAAACCCCTGAGCTAGATCAGGTTCTCTTCCAATGAAATGAAGCCGTTCTCATGTCAGATGCTCTACTGTGAACCCTGTGAACTTCACCCAATAGCAATCTGCTTGGATCAAGTCAGTATTTATATCCATCTACGAACACAGAGGATTGTGGGAAGATTTATCACTCGCATTTCAAAGGAGGGCGCCCATATCCAGGTAATAGGAACATGACCAAATTTCATACAAACATTTCTAGGATCGCAAACCTTCCTGGATGGATAAAAGAGGCTGCTGGGTTGTGGATAGAAGGCAGCTAAAGCAAACCTAGGCTTTGTATATGCAGAGCTAAGAAACGTATTTTCTAAAACCGAATTGTTATCCATCAGGGCAGCCTCACCAGGGCGCCGCGCCCCCCCCCCCCCTCAATCAGGACAGCCTCACCAGGCCCCCCCCCCCCAACCAGGGCAGCCTCACCAGGGCGCCGCGTCCCCCCCCCCTCAATCAGGGCAGCCTCACCAGGCCCCCCCCCCAACCAGGGCAGCCTCACCAAGGCCCCCTCCCCAACCAGGGCAGCCTCACCAAGGCCCCCCCCCCCCCAACCAGGGCAGCCTCACCAAGGCCCCCCCCCCCCCCAACCAGGGCAGCCTCACCAAGGCCCCCCCCCCCAACCAGGGCAGCTTCCCTAGGGGCCCCATCAGCGAAGAAGAAAAAATTACTTAGTTTGTTATAACATTTTGGAAATAAGAAAAGCTTTTATTTATTTTTTTCTTTACATACAGTTGGTCTTGGTTGGTCTACAGTTTGTGTATTTAGCAGAAAAAAAAAAATAAATAAATAAACCCCAGTGGTGATTAAATACCACCAAAAAAAAAAAAAGTTCTATTTGTGTGAAAAAAAAAAAAAAAAAAAAAAAAAAAAAAAAAGCTAAAAATGTCATATGGGTACAGCGTTGCATTACCATGGAACTGTCAAAGTGCGACAGCGCTGAAAGTTAAAAATTGGCCTGGGCAGGAAGGGGGTGAAAGTGCCCGGTATTGAGCTAATTAAATGCAGTACAAAGAGCATTCTGCTGCCTTTGCCCTATCATTCCTTCTCTGTACCCTGAAACATGGTACAGGAGGCGGTCAAGAGAGACTGCAGACCCGACGCAACAGACGGTCAGGAGAGAATGCAGACCCGACGCAACAGACGGTCAGGAGAGACTGCAGACCCGACGCAACAGACGGTCAGGAGAGACTGCAGACCCGACGCAAGAGACGGTCAGGAGAGACTGCAGACACGACGCAAGAGACGGTCAGGAGAGACTGCAGACACGACGCAAGAGACGGTCAGGAGAGACTGCAGACACGACGCAAGAGACGGTCAGGAGAGACTGCAGACACGACGCAAGAGACGGTCAGGAGAGACTGCAGACACGACGCAAGAGACGGTCAGGAGAGACTGCAGACACGACGCAAGAGACGGTCAGGAGAGACTGCAGACACGACGCAAGAGACGGTCAGGAGAGACTGCAGACACGACGCAAGAGACGGTCAGGAGAGACTGCAGACACGACGCAAGAGACGGTCAGGAGAGACTGCAGACACGACGCAAGAGACGGTCAGGAGACTGCAGACACGACGCAAGAGACGGTCAGGAGAGACTGCAGACACGACGCAAGAGACGGTCAGGAGACTGCAGACACGACGCAAGAGACGGTCAGGAGACTGCAGACACGACGCAAGAGACGGTCAGGAGAGACTGCAGACACGACGCAAGAGACGGTCAGGAGAGACTGCAGACACGACGCAAGAGACGGTCAGGAGAGACTGCAGACACGACGCAAGAGACGGTCAGGAGAGACTGCAGACACGACGCAAGAGACGGTCAGGAGAGACTGCAGACACGACGCAAGAGACGGTCAGGAGAGACTGCAGACACGACGCAAGAGACGGTCAGGAGAGACTGCAGATACGACGCAAGAGACGGTCAGGAGACTGCAGACACGACGCAAGAGACGGTCAGGAGACTGCAGACACGACGCAAGAGACGGTCAGGAGACTGCAGACACGACGCAAGAGACGGTCAGGAGAGACTGCAGACACGACGCAAGAGACGGTCAGGAGAGACTGCAGACACGACGCAAGAGACGGTCAGGAGAGACTGCAGACACGACGCAAGAGACGGTCAGGAGAGACTGCAGACACGACGCAAGAGACGGTCAGGAGAGACTGCAGACACGACGCAAGAGACGGTCAGGAGAGACTGCAGACACGACGCAAGAAACGATCAGAGACTGCAGACATAAAACAGGCAGTCTCCGGGGTTACAAACAAGATAGGCTCTGTAGGTTTGTTCTTAAATTGAGTGTGTATGCAAGCTGGAACAGGTACATTTTTTTTTAAGTGTAACTCTAAGGAAATGTAGAGTTACTCCTTAGATCTATAATGTTGTATAATATGTTTTTCTCTCACGCTAGCTTGTGCAAGTTTATCAGAAGTGCTAAGGCAGAGTGCGAAGCAGGATGCACCTGCAGTCAGAATTGTCATTTAGCCATAGCGTGTTAGGAACAAATATTGGGTGTTGAGAACATTGGCCTAATGCCCAAAAGATGAGGTTAAATATTCTTAGAATTGTGACGCTGAATCTGTCTCTGGGCAGAAATACTTTGAATCTTTTTTTTTTGGTTAGTAATGTGATTGGTTGTTTATAGAGCGTTTCCCCTATACAACCCATTTTTGGTTAATTGCATATATCCTGTGAAGCCGGAATAAACCTTTGTATTCTTGATCATCCACACATCGTGTATGGTGTCTTGATTACCCGATCGGTCAGAGAGGTTTTCTATTGACCACCAAAGTCCAGCTCGAGTACAGGACAGAGGGGCTGAAAATAAGACCACCTTTTAGAAACGGTACCAGGTGGGGGTGCATTTGAAGAGGTAAGCTTTCTTTAAAATTACTTTTGAGAAAAGTATTTTTGAACAGCTTACTCGGTCAATGTCATCTCCACATGCTATAGATCTCATGGCATGAGAGTAATCTATGCCTGAGAAGTAGGGGCATTGAAAGGCAGCTCGCTCAAAGGGGACCTAGCTAGGTTGTCCAGGATCCCAGGTAATGATATAAAAAGGGATTGAAAACTGTTTTCAACCAATAGGACTGGTCAGTGGAAACCTCTAACTTATTCAATTGTCAGGACGCTGTCCTGAATTCTTAACAGGCCTGTTATTTGTGTATAAGAGATCAAAAACCTATCTGGTTGCTAGTGTTGGTGGGGGTTATTACCATAAAGGTGGGTAAGGGCCCCTTGTTTCGTGAAGGGGTACCTATAATACAGACATTGAGGTTCAATATACATAATACCTTCGTGTTCCAGGAAGGTTTAACTGTTAAAAGGTGTAAGGAGCACTGTGGAATTTAGACCTGGTGAAAGGTTGGTGGTTTATCCCAGGTCATTAGCTATGTTCAGAGTCTGATGTATATAGATAGAAATACGGTATAAGAATAATAATATAAGTTAAAGTATAAGAATTAAACATGGGAAATCTGCCAGGAAAGGGAGGTTCGGAAGGTAAGACGGATCAGCCCACTCCCTTAGATTTCGTGTCATGGAACTATGGAAAACATTATACTGAACCCTTCTGGAAAAACACATTGGCCAGAGCACAAGCTCTACAAATTCCGGGTTTAACTAAACATGGGCCATGTTCTGGAGAAGATTGGGAGGAGGTCACCAAAATGTGCAGGCAACATAAACAGTATAATTATCCACAGGTCCCTTATGACAAACAATATATGATTGATTGTTACAAGATATGATCTAAAGCATTAAAAGAATATAGAAAAAGGTTTCCCCATCCTGTAGAGAAACCCTCTTCCCAAGAGCCTATGGCCGCCTCCACCCCCGTCCCTTATGTTCACTCACCTTGTCATGAGCCAAACATGGAAGAACCAGATGGGTGTGTGCGCTTAGTGCCCCCGCCACCCTATGCCATGATCAAGACTGATTCTGAAAGAAAACCAAGGAAAAAAACTTTACCCCTCTCCAGAATTGACCATGGGAGCACTGACTGCCATAGTTGATCAAAAAGGGAGAACATGGTTAGATCAACAAGAAGTTGATAGGAAAGCTACAGAGGTTATTAATAGGATGGACAAGGAAAAGAAAAGAGAAACAGAAGAGGAAGAGGAGGATAGGCAACAGGAGGAAAGAAAACAAAAAAGGATGCAAGCAAGATTAGACAGGGAAGCAAGAAGGGAGGCAGAGATAAGGGAGGCAGAGATGATGGAAGCCTTTAAAAGACTTTCCACCGAAGGACAGATGAGAACGAGATCTAAAGTGAAGTATGCGGGGGAATCATTGCCCGTTTCCCCTTCTGTTGAGCAAGACGAGGAGAATATCCCGACCCTTGAAGGGGACTAAGATAACACTGCCCCGATTTCCCCTGGAAGTCCTGTCACTTCCACCTCTGAGACAGGATTTGCTTTACCTCTCATTACCATGGGAACCACACAAGTCCAAATCCTGCTGCCACTAGGCACTCTCAGGGAGATTAAAGAAATCTGCCCCAAACCTAGGAAAGATCCCCGAGCGGCGGTAAACTTTCTTAAGAGGTATTGCGAAGGGCGCATGTCAGCAGAGGATTTAGAAGTCATAATAAGTGCCGTAGACCCTGAAAGCTCAGCAGACATAGATGTGTCAAAATGGGTTGCCTCCACTAATTTATATCAGGCCGGGGAAGACTGGACAACATTTTGGAACAATCTTCTTGCGGCATGGAGGAACGCCTATAAACCAGAAATGCCAATACATGACTTAATCGCTTGTAAAAAGCTGCCAGGGGAAGATTTTTACTCTTTTGTGTCCCGGCTTTTTAAAATCTATCTAGCATGTGATATAGATAGTGCACAACTCTTCGTTAGTACAGCCATGAACAATGGGGACCCCAAGGTAGCCCAAGTAATGAAACTGGTTAATCCTAAATGGGCAACCATGTCCCCTCCAGAGTTCATAGAGGATGTAAAGAAAAGGGCCTCCTCAGGGTTTTTGTTTAACACAAAGGGTGGTCTGTTCGCCCAGACCTCTGGAACAACCACCCCTGTATCCCCCATGTTTCCCGCCTTTGATAATCCTGCATTCCAAACACAAGACCAAGGATGTTTTCACTGTGGGGATCCCTTTCATTGGAAGTCCGAGTGCCCTCACAGGAGAGGTGCACGTGGCAGGTTTCAGAGGAGGGGTGGGGGAAATTTTAGAGGGAGATATCAGCGTAACTCCCCAAATTACCAACGACAAACTAGACCCCCCCCAACACACCCAGCATCAGCCACCACCGCTTGGCCGCCAAAAACAGCCCGTGGCCAACGACCGGCCTCCCCTAGAACCCAGGAACACTGTAGACTTGATTCAAATGGATCAGGGGCCGAAGTATGGCCTTCATGGCCACTTACCTGCACCTTTGGGCCCATTACAGGACTTACAGATTGACTTCACTCACATGCCCAAACAGAAAGGTAATATCAAATTTCTTTGTGTGATAGTAGACAAATTTTCCTCCTGGCCGGAAGCTATTCCCGTCACAGGAGAAACCGCGGGAATAGCCACGAGGTGTTTAATTAATTATTGGATCAGTAGGTTCGGTTTGCCCGCTACCATATACTCTGACCAGGGACCCGCTTTCACTGCAAAACTCACTCAAGAATTAGTGAGAGTCTTGAGGATACAATGGAAGCTCCACATCCCTTATCACCCCTAGAGTGCGGGAGTAGTGGAAAGAATGAATAGGAACATTAAAGACAAATTAAAGAAGGCCACACAGGGTACCATGAAAAACTGGCTCCATTTCTTGCCAGGGGTACTTTTCCAGATAAGGACCACCCCCTATTCTAGGACAGGACTCTCCCCCTTTGAAATCCTCATGGGGAAACCCGCCCAAAAGGCCCCCAAGATAGGTGAGGAATCTAATCTATATTCCTTACAGGAAGAGCACGTGAAATACCTGGTAAGTAGTCTTGCTGAAACCTATGACAAGGTTGCTGTCACCTTTCCTCCTCTTTCCACAGAACCAACACACCCTTTCGTCCCAGGGGACAAAGTGTTGGTTAAGCAACTTGCAGTCCGCAAGCAACCCGGTCCCATCTTCCAAGGCCCATTTGAAGTCCTCAAGGTCTCTAGAACAGCAGTACTAACGGATCAAAGCCCGCAATGGATCCATGCATCAAGGTTGAAAAAAAGCCCACAAAAGAAGGAAGCAGAAAAAGGGATGAAAAAGCTCCCACCAGTAACTGTTCAAGAAGGGACTCTGCCACCATCACCCCCTGCCCCCTCCCATGAAGCCCCTTAGCCGCCCAAACTACTTTTGACATAAATCCCCCCCCCCCCCCCCCCCAAGAAGGTCTACCACCTGGACAATTTTCCTCTTCTCAATTGTCATGACCACCATTGTATTCCTGCTCTTATTTTTTGGGTGCTGGATGAGTTCATCATGCGGGATGGGGGAGGATGTTGGTGTAAAAGAGAAAGGCAGAGCTGCGTTCATGGGAAAGGACCACATTTATCCATGCTGCACTAGCACAGTGAACCAAATGTCCAAAGCACAGGCTGTGTCAGTTCCTGGGTATCATTATCAGAAGAGAGATGCTTCATGTAACATAGCAGCCATCATACTCTTGGCCACTCATAAAAGGACAGAACAAAACATGGTGTATGAATCCACAACATAGGGCCACACAAAAAATAGTAGACTAAAAAGGGCAAAGAAGTCAGAGAAAGACATTAACTCAGTAATGCAACATAGGAGGTCCCTCCCCCAAGCAGTCACAAAAAAGAAAATACCCAAATACAACCTCGATAGCGAGAATAATGGAGCTAAACTTGACCCGGAGACCTACTCAGTCCCTGAAACGATCCTGCATCACTTTATTATGATGCATGCTTTCGGGAGAAAACAATCGTTCTGAATGCTGGGTGTGCTCCCATATGGGCACGGGCTGACATTCAGTCCCCATGGTTGGAATGGCCGGTCACCCTAGAGCAGCTGCTAAATGTTACCCAGGAGGTCCCCATTATAAATACCACCGCAATAAACAAACCCCTCTTATTCACCGAATACACAAGGAAGCCCCAATTTTGTTTTCTAAATGGAGCAGGAAAGAGACTGTACAATGGGAAGTTTTGCAGAGATACCCAAGTTAATCTTACTATGTTGAACCTACCTCTGGCCCTTAACGGTACAATAGACATAGAGGGTTTAGTCACTTTCAACATCCCCGATCCCAATGAAAGGGTAGGTAATATGTCCCGGTATGACATAACCAAGTGTGTAAGGGGACCTGAGAATCTACAGGTCACTGAATGGATAAACAGAACACATATGGATAGCCCCTGGATGGGACAGAGCGAGGATAGCATTCCTTCCTTGGGGGATTGGATGCGCTTAGTGGGATTAAGGTCAAGGCTGAGCCCCCCCAAAGTGGTTCAAGCCCCTCATGTTCCCCAAGGTTGGATGGTATGTTGTGGGCTATGGTGCCACACTACCATCCCTTTTCCTATGGACAGGAAAACTTTAGGATGGTGTACTCTTGTGGAGATGATCCTTTTTATGGGGACCACAGGGACAGATACTCCTGTGTCCATGATACCTGCTCACGGTCACCTTGAATTTGGTAGACATAGGAGGGAAGTAACCACTTGGTGGGACAAAGTCTTTGCTTCATTGGGAGGGGCGGGTATGTACAATGCCCTCACAAAAGGTAGATGAGTTTGGGATGTTAATGGATTCATGAATGAATGCCACGGCAATAGATGTAGGATTGCTTAATGAGGAACTCAGGAAAGTGTTATTTGAACAAGAGGTAATTAAGCAGAGGCAGGAGAGAATGATGATGGTCCTTACAGGGTTGTGTGATCTGACAGGAGATAAAAGCTTGTGCTGCACATACATGAATAACCTTACAAAACCCATCAGAAGATGGAGGTCCCAGATTTTAATGACATTTATTAAAGGCCACAAGGATGAAAGGGCAAAATTACAGGACCAAATGAGACGCATGGGGGAATCCCTTTTTCAGGTATAGGAGGGTGGTTTGGTTCATTTTGGGAAAGCATCATGAATTTCTTTAAGAAGGCGGGTATGATACTCCTCATGGTACTTATTCTAGGTCTTGCCATCTATGTGACAATCAAGTTGTTGTTCTGTCTGATAAGTAAGGTAGCAAAAATTAAAAAACCCAGTTGATGAGCCAGAAACGGCCATGACTATGTTCTACTCAGAGCATAAGTGGTACAGTGAGCGATCAAGGGGAGACGAGGGTCTCCCATGATCAAAAGAGGGATTGTAAGGAAATGTAGAGTTACTCCTTAGATCTATAATGTTGTAGAAGATGTTTTTATCTCACGCTAGCTTGTGCAAGTTTATCAGAAGTGCTAAAGCAGAGTGCGAAGCAGGATGCGCCTGCGGTCAGAATTGTCATTTAGCCATAGCGTGTTAGGAATAAATATTGCGTGTTGAGAACATTGGCCTAATGCCCAAAAGATGGGGTTAAATATTCTTAGAATTGTGACGTTGAATCTGTCTCTGGGCAGAAATACTATGAATATTTTTTTTTTGGGTTAGTATTGACTTTATAACACAATGCTTGAATGTGATTGGTTGTTTATAGGGCTTTTCCCCTATACAACCCCTTTTTGGTTAATTGCATATATCCTGTGAAGCCGGTGTCTTGGCGAGAAAGTTCCCCCGGCGGATAAGGTCCCCTTTGTACTGCGCAGGCGCAGCGCTTGCGCAGTACGAACAACTAGGAGCCGCCGAAAATAGCCGAAGATGAAAAACTTCAATCAGCTGTACACGGCGGCGCCTACGCCCTGGGTCCAGGCTGAAGCCCCACCATCCAAGTGGACCTAGAGGGGGAATAAAAAAGTGGCGTGCGAAGCGAGGCCGTGCCCGAGGCGCGGCGAGCGAAGCGAGCCCGCGAGGGGCCCTCTTACAGGCACCGTGTACAGCTGATTTCTCTTCTATTCGCCTTCGGCTATTTCTGCCGGCTCCTACTGCCCAAGCGCTGCGCCTGCGCAGTAGAGGAGGGTCCTTATCCGCTGAGAGGAACTTTCTCGGCAGAAGACCGGAATAAACCTTTGTATTCTTGATCATCCACACATCGTGTATGGTGTCTTGATTACCCAACCGGTCAGAGAGTTTTCCATTGACCACCAAACTCCAGCTCGAGTACAGGACAGAGGGGCTAAAAATAAGACCACCTTTCAAATGCAGCCCATAAAATTATTTTTAGGGTTTTTTTTTTGGATAGTATAGGGAAGGGTTAACACCCCTGTTACGTTTGATTTCCTGTCTGTCCCCCTGTTCAGAAGATTTCGCCTCACTTGCGGTCTGACAATTTAATTTTAAAAATTTTAGGTGGTCATGGAACTGTGGACTAGTGTACTGATAAAGCTGCAGTGGAGACCCCTTTTTCTCCCCATGATAACTCTTCCAGGAGTGAACTTCCTTCCTAGGGGTAGATTTCATCTCACTTCCTGTGGTCTTCCTCTGTAAGCTGGATGTTTGTAACTCGGGGGGCTGCCTGTACAGAATACGGTCAGAGAGTGCAGACATCCTACAAGAGACGGTCAGAGAGTGCAGACATCCTACAGGAGACGGTCAGAGAGTGCAGACATCCTACAGGAGACGGTCAGAGAGTGCAGACATCCTACAGGAGACGGTCAGAGAGTGCAGACATCCTACAGGAGACGGTCAGAGAGTGCAGACATCCTACAGGAGACGGTCAGAGAGTGCAGACATCCTACAGGAGACGGTCAGAGAGTGCAGACATCCTACAGGAGACGGTCAGAGAGTGCAGACATCCTACAGGAGACGGTCAGAGAGTGCAGACATCCTACAGGAGACGGTCAGAGAGTGCAGACATCCTACAGGAGACGGTCAGAGAGTGCAGACATCCTACAGGAGACGGTCAGAGAGTGCAGACATCCTACAGGAGACGGTCAGAGAGTGCAGACATCCTACAGGAGACGGTCAGAGAGTGCAGACATACTACAGGAGACGGTCAGAGAGTGCAGACATACTACAGGAGACGGTCAGAGAGTGCAGACATACTACAGGAGACGGTCAGAGAGTGCAGACATACTACAGGAGACGGTCAGAGAGTGCAGACATACTACAGGAGACGGTCAGAGAGTGCAGACATACTACAGGAGACCTTTTAGGGACTGAACATGCTATAGGAGTTGTTGAAGACTGGGGACATGCTTTAGGAGACAGTCATACACACACGAAAAAAGTGACACCATCAGACCACAACAATCGCATCCCAACATACAACCAATCATCTCTGCACCATCTATTACACAGAATAAAATACACTCTCCAGGAAACCGATCAGACATAAAATCCTCCTAGGACTGGAGATCTGTACTGAGGAGGAATTTTTGGCAGCACCTCTGGGAGGGTAAATTTAGGAAGCATTCTCTTCTCCCGACACAGATCTCTCCGAACCTATTTATAGAAATCTCAGAGAAGAGAGAAAGCCGAGTGATAAGGCCACATACCGACATTCACAACCTGAAATTCTGACATCTTCCCAGATCATAGCTGGTTGATATCGGCACGGTGACCACAGGCCGGGAACCATCCCGAGACTCAAGAAAAAAGGCTCCAAAAAAAAAAAAAAAAAAAAAAAAATGCAGATTGATCTTACGGCTCTGTGGATCTGGCCAGTCCTGCCAGGAACTATGTTCAGCGTATCACACTGGGTCATTTACCACCTTTCTTGGGCACCAGCCGTACAGTCAGGGCTATTCAATTTAAATAAATAAAATATACACACCACCTGGATTTCGGGTTACTGAATTTACCGAAAGCTAATTTTGGATTGGCTACTTTGGACTACTGATTTATACAGGCTGATGAAGGAGGAGTGGGTTAAGCTTCCGAAACGCGTCCCGATTGGCTTACACAGCGGTTGGACTGACAGCTCCTCTCACTACTCCAGCTGGACACATCGTCTTTGGGCGGACATCCGATTTCTGGAGACCAGGGACTGGGATGAGTCCCACACGGGGGACGGTCAGAGACCATGGAAATTTTGTTAAAAAGAGGAACTTTAGTCCCCTTTAGGTCGGACCCCACCCTCCAAAAATGTAACAATTAAAGCCAATAGGACTGAGCCACAGCTGTGTTTTGAACAAAGCTATGACAGTTGCAGAATGGTAGATCAATGTAAACCGCAATGTAAAAAGATCCACTGCGAACGTCGGAGCAGCATAAAAAAAAATTCAACCACTACATCTAAGGGCTGGTAAACTGCAATAAAAAGTTATAATAATTATATACAATGTATATATTACACTTTTGTTCTTGGGTTTAGTTACATTTTAAAGATGCAAGCTTTAGTAAGATATTAGACAACTACCCTTAACGATTAAAGGGGAACTACACTGCATCTGAGCACCACAAACGCTATTTAACTTAACTTTTAATATTCAAAGCAAACTCCCCCCAATCCATTCCATGTCTCTATGCTTTAATTTGCTGAGAAAGCACTTTAAAAGACCCCCCCCCCCCCCCGAGCATTTTTTGGCTGTGGCCATCTTGAGTAAGGGCAGATGATTCATGTAGCATGCAGGCAGGCGAGTGTGCCTAGCTGAGAAAGACCCTCATCCCCCACTGAAGACTTCTAGTATGTATGACATGGTCTGAGAAAGAAAGGGAAAAAAAAAAGAAAGAAAAAGAAGGAAAAGAAAAAGAAAAAGAAGAAGGAAAAGAAAAAGAAAAAGAAGAAGGAAAAGAAAAAGAAAAAGAAGGAAAAGAAAAAGAAAAAGAAGAAGGAAAAGAAAAAGAAGAAGGAAAAGAAAAAGAAAAAGAAAAAGAAGAAGGAAAAGAAAAAGAAAAAGAAAAAGAAGGAAAAGAAAAAGAAAAAGAAAAAAAGAAAAAGAAGGAAAAGAAAAAGAAAAAGAAAAAGAAGGAAAAGAAAAAGAAAAAGAAAAAGAAAGAAAGAAAGAAAGAAGGAAAAGAAAGAAAGAAAGAAAGAAGGAAAAGAAAGAAAGAAAGAAAGAAGGAAAAGAAAGAAAGAAAGAAAGAAGGAAAAGAAAGAAAGAAAGAAAGAAGGAAAAGAAAGAAAGAAAGAAAGAAAGAAAGAAGGAAAAGAAAGAAAGAAAGAAAGAAGGAAAAGAAAGAAAGAAAGAAAGAAGGAAAGAAAGAAAGAAAGAAGGAAAAGAAAGAAAGAAAGAAAGAAGGAAAAGAAAGAAAGAAAGAAAGAAAGAAAGAAAGAAAGAAAGAAAGAAAGAAAGAAAGAAAGAAAGAAAGATCCCTTCCTCTCTATTTACTAATGCTAGCAGCATAAAGATTAAAAACGGTCAGTGTTGACTGAGAAAGTGAAGTTCCACATTAATGCCTTATTAAAATTATTATAATGCCGGATGAATAAGTGCCGGAAAAGTCTACTTTTTAAAAACTGCTAAATGTTCCAGTCAAGGGAGTATACACACTCCTAGTGACAGCCGGTGACATTATTAATAAAGAGGGCCCGCTCCCAGCATGCACTACTACAGACAATACATGCATTAATAAACTGCTTCTTCTAGTACCAGCATGCTGGGTGTTTTAGTTCCTTAGCAGCGCCCCCCCATCCTCATCCCCCCCCCCCATCCCCCCCCCCCCCCCATCCTCATCCCCCCCCCCCCCCCCCCCCCCCGAGTAGACTGGTTGCCCACAGCCCCTCCTCCTTTGTACCATCAGACTCACTGGAGAGGAACCCGTCCATCCATCCATCCCTGTGAGCTGCGGAGAGGCTCTGGTGACCTCTACAATCTGCTCGCCGTCTGATCTGTGCTGACCTGCGTCTGGAGTGCATAAAATCTCATGGCTGTTCTGTGATAAATTTCACAGCCACTGCACACTGGGGAATACACACTTTTCTTTTATTCAATTTTAAATGAAGGGACATATAAAGTAAACACAATTAATTGTAAAGCATTTGTTGTTGGTACATAAAAGACCCAGAAGAATGCAGTCTGTCAGCAGGTGTGATGCAGGAAATGCGCTCGATTATCAGATGTAATGCAGGTGATGCGCTTTGTTGTCAGGTGTAATGAAGAAAATGCTTTCCACTGTCAGGTGTAATGCAGAAATTGTACCCCCAATATCCGGTGTAACGTACGAAATGCGCTCTGTCAGCAGGTGTAATGCAAGAATTGCACCCTGTTGCACTCTATACTAAATGAGGAAAATGATTTCCATTGGCAGGTGTATTGCAAAAATGTCACCCTGTTGTCAGATGTAATGCAAGAATTGCACCTTGTTGGCAGGTGTGATGCACGATATGCACTCTATTCTCAGGTGTAATGTAGGTAATGCGCTCTGTCAGGTGTAATGAAGAAAATTTTTATTTTTTATTTTATTTATTTCAGGTACTTATATAGCGCCCTCAATTTACGCATCGCTTTACATATACATTGTACATTCACATCAGTCCCTACCCTTAAGGAGCTTACAATCTAAGGTCCCCAACTCACATTCATACATATACTAGGGCCAATTTAGACAGGATCTGATTAACCTACCAGCATGTCTTTAGAGTGTGGGAGGAAACCAGAGCACCCGGAGGAAACCCACAAAAGAAAAAAGGGAGAACATGTAAACTCCAGGCAGATGGTGTCGTGGTCGGGATTCAAACCAGCGACCTTTTTTTGCTGCTAGGTGAAAGTGCTAACCACTACACCACTGTGCTGCCCGAAAATGCTTTCCCTTGGCAGGTGTATTGCAAAAAATTGCACCCTGTCAGCAGATGTAATGCAGGAATTGCACCCCGGTGTCAGATGTAATGCAGGGCAGGAGAGCAGCTGTCAGTGTGTTCAGCGAGGCTTCATTTTCTGTGACCTCTGTGTAGGTCTGTGTAATAGCAAGCCTGGGTATGTACACATTTATTAGGCGGCGGTGAGAACACACAGAGCGCCCAGCACATGGGAGGATCTAATAATAGGCCGCTGATAAGACACGATCGTCCTTCACACACACGCAGCCTTCCCATCACCCACATACAGGACCAGAGATTCCCCAGACACCAGAAGAAGGAATAAACAGAAAAAATATTTTATGTCATCGGTCTTACCCAGGAGATGAATGAAATGAGCCCGCAGGTCTCCGGACAGAGTACAATGTATAACCAGGAGGAGATCATTGCACAGACGGAGCCACAGTTTCCTGTCTGTTATTGGGGCAGGAAATGTGCGGCTTCTGGGACACAAAATGTCTTTTAGCAACTATAGGAGACCAGGAAGCATCCTGTGCTATGAACCTTACTATGTACAGAGTGCATACGCTGTATAACAAATCTGTACCACCTCCCCCCCTGGCAACCCCTACCAACTGTACACCAACCCCCTAATCGGTACCTCCAGACCCATGACCACCCCCTACCAACTGTACATCAACCCCCCCCGAATCTGTGCCTCCAGACCCATGACCACCCCTACCAACTGTACATCAACCACCCCAAACTGTACCTCCAGACCCATGACCATCCCTACCAACTGTACATCAACCACCCCAATCTGTACCTCCAGACCCATGACCATCCCTACCAACTGTACATCAACCACCCCAATCTGTACCTCCAGACCCATGACCACCCCTACCAACTGTGCATCAACCACCCCCTAATCAGTACCTCCAGACCCATGACCACCCCTACCAACTGAACATCAACCACTCCAAACTGTACCTCCAGACCCATGACCACCCCTACCAACTCTACATCGACCACCCCAATCTGTACCTCCAGACCCATGACCATCCCTACCAACTGTACATCAACCACCCCAATCTGTACCTCCAGACCCATGACCATCCCTACCAACTGTACATCGACCACCCCAATCTGTACCTCCAGACCCATGACCATCCCTACCAACTGTACATCAACCACCCCAATCTGTACCTCCAGACCCATGACCATCCCTACCAACTGTACATCAACCACCCCAATCTGTACCTCCAGACCCATGACCACCCCTACCAACTGTACATCAACCACCCCAAACTGTACCTCCAGACCCATGACCATCCCTACCAACTGTACATCAACCACCCCCGAATCTGTGCCTCCAGACCCATGACCACCCCTACCAACTGTACATCAACCACATCAATCTGTACCTCCAGACCCATGACCACCCCTACCAACTGTGCATCAACCACCCCCTAATCAGTACCTCCAGACCCATGACCACCCCTACCAACTGAACATCAACCACCCCAAACTGTACCTCCAGACCCATGACCACCCCTACCAACTCTACATCGACCACCCCAATCTGTACCTCCAGACCCATGACCATCCCTACCAACTGTACATCAACCACCCCAATCTGTACCTCCAGACCCATGACCACCCCTACCAACTGTACATCGACCACCCCAATCTGTACCTCCAGACCCATGACCACCCCTACCAACTGTACATCAACCACCCCAATCTGTACCTCCAGACCCATGACCACCCCTACCAACTGTACATCGACCACCCCAATCTGTACCTCCAGACCCATGACCATCCCTACCAACTGTACATCGACCACCCCAATCTGTACCTCCAGACCCATGACCATCCCTACCAACTGTACATCAAATCCCTGACCTGCACCACCAGTGCCATGACCACCCAAACCAGCTGTACACCACCAGACCTGTGACCCCCCCCCCCAACAGTACATCAACCCTTCAAGTCTGCAGCACCAGGCACATGACCACCCCTGCCAACTTTATATCGACCCCCTGACTTGTACCAGCAGACCTGTGACCACCCAAACCAGCTGTACATTGACCACCAAATGTACATGCCCCCCACCCTCAATCTAAAGCACCAGACCCACAACCACCCCTACCAACAGTACATCAACCCCCTGACCTGAACCACCAGACCCATGACTATCTGTACACAGACCCCCCAATCTGCACCACCTGATCTGTGGCCACCTGCATTAGTGCTGCACGATTAATCAGATAATAATCGCGATCTCGAGTCTAAACCCCCCCCCCCCCCGTGATCTCTAGCCTGGATTACCGCGATTTTCCGTCTCCCCAGGATGTAGCCTGGACTGGAGGAGAAGCCGTCAGAACCAGCGTGGAACGCAAATGGCACGGATACCTGATGTTTCTTGTCGAGTTTAACTTTGATATAGATTTTTCTTTTTTAAATTAACCATTTTAAAATGTAGATCTGACTGTGGGTGGTGCATGGTGATATAGTTCAGAAGTAAATCTTTAAAAGAAAAAAGTTTGAGAATTGTGAGAGAATCGTGATCTTTATTCTAAGCAACAAAAAAAAAAAAAAAAAAAAAATCGTGATTCTCATTTTTCCCCAGAATCGTGCAGCTCTAACCTGCATGCCACTCCCAAACTGCACCATTTGACCCATGACCACCCGAGCCAGTTGCATACCCAACCCCCTATCTGCCCCACCCGATTCATGACCACCCTTACCAACTGTGCATCAATTCTCCCAATCTGTGCCACAAGACCTATAACCACCCACATCAAGTACATGCCAGCCCTGACCCATACTGCCAGACCCGTGACCACCTTAACCAGATGTACACTGACCCCCAACCCATGACTACCCATACAAAAATGCATACCACCTCCAACCTGCCATGCCAGACCTGTGACCACCCAAATCAGCTACACACCAATCCCCACCTGGACACTCCAAACCCATCATTTCAAGCACCTAACCTGCACCGCCATTTTTATGACTTCTCACAATGGTTCCACAACAAACCCCAAATTGACCACCCAACAACTGACAAGCACCTATGACTCCCTGACTGATGAACCCCCCCCCCCCCCCCCCGGATCTCTGCCATGTAGGCCGATAGCATAAGTGCGCCATAGCTGGTGTGTTCAAGTACAGTCAGGACACTGCCACATTGGAATACAGCTTATAACCTTGCCAGGTTGATCCTCTGGTTTCTATCCCTTCTGACTCACAGACCTGGAACTAGCATGCAGAAAGTGAAGGCAGAACTCCTGATCGATGTACTTGCTCTTTGCCAGGGGCTCAGAAAAAACTGAAGCCAGGAGGATAAGCATGAAAGAGAGACAGGCAACTAGTATTTTCCTAAATAGAGGTCAGTAGTCCTGCCCAGTCGACTACTAAAAAGGACAAAATAAAAATCACGTCGGCACAGGTATGAGGAGATGGCGGCGGAGGAAAATGATGTGATGGAGCACAAAAGCAAACCTTTCCAAGAGGAAGGAGGTTTAACCCTGTGCTGACCGCAGAACACTGCAGGAGACTATTGTACACATCGCTGACAGAGCGCCTTATCAGCAGAACAGCTGGGAATGGTTTTCTTTGCTCTGTGGTCACATGACTGAACTTCTCGCCACAGCAAACGCAAAAAAAGAGATCAATAGAACAATATTTATATGACGCAGACTGCGTGTGACCGCCAGCCGGGTGGCAATGGCAGCCGTGCTGCAAGGAAGGCAGTCTGCACACGGAACACATACAGCTCTGGAAACCTGCACACCTCTATCTGCTGAGGAACTACAAATCCCAGAACAGCATTCTGGGAGCAGTTCTACTACAGCAGGGGGACTTGTGACCCACCTTGGTCCTCTCCCAAAATTTCATATAGATAAGAACCAGACCAGTAAAGCATCATGTGTATAAGAACCAAAACCGACAGCACCAAATTACAACAAGCCAATAACACCATGGAGGGGACTAGAATAGGAAAAGGTGTACTGGAGTGGCTGGAACAGAGCGGGGACAACAGATGAAGGGAGGCGATTGGGATACAATACAGAAACAGAGGGAAGACAATAAAGGGGGGTACAATAAAGAGACAGAAAGGGATTGGGGTACAATAGTAGGACAGAGAGAAAGGACTGGGGGCACAATAGTGGGAGAGGGAAGACAGGGGGTACAATAAAGGGATAGAACGGGATTGGGGGTGCAATAAAAGAGATTAGGGCACAATAGTGGGACAGAGGGAAGACTGGAGGTACAAGGGATAGAACGGGATTGGGGGTGCAATAAAGGGATTAGGGTACAATAGTGAGACAGAAGGAAGACTGGGGGTACAATAAAGAGGCAAAAAGGGGATTAGGGTACAATAAAAAAGGTATAGAACAAGATTGGGGTACAATAGTGGGACAGAGGGAAGACTGGGGGTACAATAGTGGGATTAGGCAGATTGGGGTAGAACATGGACAGAGAGGGAAATGGGATACAACAGAGGGAAGACTGGAGGTATTGTAGTGGGATGAGGAAGGTTGGGGGGCACGACAAAAGACAGAGGGAGGGAATAAAGGAATAAACTGGGGTACAATACTAGGATGGGGGTGACAGGAGTACAATAAAAGGGACAGATGGGGCTTGGGGTACAATAGTAAGGCAGTGGGAAAACTGGAGGGTACAATAGCGTAATGAGGATGTGTGGGGTTCAACGAAATGGAACAGAGGGGGGATTGGAGGACAGGATTACAATAGTAGGAATTGGGGGAGATGTTGGGGTACAATAGTGGAACAAGGGGGAGGGGCGCTTTGGTAGAATAGTGTGTTGGAGGGAATAATAAAGGAATAGATTGGGGTACAATACTAGGATGAGGTTGACAGGAGTACAAGAAAGGGACAGAAGGGGGATTGGTGTACAACAGGGGAACCAAGGACCCAATAGTGGGACAGAGGAAAGGCTGAAGGTACATTAGGATGAGGAAAACAACAAGGGACTGAGGGAGGATTGGGGTGCAATAGTGGAAAGAAGGGGACTTGGGTACAATATTGTGAAGAGGGACTGATAAAGTGACAGATTGGGGTACAATACTAGGATGAGGGTGATGGGAGTACAACAAAAAACAGACAGAGGGAGATTGGTGATAAAAATTAAAAAGGCAGAAAGAGGAATGGGGTACCATAGGGGTAAAATGAGGGAAACTTTTATAATAAAGGGACAGAGAGGGATTGGAGTACAATACCGAGGTGGTTACAATAAAAATATGGGGGTGTTGGGGTACAACAGAGTGGGATAAGGATACCAAAGCGGAATGGGGGGCTTAATAGAGAACCAGGAAAGCGCTGTACACAGTATATGTATATTACAGTGTACCTGCTGCCCGGGGTGAACACATCAGCCGGATACAGATGGAAAAAGGCAGTCGAGTTCTCTCTGAATTATTCAGTGTCCTGGTGCCGGTTACAGGTAGAGGGAGCCGCCTCGTCTAACATTCACCGGGATCTGTGCCAATCACCAAGACAGTTCACCATGAGAACTACCGTACCATCAGGACAGGTCACAACGTCCCTTGCATGTGCTGTGAAAACGAGAGCTGGGTATTACTGTGATCAATCACAGGAAGGGGAGAACTTGAGAACCGGTCTATCATAAAAACAGGAAGTCCGCTGTGTGTAGAGAAAATCTTCCTCTGAAGTTCAGAACTTTGTGTTCAGTTCTCTCTCCCAAAGTAACATCCACATGAATGGCAGGACCCAAGGCTTCCCAGCAGAACATTGTCCAAAGCATCACGCTGCCTCCATCGGCTTGTCTTCTTCCCATCCTGGTGCCATAGAAAATTATATTTGTCAGACCAGGCCACCTTCTTCCATTGCTCCGTGGTCCAGTTCTGATGCTCATGTGCCCATTGTAGGTGCTTTTGGCTGTGGACACGGGTCAGCATGGTCATCCTGACCGCACTGCACATACCCAGCCGCATACTAACTTTTTCAGCAATAGGAGCTCCAGTAGCTCTTCTATTGGATCGGACTACACAGGCCAGCCTTCCCTCACCCACCCTTCATCAATGAGCCTTCCCCCTCACCACCCTCCATCAATGAGCCTTCCCCCGCCCCACCCTCCATCAAAGAGCCTTCTCCCTCCCCACCCTCCATCAAAGAGCCTTCCCCTGCCCCACCCTCCATCAAAGAGCCTTCCCCCGCCCCACCCTCCATCAATAAACCTTCTATCCATTAATGAGCCTTCCCCCTCACCACCCTCCATCAAAGAGCCTTCCCCCGCCCTCCATCAAAGAGCCTTCCCCCGCCCCACCCTCCATCAAAGAGCCTCCCCCCGCCCCACCCTCCATCAAAGAGCCTTCCCCCGCCCCACCCTCCATCAAAGAGCCTTCCCCCGCCCCACCCTCCATCAAAGAGCCTTCCCCCCGCTCCACCCTCCATCAAAGAGCCTTCCCCCGCCCCACCCTTCATCAAAGAGCCTTCCCCCGTCCCACCCTCCATCAATAAACCTTCTATCCCTTAATGAGCCTTCCCCTCCCCACCCTCCATCAATGAGCCTTCCCCCTCCACACCCTCCATCAATGAGCCTTCTCCCGCCCCACCCTCCATCAATAAACCTTCTATCCATTAATGAGCCTTCCCCTCCCCACCCTCCATCAATGAGCCTTCCCCCTCCACACCCTCCATCAATGAACCTTCCCCCTCCATCAATGAGCCTTCCCCTCCCCACCCTCCATCAATGAGCCTTGGCCCCCCATGACCCTGTCACCAGTTAGCCAGTTCTCTTTCCTTGGACCACTTATGGTTGGTCCTGACCACCAATGAGCCTTCCCCCTTCCCACCCTCCACCAATGAGCCTTCCCCCTCCCCACCCCACCATCAATGAGCCTCCCCACCCCACCATCAATGAGCCTTCCCCCTTCCCACCCTCCACCAATGAGCCTTCCCCCTCCCCACCCTCCATCAATGAGCCTCCCCCACCACACCATCAATGAGCCTCCCCCTCCCCACCCCACCATCAATGAGCCTCCCCCTCCCCACCCCACCATCAATGAGCCTCCCCCTCCCCACCCCACCATCAATGAGCCTCCCCCTCCCCACCCCACCATCAATGAGCCTCCCCCTCCCCACCATCAATGAGCCTCCCCCTCCCCACCATCAATGAGCCTCCCCCTCCCCACCATCAATGAGCCTCCCCCTCCCCACCATCAATGAGCCTCCCCCTCCCCACCATCAATGAGCCTCCCCCTCCCCACCATCAATGAGCCTCCCCCTCCCCACCATCAATGAGCCTCCCCCTCCCCACCATCAATGAGCCTCCCCCTCCCCACCATCAATGAGCCTCCCCCTCCCCACCATCAATGAGCCTTGGCCCCCCATGACCCTGTCACCAGTTGGCTGGTTCTCTTTCCTTGGACCACTTATGGTCGGTCCTGACCACTGCAGACCGGGAACATCCC
Organism: Lithobates septentrionalis; assembly: GCA_037952835.1. Taxonomy (NCBI): domain Eukaryota; kingdom Metazoa; phylum Chordata; class Amphibia; order Anura; family Ranidae; genus Lithobates; species Lithobates septentrionalis. The sequence continues at coordinate 220,313 of JBBDGP010004472.1, forward strand.
ACAAGAGCTTCAGTTTTGGAGTTGCTCTCACCCAGTTGTTTACACATTACAAACTTCCTCCTGGAAGTGGGGACAGGGATCTGTCAAAAGCAGGTACCCGTTCCCAACTCCCCCATGAAAAGTGCCTAATGTGGGGGGGGGGGGGGTAGGAAGCAAATAAGCGGAAGTTCCACTTTTGGGTGGAACTCCGCTTTAAGCTTGCCCATTTTTTCTGCTTTCAACACTCCTGTGCGACTTTGTATAGCAACTAGAGGTGAAATTTTGGTTGCCGAAACCGAAAATGCAGGATGCACTTGCCTGAAAACGACAATTTAAAATAAATATATATATATATATATATATATATATATATATATATATATATATATATATATATATATATTAGACTTTTTAAAATTAATATGAATTTATTGTATGCCAATATCGGCACCTTAGCGCAAGAAAAGCTCAAATTCTTTGTAGGTCTTCACACCGGTCCCTTGCGTTTCCATTGTGGTGTTAAAAACCTGCATTTTTGGTCAGTTGGAAAAAAACAAAAACAAAAAACAAACACACACCTCCCAGTTAAAATGCACTGAAAATACAGCAAGAACCCATCAATTGTTATATTTCTGATGCGTTTTTGAGCCACGTGACCTATGGAAAATAAACCATAGGCACAGTAAAATCGTGGTAAAAATGGCTGCTAAATCGCGTACATTTTTGGCACCTTTTTCTCTTATAGGCAAAATGCAGAGAACATCATTTTTGGCCGCCGCTGCTTGCAACTTGGCGAGACTTTGGCAAATAACTATACAGAGGGGCACATATTAATAAACCTACAAAACCCTCAGAATTCGCAGCCAAAGTCGCAAAGACAAGACAAAAACAACTTCCTTGTGACTTTTATTATTGCAGTCTATGGCACTCATGTCGCAAGGAAGATGCAGAAAAGTAGTGCAGGAACTTTTAGTAGCAGCAATTAAGACGGCACCCACTGAAATGATTGTGTTTTTGACCTTTCATAAGACTTTGTGTTGCACGTCGCAGTAAGTCACATGAGAAGTCGCAGTGGTGCGAAGTGTTAGTTCACCTTTACAGACCGGACCCGATCCCCGCTCTACTTACCCTCCCGTGATCTGGAGGTGGTCAGGGCTCCCACAAGCCGCTCCACCGCTCCGATGATTTGAAATCCCCCCCATCACTTCCCTTCTGTCCAGTGCTGCAAAAACAGACCCCAGATGGATTCTGATTGGTCAGCGCCATCCATGTGACAGTGCTGACCAAGCAGAATCCGCCCGCTCTGTCTTGGCACCTTTAGATGAACTAATCCTTTAATATTTCCTGTATTGGTGATCAGTCACAGGGACTTTGAAGTTGTTTATCGGGGTATGGTTACTGTCATTAACTATAACCTCTGTATTTTTTTTTTTTTTTAAGCCGGCAATTCTCTTTCTTTCAAAAAAGCGATCCAAGCGACTAATTAGCAGCTAGATCACTTATCTAAGGGGGGGGGGGGGCGTTTCCATCACCCTCTTCCCCCCTCAGTTTGCTGGTGTTTCTCAGGCTTACCGGCAAGCCAGGGGAACCATACGAGTGTTCGCATGGCTGATCACAGAGGCGAGGGGAGACCAGATCGTCTCCGATCACCTCTATGATCTAGGGCAGTGATGGCGAACCTTGGCACCCCAGATGTTTTGGAACTAAATGCTCAACTACAATGCAGAGTGCATGAGGATCATGGAAATGTAGTTCCCAAAACATCTGGGTGCCAAGGTTCACCAACACGGATCTAGGAGGACCGGAGCGATGGCATGACATCACTTCTAGGGCAGAAGTAAAACAAAATTTTATTTTTTGATCTTTAGAGTAGAGAATTGGGGTCCCCAGATCTCTCCCATAAAGAGGACCGGTCATCCCTATTTCTATTACAAGGGATGGTTTACATTCTTTGTAATAGGAACAAAAGTGATAAAAAAAAAGAATAAAAGAAAAAAAATAATAATTAAAGCATCCCCATCCCTCCGTGCTTGCACCGCACATGTGAGGTATCGCCATGCAACAGCAATAATTCTAGCGCCAGACCTCCTCTGTAGCAGGTAGCCTGTAAAAATGTTAAAAGCGTCACCTATGGAGATTTTTAAGTATCGTAGTTTGCCGCCATTCCACGAGTGTGCGCAATTTTAAAGCGTGACATGTTAGGAATCCATCTACTCGGCGGAACATCTTTTATATTTTACAAAAAAAATTGGGTTATACTGTATAATATTTTGTTTGTTTTTTTTAAATTACAAATCAATAAAGTGCAATTATATTTTATTAGAAAAACCACTGTGAAAATACCATGTGACATAAAAATGTAAAGGATCGCCTTTTTATTCTCTAGGATGTCTGCTAAAAAAAAAAAAAAAAAAAACAATATTATATATAATATATATATATATATATATATATATATATATATATATATATATATATATATATATATATATATATATATATTGTAAACAAAAAGTGTGAGAAAGGGCCCAGCAGAACTATAAGGGAAATTCATCGACTACAGAGATCACCACACCATGAGGGGGCGTCCTTTACCGAGAAGGACTCCACTGACCCCTGAAACTAGGAGACCACCCACAGCATACACTCTGATGCCCCCCCCCCCCCCCCCCCATATGACGAGGAAGACAAACAGAGAATGGTAAAAACATTCTTCCCTGGATAACTTACCTCTCACACTCCACCCACCTTCCCCAGATCAGTCTCTTCCTTACATATAATGTCCCCAACCAACCCCCCCCCCCCCCCATGTATCTCACTCTCCTCCCCACTCTATTGACCACTCCCCCTCCAATGACCCCTCCTCCATGTGTCTCAGTCCCCTCCTCCCTCCAATGACTCCTCCTCCATGTGCCTCAGTTCCCTCCCCCAATGACCCCTACTCCATATCTCAGTCCCCTCCCTGCCTCTTTTGACCACTCCCCTCCAGTGACCCCTCCTCCATGCATCTCTGCCCCCTCCTCAATGTATCTCAGTCTCTGCCCTCAATGACTCCTCCTCCATATGCCGCAGTCCCCTCCCCCTCCCTTCAATAGCTCCTCCTCCATGTGCATCAGTCCCCTCCCCCGCCAATTACCCCTCCTCTGTTTCTTAGTCCCTTCCCCCTTCAATGACGCCTCCTCCATGTATCTCAGTCTCCTCCGCAATCTATTGACCACTCCCCCCCCCCCCCCCCCCCAACGACCCCTCCTGCATGTGCCTCAGTCCCCTCCTCCCTCCAATTGCTCCTCCTGCATGTGCCTCAGTCCCCTCCTCCCTCCAATTGCTCCTCCTGCATGTGCCTCAGTCCCCTCCTCCCTCCAATTGCTCCTCCTGCATGTGCCTCAGTCCCCTCCTCCCTCCAATTGCTCCTCCTGCATGTGCCTCAGTCCCCTCCTCCCTCCAATGGCTCCTCCTCCATGTGCCTCAGTCCCCTCCCCCAATGACCCCTCCTGCATGTGCCTCAGTCCCCTCCTCCCTCCAATGGCTCCTCCTCCATGTGCCTCAGTCCCCTCCCCCAATGACCCCTCCTGCATGTGCCTCAGTCCCCTCCTCCCTCCAATGGCTCCTCCTCCATGTGCCTCAGTCCCCTCCCCCATGACCCCTCCTGCATGTGCTTCAGTCCCCTCCACCACTATTGACCACTCCCCCTCCAGTGACTCCTCCTCCATGCATCTCCGCCCCCCCTCCAATGACCCCTCCTCCATGTCCCCTCCCCCTCCAATGACCCCTCCTCCATGTAGCTCAGTCCCTCCCCCACTCTCCTCAGTGACACGCAGTCAGCATGGCAGTTCTCTTCTCACCTCTGTCCGCCTCCCCGGCGCGGATCCCGGCTGGGAATAGGGAGGGCGGTTGCCCGCGGGTGTCTCCTCCGGACCCGGCTCCTCTCACCCGCTCCGGCCCGCTTCACATCAACAACAAGATGGCCGCCAGCCGGGCATAAGGCGGCGCCAGCTCTCGCTGTCATGGCAACGCGCAAAGCTTTCGCCAATGAGCAGCCGACTCAGGAACCCGCCCCCTCCGCTATTCAACGGCCGCCCTGTCCATCACACCTCCGAAACCCCGCCCCCTGCCGCTGCTGTCATTCGCTGCGACCTGCCGCTTCCTGATTGGCTGAGCTCAGAAACCGTGGGACGTCCGCTTATCCTGAGGACGTGAGAGCGCCGCTCATTGGCTCCACCTAGCGGCCGCTGCGAGAACTGCTCATCATATGATAGAGCTCTGACCTATACCGCAGTGCTGTACAGGGGATGCTAAGCCAATCACATCAGTCTCTGTACCAGAGGAGCTTACACTCTAATGTACCCCCACAGTTTTTATTTACTTTGATTTATTTATTTTTAATTTATTTATTTATTTTACACATTATTATTATAATAATACATGGTTATAGCAGACATGATACAATAAACATTCTGCCACATATGTGATCAAAAATGAAGTTTAGTTAAAAAAAAATTCAAATACAGTGTAAAAAATTAAAATTACCCTCCCAAATTTTTTTTTTTATGTTTAAAACCACTTCAATACCGGGCCAATTCTGACACTTTGCTCCTACATGTAAAAATCATCATTTTTTTGCTAGAAAATTACATAGAACCCCCAAACATTATACCCTGTTTCCCCTAAAATAAGACCTAGCGTGGTTGTCGGTGATGGCTGCAATATAAGCCCTACCCTCCAAATAAGCCCTACCCTGTTTCCCTGAAAATAAGCCCTACCCTGAAAATAAGACCTACAAGGACTTTAACTAGGGCTTATTTGGGGGGTAGGGCTTATATTGAAGCCATCGCCGACAATCACGCTAGGTCTTATTTTAGGGGAAACAGGGTATATGTTTTTTTAGCAAAGACCCTAGAGAATACAATGGCGGTTGTTGCAACTTTTTATCTCACACAGTATTTGCGCAGGAATTTTTCGAACGCGTTTTTTTGGGGAAAAAAACTTTTATGTTTAAAAAAAAAAAACAAAACAGTAAAGTTAGCCCAATGTTTTTGCATTTTGTGAAGTATGAAGTTACGCTGAGTAAATAGATACCTAACATGTCACGCTTCAAAATTGCACACGCTCGTGGAATGGCGCCAATGTTCGGTACTTAAAAATCCCCATAGGCGACGCTTGAAATTTTTTTACTGGTTACATGTTTTGAGTTACAGAGGAGGTCTAGGGCCAAAATTATTGCTCTCGCTCCAACGTTCGCGGCGATACCTCACATGTATGGTTTGAACACCGTTTTCATATGTGGGTGGGACTTACGTATGCGTTCGCTTCTGCGTGCGAGCACACGGGGACAGCGGCGCTTTAAAAAAAAAATTATTTTTTTTTATTGTTAATTATATTTTATTTTTTTTATTTTGACACTTTTTTGAAAAAAAAAAAATTGATCACTTTTATTCCTATTACAAGGAATGTAAACATCCCTTGTAATAGCAATATGACATGTCAGGTGCTCTTAATAGTGAGATATGGGGTCAATAAGACCCCAAATCTCACCACTAGGCTGGGAAGCCTGAAATAAAAAAAATAAATAAAACGATCGCCGCTTCCAAGCAGAAGCGGCGCCGTTTTTTTGAATGGAGAGGCCGGGCGTGACGTCATAACATCGCGCTCGGCCTCCAACAATCATAGAGACTCCGGGGACCATCTGGTCCGCCGGAAATCTCTATGATCTACATCCGGCGCCGGTGGATCCACTCTCCGCCTCACCGATCGTAACGGTGAGTCGGAGCAAGCACCGGAGGGCGGCGGGAGGGGGGGGGGACGTCCCCTCTCGCCTCCCATAGGAACGATCAAGCGGCGGAACGGCCGCTATGATCATTCCTATGGTGTAGAGATTCGCCGGCTGAAACCGGCAATATCTGAATGATGTCTGTAACTACAGGCATCATTCAGATATACCCGCCCAAAGCCCAGGACGTCATATGACGTCCTTGGTATTGAAGTGGTTAACCATTTCAGCCCCAAGACTCTTTTTTACACTTTCTGTTTACAAGTTAAAATCATTTATTTTTTTGCTAGAAAATTCCTTTGAACCCCCAAACATTATATATTTTTTTTTCTAACACCCTAGAGAATAAAATGGCGGTCGCTGCAATACTTTGTCACCCTGTATTTGCGCAGCGCTCTTACAAGCGCACTTCTTTTTTGAAGAAATACACTTTTTTGAAGTAAAAAAATAAGACAACAGTAAAGTTAGCCCAATTTATTTTTATATTGTGAAAAAGATAATGTTACGCCGAGTAAACTGATACCCAACATGTCACGCTTCGACATTACGACCGCTCGTGGAATGGCGACAAACTTTTACCCTTAAAAATCTCCATAGGCGACCTTTAAAAATTTCTACAGGTTACCAGTTTTGAGTTACAGAGGAGGTCTAGGGCTAGAATTATTGCTCTCGCTCTACCGATCGCGGCGATACCTCACATGGGTGGTTTGAACGCCGTTTTCATATGCGGGAGCTGCTCACGTATGCGTTCGCTTCTGCGCGCAAGCTCGTCGGGACGCATTTAAAAAAAAAAAAAATTTCTTATTCATTTTATTCCTATTACAAGGAAATTTAAACATCCTTTGTAATAGAAAAAAACAAGCATGACAGGTCCTCTTAAATATGAGATCTGGGGGGTCAGAAAGATCTCAGATCTCATATTTACACTAAAAAAAAAAAAAAACATTTTGTCATTTAAAAAAATTAGCGCAAGCTCGGCGGGACGGGGCGCTTTAAATTTTTGTTTTTTTATTATTTATTTTTCCTTTTATTTTTACACTGTTCTTTAAAAAAAATGTATCACTTTTATTCCTTTTACAAGGAAATGTAAACATCCCTTGTAATAGAAAAAAAAAGCATGACAGGTCCTCTTAAATATGAGATCTGGGGGGTCAGAAAGACCTCAGATCTCATATATTTACACAAAAAAATAAATAAAAATTTGGTAATTTAAAAAAATTAGCGCGAGCTCGGCGGGACGGGGTGCTTTAAACATTTTTTTTTCTTATTTATTTTACTTTCAATTTTTTATTTTGACACAGTTTTTAAAAAAAAAACATTTTTGAGGTCCTATTACAAGGAATGTAAACATCTCTTGTAATAGAAATAAAGCATGACAAGGACCTCTTAAAGCGGAGTTCCGCCCGAAAAAAAAAAAAAAAATTAAAAGTCAGCAGCTACAAATACTGCAGCTGCTGACTTTTAAAATAAGGACACTTACCTGTCCAGGGCACCCGCGATGTCGGCACCCGTAGCTGACCCGTCCCTCGGCTCCCGGGTGGAGGCGCCGCCATCTTCAGTAAGGGAATCAGGAAGTGAAGCCTTGCAGGTCGCACTGCGCGTCCTCACTGAAATTGTTATCATTTTTTTCACAGAAATAGAACTTTCTTTTGGTGGTATTTAATCACAGCTGGGATTTGTATTTTTTGCTAAACAAACAAAAAAAGACAAAAGTTTGAAAAAGAAAATCATGTTTCATAGTTTGTTATAAAATTTTGCAAACAGGTAATTTTTCTCCTTCATTGATATGCACTGGTAGGCTGCACTGATGGGCACAGATAAGGTGGTACTGATGGGCACAGATAAGGCGGCAATGATGGGCACAGATAAGGCGGCACTGATGGCCACTGATAAGATGGCACTGATGGGTGGCACTGATGGGCATTGGTAGGTGACATTGATGGGCACTGGTAGGTTACACTGATGGGCAGCACTGTTGATGAGGCACTGATTGGTGACACTGATAGATGGCACTGTGGGCACTGATGGGTGGCACTATGGGCACTGGTAGGTGACGCTGGTGGGCACTGGTAGGCGGAACTGTTGTGCACTGGCAGGTGGCACAGGTGGGCACAGATGAGCTGGCGGGAGCTCTCCTTGATCGGGACTGATGTCCCTCTCACCGCCGCCGGTGATCGGCTTTTCAGCGCGAGGAGAAAAAATATCCGATTACCGGCTCTGTTTACATCACATGATCAGCTGTCATTGGCTGACAGCTGATCATGTGGTAAGGAGTCGGGATCGACCCCTTTACTCCAATCTGTGATCAGCCGAGTCTCATAGACTCGCTGATCACACAGCGCACCGCGCGCGCCCTGCAGGGGGCGTGCAGGCCGCTCGGGCACGGGAGGACGTCAATAGACGTACTCCCGGCAAAGCAGGTCCACGCCGTAGCCGTCATTTGGCTCTAGCGCGGATCTGAAGAAGTTAAGAGCCCTCCCATACCATGGAGCCGAGCGGGGGGGGCCTTCTTCCCCTCATCCACGGGAAAGGACACGATTGTCTCCGCCGCCACCGTCGGGACCGGTAAGCGGTGGAGACGACCGGAGAGCGGCGGGAAGGGGGGCGGGCACCTCTCCCGCCGCCGATAAAAGTGATCTCGCGGCGCATCCGCCGCGGAGACCACTTTTTTATCCCAGAGAGAAATGCACAGCGTTTCCGAAAATACTGGGCAGTTATGGCAGCGAGCTGCTGCCATAACCCCCGGTATTTAGCGTCAAATACCGACGTACGGGTACGTCGTTTTGCGTGAAGTGGTTAACCACTTAAAGACCTCCCGCCGCCTATATACTGCGGCGGGGCGGCTCTATTGCGCGAAACTACATACCTGTACGTTGTGTCATGCAATAGATACTGTGGGTGCGCGCGTGCCACCGGAGGTGAGCGCACGCGCCTGCTGCATGGAGGTGGAGCCGACGCGAGTGCCAATGGACCCGGTGTCCGCCGGCCACCCACGCTCGCAGGCCACCCACGAGAGGCAGAACGGGGATCTCTCTCTGTAAACAAGGCAGATACCCATTCTGACAGGAGATAACATAGAGATCTGCTGTTCCTAGTGATCGGGAACAGCGATCTCTGTGTTCTTCCTGTCAGTACTTCCCCAACACAGTAAGAAAACACACTGAGGGAACACATTTAACCCCTTGATCGCCCCCTAGTGTTAACCCCTTCCCTGCCAGTGTCATTTATACAGTGATCAGTGCATTACTTATAGCACTGATCACTGTATTGGTGTCACTGGTCCCCAAAAAGTGTCGCTTAGGGTCAGATTTGTCCGCCGCAATATCGCAGTTCCGCTAAAAATCGCTGATCTCCCACATTACTAGTAAAAAAAAAAAAAAATTAAAATGCCATAAATCTATCCCCTATTTTGTAGACGATAAAACTTTTGTGCAAACCAATCAATATGCGCTTATTGGGATATTTTTTTTTACCAAAAATATGTAGAAGAATACATATTGGCCTAAACTGATGAATTGTTTTTTTTAATTTTTTTTGGGGGGGGGGGGGGGTGTATTATAGCAGAAGGTAAAAAATATTGTTTCATTTTCCAAAATTGTTGAAAATTGTCTTTTTTTTTTTTCGTTTATAGCGCAAAAAAACAAAAAACTGCAGAGGTGATCAAATACCACCAAAAGAAAGCTCTATTTGTGGGGGGGGGGGGGAAGGACATCAATTTTATTTGGGTACAGCGTCACAAGACCGCGCAATTGTCAAAGTAACGCTGTATCGCAAAACATGGCCCATTAAGGGGGGTAAATCCTTCCGGGGCTGAAGTGGTTGAAAGCTGCAGATTAAAACAAAACAAAAAAAAAAATGAAAAGGAGCTTTTGATATGGGAATGCGGGCCGCACCTTTTGTCTTCCGGCACATTTATTGGTATAAATGATTTATTAATAATAAATAATATAATTACATTTTTCATAAATAATTAAAAACAAACTTATTTCTCCATAAATTTTGCACAGTCATTAAGGCGGAACCTTCAGTCATTTTTTCCATCTTTCCATCTATTAAATCCTCTGCCCTTGTCGTTGTTTCAACTTTAACATTTCTGGGACCATTCTGGGTCCTGCTTGAGATGTGGGGCCATAGAAAATGGTACGGTTCGGGCGGAGCTATGATACATTCCACTGATTGGCGGACGTGTGGCGCAATGCTGAGGCATTTTTTCTAAACCCACGTATGGCCCCTGGTGGTCCCACTTGCAGTGGAAACGCTCACCTGAATAGGCCGGACCATTCTAGGCCTTCCAAACTGTACCGACCCCGAACCGATCCGCTCAGTGGGAAAGAGGCATTAGTAATACTTTCTCTGTCCACACACATTGCAAAAACCTGCTGGTGGCTTCTCAGGTTTGCTTTACTGTTGTGCCAACCCCCTCAAAAGACCGGCATCTCCAGAGAAGGTAGAGGAGTCATCTTTGGATGACTACTGGAGCCAGCCTTGGCCTGTTGAGGTATGGGATATCCTTTTATATTTCTATGTGCTCTCCAGTTTTTCACCAAAAAATAAATAAAATGAAGGGGAGAAGCATGTTTATGATGTCTACAATTCCCTTGGTTTGTGTACATTGCAGAATATTATTGTAATTCTGTTGAAAATTCCTACCTTTTTGTTGCTGTTCTTAACAAAATTTTTCATTAGGTCCTGATTCCTGGCAGGGCAAGGTTTAGCTCATTAACCACCTGGTGAATCAGGGCTGTAGATGGAGGCCTCGGTCTCCCTCTATCAGTGGTTAACCACTTATGCCGCTTGCACACGAGCGGACTTTATGGCAGACTTTGCCCGGCGGACGGGATTTGGTCGGACAATTCGATCGTGTGTGGGCTCCAGCGGACTTTGTTTTCTCAAAAGTTGGACGGACTTAGATTTGAAACATGTTTTAAATCTATCCGTCGAACTCGAGTCCGGTCGAAAAGTCCGCTCGTCTGTATGCTAGTTCGACGGACAAAAAGCCACGCTAGGGCAGCTATTGGCTACTGGCTATAAACTTCCTTGTTTTAGTCCGGTCGTACGTCATCACGTAAGAATTCGACAGACTTTGGTGGATTGTGTGTAGGCAAGTCCGTTCATTCAGAAAGTCCGTCATAAAGTACGTCGAAAAGTCCGCCGGGCAAAGTCTGCCGTAAAGTCCGAACGTGTGTACCGGGTTCACACCTATGCAAATTGGATGCAGGTCTCCCCGCATCCCGTTTGCATAGCAGGAGAATGTGACTGGCTCCCTATGGAGGAGGCGCTGTGCGTCTTTTGGCCCCGCTTCAGGGCCGAATTCAGGCAAAAGATTCGGCCCTGATTCGCCCCTGAGGCGGGGAACGGGGACGCGCAGCGCTCCTGTGCGATCCGCAGCCGGTTTCAGTGTGAACCCGGCCTTAAGGTTTGTTACTAAGCAAACTATTTTACTGCATTTAATTATTTTTATGGACCGGTTTGTTAATCGGCATGCAAAACCCTGTGGAAAGGTTATCTATTGGTAATTACCAGTTTCAGAACAAACAGCCCTCTTCAGGCTCTTCAATGAAGAAGACGTGGATGAACATGACTGTGTGAATCTTGCTTTGATTAAGCAACCAGAGATGAGGATGGTGATACCTAACAGGCATAGGCGTGCGCACAGGGTGTGCCCAGGCACACCCTACTCACCCTGTACAGCACAGATTCCCTCTACTGCCCCCCCCCCCCTTTCCTCCCACAGCGCTTCCGGCTTCCCTCCTCTCCCTTCCTGTTACTGTGGAGATGTTTTAGGATGAGTAGCGGAAGGGGCCGGTAAATATGTAATTTACCGTCCTCTTACCTTTCTGAATGAACATTGTGAGTTATCGGTAATGTGTGTTTGAGCTTTGGGGTGCACACCCTAATGCAATAGGCTGAGCACACCTATGCAAACAGGTTGTCTTATTTATTAAACAAGTGGCCAATACATTCAAATGAGTATTTCCACTTACCCTGTGAAGGGGTTAAATTCTTTGGCCAGGAGCAGTCTCATATCTTTCCCAAGCAAACATCCCTCTTCAGACTCTAGAAGAGGTATACACGGATGGGCATGACAGTATGTATCCCACTGGCTCAAGCAGCCAGGGGTAAGGATGCAACCTGATAGGATGTCACATTCAATAAACACATTGCCAACACACTCTAAAGCAGGGCTTGACAAATTTGCTTGGAATCTAGGAGCCAGCTAAAAAAGTTAGGAGCCAGGTTTTTTTTATTTTTTTTAAACGACCGACAAAGCTTTATTTTCAATATAAAAATTAACCAATCTTAAATTTACACAGAGACGACTAGAACGAATGTGACTGCTTTTATTTCCTGCCATGCAGGGACACAAGACCGCCATATTCCCGCTAAGGGTCCAATCAGGTCCGCCTGAAAAACTGACAGGCGAACCTGATCAGACAGCCCGTGTGAAAGGGGCCAAGCAGGGAGATGACAAATAATAAATTCATTTTAATTAACCACTTCCTTCCCGCAGGACGACTATATACATCCTGTGTTTGAAGAGAAATACCGTTGTTATGGTAGCAGCTAGCTACCATAACCCCGGTATCTTCTTCAAGAGCCGGCGGTTCTCTTTCAGATAAAAGTGGTCTCTGCAGCAGATTCGCAGCGAGATCACTTTTATCGGCGGCAGGAGAGGGCCCCCCCCTACCGCCGCTCTCCGGTGCCCTTCACCGCTTACCGTGGCCGTCGGTAACGGCGGAGGCGATCCGGATCTGTCCCTGGCCTGACATGGAGACGAGTGAGAGGAAGATGCCCCCCCCCCCCCCCCCCGCCCATCTCCAAGTCATTGCAGGGCGGAAGCGACGTCAAAGCTCTTGAAGGGACATTTTATTATTTTTTTTTCAAATGACAATTTTTTTTTTTTTTTTAATGCATTTTAGTGTAAATATGAGATCTGAGGTCTTTTTGACCCCAGATCTCATATTTAAGAGGACCTGTCATGCTTTTTTTCTATTACAAGGGATTTTTACATTCCTTGTAATAGGAATAAAAGTGACTTTTTTTTTTTTTTTTTTTTTATTTTTTAAAGAACAGTGAAAAAATAAAAGTTAAAATAAATAAGAAAAAAAAAATTTTTTTTAAATATGCTCCATCCCTTGTAATAGAAATAAAAGTGACACCATTTTTATTTTTTTTAAAAAATAGTGTAAAAATAAAAAGTAAAATATATAAGAAAAAATAATAATTTTTTAAAATGCGCCCCGTCCCGCCGAGCTCGCTTGCAGAAGCGAACGCATATGTGAGTAGCACCCGCACATGAAAACGGTGTTCAAACCACACATGTGAGGTTTCGCCATGATCGTTAAAGCGAGAGCAATAATTCTAGTCCTAGACCTCCTCTGTAACTCAAAACATGCAACCTGTAGAATTTTTTAAACGTCGCCTATGGAGATTTTGAAGGGTAAAAGTTTGTCGCCATTCCACGAGCGGACGAAATTTTGAAGCGTGACATGTTGGGAATCAATTTACTCGGCGTAACATTATCTTTCACAATATAAAAAAAATTGGGCTAACTTTACTGTTTTCTTATTTTTTAATTAAAAAAAGTATTTTTTCCCAAAAAAGTGCACTTGTAAGTCCGCTGCGCAAATACGGTGTGACAGAAAGTATTTTAATGACCGCCATTTTATTCTCTAGGGGTGAATAAAAAATATATATAATTTGGGGGTTCTAAGTAAAGGGAAGGAGATGAGCAGGCAGTGAAAACAGGTAGGGAAAGCTCCATTAGCATTGATGAATGTCTTGTCATACCAACGGCCACCACCAGAGGGCGCCCGATTGCAGAAGGAACCATAGGACTGCAGTAGGCCGCAAAGCCGGGGCCTCAATTAACGGCGCGGCCCAACGCGATCGCGCCGGGAGGGGGGGGGGGTGTCGAACGGACACAGGATACTCCAGCTGTGCTGCCCCAGGCGCCAGGTCGCTAATTCTAGTCGCAAATGCGACCTGGCGCCCGGGGTTTGTCGAGCCCTGCTCTAAAGGAGTGGTTTCTGCTCACTCTTTCAAAGGGTTATCTCCTCTGGCAATGAGAAGCTGCGTAGCCATACCAAGGGAAACAGCCCATTTTCTGAATTTCCGAATGGGCATGACTGCATAAATTCTGCTTTGTTCAAGCAACCAAGGATAAAGATGACGACATCTAGCAGGTTGTCACATTCATTAAGCCTGTGGTCAATACACTCTAAAGGAGTGTTCTCACTCACCCTGTGAAAGAGTTACCGAGCAGTCTCCAAGCCTTCCCAGGCAAACAATCTGCTTCAGATTCCTCCAAAGAGAAGACAGACGAACATGACTGCAAGAATGTTACCTTGTTCAAGCAACCTAGGATAAGAATGACGACAACACCTAACCGGTTGTCACATTCATTAAGCATGTGGTCAATACACTCTAAAAGAGTATTTTCCACTCACTCTGTGAAGGGGTCATATATGGTGCCAATAAGTAGTCTCAGAACCTCCTCAGGCAAATTAACCCTTGTCAGCTTCTTCCCAAGTAGAGGTGAATAAACATGTGATTCCTACTTTGTTCAGGCAGGCTGTGATTAAGATGATGGTGACCAAGTTGTCGCAATTAGGCATATGATCAAGACACTCTAAAGGAATTGCTGAATTCATCTTCTGCAAGGGCCATCTATTCTGGCAATGTCCAGTCTTCTATTCAGGGCCTTCTCAAGCCAATCAGTCCTCTTCAGTCTCTTCTGAACAGGAAGATGAGGACGACCTTTGTCCAGATTGGTAAGGTTGGTGAAATGCCTTTGAGTGGAAGTGAAGCTTTAGAAATATTTTAAGTACCTCCAGAGGACAGCTTGACAATGTCCTTACGTTGGATGGATCAAGTGCTCGTTCTACAAGATTGGAGTATGTTGTCACAGCAGGATGTCAAAGTTATGCCCTTTTGAACAGAAAGATGTCCACGGGTTGGGATCACCCCTCTGGTCAGTGTGTGTCCCTTGTGGGATTGGCCATATACATGACCTTACCATCAGAAGATGTTGTGGCCTTCAAGGACAAACGCTATTAATGCATTTTTCTTGATCGTAGAAGGTCAAGCCTAAATTTAATAGTGGTCAGTTTGGCTTCCTGCCTCAAGATGAATGTCTGCTGAGTTAAAGGATACGGAAAAACTCAAGAGTCAGTTTCCACGCTCACTCTGGAGAGCTTAGCTTCTGCATTTCTGGCTGGGAATCCAGGAAAAACTGGGAAGCTGACACATAAACCAAGAAGTCAGTAAAGAGTTCCACGTCAGGATGCTTTCTGTTATTTTGGGATTGTGCCACCCATACATGCCTTATGGGCACTAGGTACCTACTATGTAGGTACTACATAGGTACGGCTTTGGTGATTGACACGTGGTCCATTAAGGCAAGCATTTTAGGCCATATTTGGAGATCTTTCATCCTTCACGTCTCAGACTGAGCCATAAAAATCGCCTCGCTCCAGCAGCCCAGGTAGGCTCAGTTTAACTCTCGCTCCCGTTCAAGTCGGGTTTCTGGACCAGTGGCCTAAACTTATGGTTGAAGAAACGAAATCGTCTGCAATGTTCCGGGGTAAGCCTGTCCTGGTAAAGTTGGACAGCGCAACAACTGTGGCCTACATCTGGAAACAAGACTCCGTCTCTCCCTTCTGAAGGAGGTTTCTCTAAGTCTAGAATCTGTCCAAGTCAATCTTCTGCAGCTATCTGCGGGCTATGTGCCTGGTCAGAAGAATCTTCAGGCACACTATTTGTCCAGGACAAGTCTGGACAACAATGAATGGTCCAGACTACTGCAAGTCTTTCGAGAAGTAACAGAGCTTGGTATTTTTCTTCCAGAGGTAGAACGCTCACATCCCCAGTCAACACCAAGTTGCTGAAGTTCAATTCCAGGGCCCAGAATCTTTTTACAAGTAAAACAGGCGCAGTGCAACAGTACCTCTATAGAGTATACCTTGATAGTCCAGGGGGGTCGGAAACTATATATAATGATTATATATATAGAGAGACTGGTCTGTCAGGGCTGCCACCGATGGGACCAGAAGCAAGGTCCAAACAGGCTGAGAAGAAACAAGGAAAATGGGGCGCCTCTGAGTATGTATCAAAAAACATTTATTATAAAAAATAATATCCACTCACATGGAAGATAGCATATCTGCATTCAGGCATGTTTCTGGATGAGAGGAGAGGAGAGGGACTGCAAGCTTCAGCATGTCCACAAACGGCTGGCGAATCCACATAAGATGATGTGAGGTGGTGGGGCACAGTGGTTCTTCTCCTTGGCACACAGAACTGAGATGTGATGGTATGTAGAAGCATCCAGGCATGTGTGGGTTCCAGTGGAGGGGGTCCTGTCACAAGCAGTGTCGTGATGTTGTCTCCTCTGGTAGCACGGCCGTGGAGAGGGAACCAGAACGAGGCTTGGCACGCACAGCAAAGCGTGGCGCGGAGCCGTGACGTCACCAATGTGCAACGCGTTTCCGAGTATACAGGCTATGGATGCTCGGCATAGCAGCACTCCTTTGTCATGGAAATTGGTATAGATAACAAGAAAAGCAGTACAATAGATCCCCTGCAGCCAGCAGCAATACACCCCCCCCCAGCAACAATAGACCCCAAAAGCAACATAGGACCCCTGCAACAAAATATCATCCCAGTAACAATAGACCCCCGGCAGCAAGGCCAGATCTCCCAGTGGCCAGCAGCCAGAAACAATAGACCCCTTCTTTAACAGTAGATCCCTTACAGCAGCAGTTGACCCCCCAGCAACAATAGATCCCCCACCAGCAACAATAGACCTGCCCAGCAACAATAGGCCACCACACAAAAACAGATAACCTCCAGCAACAATAGATCTTCCAGCAGCCAGCATCAGTAGACCCTCAAGCACACCCCAGCACCCCTTGTCATTAGATGCATTCAGTGCTGGAGGTGCCGGAACTGCGTTCCCCCGCGTTCCCGCTGAAAAAAAGCCCTGATAGTAAGTAGCTCACTCTTCCCGCGCACAGGTGCAAGTAGCCATAAAATTACCACTGTTCTTTCAAACTGAAGTCCCTCCCCCATTTCCACAGGACCACCCCCTCTGGCCTAAAGACAGTCTTGATGTAGGATACATTTCATGTACCCCTTACAAAGCCAGATTAAAACAAGGAGTATCCCCAGTTTACTACAAGCAGTACCATCTCTCCAAAGAGAAGGAGGAAGGCATCAGACCCATTATTGAGCAATTCCTGAAACAAGGAATTTTAAGACCCATCATATCGCCTTATAACACTCCCATAAACCCAGTCAAAATGGGTGATGGATCATACAGGTTTGTGCAGGATCTCTGAGCCATAAATAACCTTGTGATTCCAATTGTCCCTATTGTACCTGATGTGCTATCTCTCATTACCTCCATACCTGCCTCGGCAGTGTGTTTTTCAGTTTTTGATTTAAGTAATGTTTTTTTCTCCGTCCCTGTTGACGAAGAGACACAACTACTACTAGCGTTTTCCCTATAGAGGGCGCCAGATAACCTGGAATCGCTTGTCATGGCTATATAGACTCGCCTGCAGTCTACTCAATAGCTCTCCAGGCCACCTTACAGTCTTGGGCACCTAGCCATGGTTCCGTCCCTCTTCAATGACCTACTGTTGTGTAGTCCCTCCCAGGAAGCCTGTGAGAAAGACTCTGTTTTACTGTTATGCCGCATGCACACGATCGTTTTTCTCGACGGAAAAAGATATGACGGCTTTTCCGACGGGATTCCGCTCAAGCTTGCCTTGCAAACACAAGGTCACGCAAAAGTTCGCTGAAATTACGACCGCCAAGAACGCGGTGACGTACAACACTACGACGAGCCGAGAAAATGACGTTCAATGCTTCCGAGCATGCGTCGAATTGTTTCCGAGCATGCGCAGGGATTTTGTGCGTCGGAATTGGCACAGACGATCGCATTTTCGGATAGGAACTTTTCCCGACAGAAAAATTGAGTGCATGCTCCCAATCTTTTGCTAGCTGGAATTCCGCCAGCAAAAGACCGATGGAGCATAAACACGGTTGCATTTTCCAACAAAAAACTCTCATCGGTCTTTTGCGGGCCGAAATTCCGACCGTGTGTACGCGGCATTAGAACATTTAGCACAGACAGGTTACAAAGTGTCTAAGGAAAAGTTGCAATGGTGTCAGGAAACTGTTGAGTGTCCTGATTTTACTCTGTCCCATGGTGAAAGGAGGATCAGTCACATGAGGGCTGTGGCTCTCGTGGGTCTGCCCCGCCCACAAACCAATTAGGAAGTGTTAAACTTCTTTTTTAACAAAAACAGTGGTGCTTTATTATTGTAATAGATAATCAGAGTTACAGAATACCATTCAACAGAGTAGAGTACACTACATACGTAGATTACATATTTGAGGATAGGGAAATTAATATGCAAAACCCGCAAACAATACATAAGGTTAATAGTACCATTCTCAACAAGTACCGTCCACCCTCCACCCTCCAAAACCCTTCCCTATTGGGGCAAATAAACGTAGTGAACTGAATGTTTCTCTACGAGGCCATCCACGGAGCCCAAACTTTTTCAAATTTCCACAAGTGTTAAACTTGTTAGGTACGATTGGTTACTGCCGCCAATGGATATCTGATTGCTCCTACTATGATAACTTGCTGAGACAAGCTGCTCTACCGGACAGTCCTGATCTTGTGAAATGAAATGGTTAATGCTTTTGTGTATCTTAAAACTGCTATGGTAATGGCTCCTGGTCTGGGATTACTTGAATATTGTAAAGTGTTTAATTTGTTTGCAAGGGACAAATGTAAAACCATGGCTGGGGTCCTTGCACAAGAGCATGGAGGAAAGCTGAGACTAGTGGTCCCAGTTCCGGTACAAGGCATGCCAGCGTGTCTGAGGGCTTTGGCCTCTTGTGCCATGGCTGTAGAAATGGCTACGTCGTTTTTACATTAGGTCACCCTACGGAAGAACACACACAGTACTGATGACATTACAAAGGGAAATGCACTGGCGGACGCCACTGTTAAACAAGCTGCTTTGACGGTCCCATCTTTTATCCAAATGCCCCCCTTACACCTCCAACTTTACCCTGGGAACAGGTTTTGCAGGACCAATAGGCTATGGCTTCACCAGAAGGTCTGGCCTATTGGCATAAACAGGGTCTGACAAGTCCTGAGACTGGACTCATTGCCAAAGAGGGGAAACCAGGCATACCAAAAGCAAGTGCACCTTTATTCATCTCACAGTACCATGGCATAGGATATAAAGGATGGAAAGCTACAGCTGAAATGTTAACACAAGACTTTGCAAATAGAGTGGAAATTCCATATCACCCACAGAGCTTAGGTATAGTGGAAAGAATGAACCGAACAATTAAAGATTAAATAAGGGAAGCAAATGGAAAACTGTGCTACCTGCGGTTTTAGCAGAAATAAGAATGACCCCTTCCAAGACCAATCACTTGTACCCTTTTGAGACCCTGATGGGTCGACCTTTTCCCACGCCCTGGATTAAGAAACCCTTGGTAATAGCGCAGAGAGATCTGAGTTTGATACAGGAAGAATATTGTAGAAACTTGATTAAGAAGTTGAAGGGCATCTGTGACTGGAGGGCCCGTGGAACTCAGAATCCCTTGGAAAGTAGGGGATGCCCTTGTTTCAGCTCCCCATACACCTCTTATGTCTAAGTCACCCTGTGCTATCCTGGCACAGGGTGAGTGAGAAAATATATCTTGGACTACTTAAAATGGGACAGTAATATTTGTCCACAATATCTCCCAGGATGTATGTAGAGACTATTATTGGTTTGTTTGATTCTGAACTCAACCTGTTAATTGAGTGAGCTGATCACATTAGCCTCCAGGACTGGCTAGGAGACGAACAGTCTAGTCTGGCTTACCACAGGTTCTAAGGGTATTCCACACATTATTGTTTGATGTTTATGGTAATGTGTATTGAATAGTCACCTAGTCTGGGTAAAAGATTTAGTAAACTAGCTCATGTTAATTAGGTTACAGTTGTATTGTTAGAGGAGGTTCCAACGGCTTATAAAGTCTTGTAATTTTGATTCTAGATAAATATAGTCCATGTTAGCATCTAAGCAAGTGTCGCCTTGTTTTATGCTTGGGAGCGGTTGGAATATCTGATATCTGAGTCCAGACTGGGAGGAAGTGGTATACTGACGGAAGCACTCAAGCGGAGTAAGGGACGTTCCGTGACAGCATCTATGGTAAAATATTATTTTCCATTACCCTCACAGGAACCAACACACGGGTTCCAACCCAGAGATGTGGTCGTAATTCGCCAGCTGAACCGGACCAAGAAGCAAGATTACCCTTTTGGCCCGCCCACTTGCGTAGTTGCAGTGACCAGAACCGCTGTCCTCACGGAACAATCCGGAGCCTGGATCCACGACGAGAGGATAAAGAAAGTACCACAAAGGACCCAGAAGCAAGACACAGATAAAGGAGGTCAAGCAGGTAATGCAAATCCTCGAAGACTCTGAAAACGATGACCTCACTTCTCTCACAACAGACTTTTGGGAAAGTCTTTATGCTGACACTGATGGTATTTCTGCCCACATGGATCATCACTAACTGTATCTATCATCCTGAGGACTTGGGCACCTAAAGGCCATATGCAGCCCCCCTTCTAATGGAACAGTAACTAGACAAAGGAGGGAATCCAACGTGGAGGACCCAAAGGACTCATACCCCCTACTGATAAAATCTTGTTACTTCAGTATAAGTATTCTTATGCTCAGAAGTCAGGTTATGACAAATGTTGGGTATGTAGTAAATTGCATCCAAGCACACTTCAAATTCCTCTCTTAGCTGCCCCTGTAAATATAACCCAGAACTTAATACAAATTTAAATACCGTTTTGAATCAGGGAGCCGGTATCAACAACCCTGTGAGTTTGGTTTTGAACCAGTTTACCATGGCCGCCGTTTATGAAAGTTTTCAGGATACTATAAGCCAACTATCATTTTCCCTAGGGAATAGTGTATATGTATTTTGTAGCAAAGAATGCTATCCATGGATACCGGTGGGTGGTGTTATTTGGCCTCATTGATTCCAGTTATGGGAATCATAGGTGATGAAAAGGGAAAACACCAACATCTTTTGAGAGCTAGCGCATACCCCAGGTACCCCCTTAAACACATAGAGAAAAGAGAGTTGTTTTCTGATAAAGACCAAGCCTGGGCATGGCTTCCCTCATGGACAGGATGGGGAATAGAAATAATGAAAAGATTGAATAACTAGTCCAAAATTATGGATGAAATTATGGAAAAGAATTCTGTAGACATCAAACTGTTAAGTATTGAACAAAGGGCTATTCATAAACAACTAGATATGCAGGAAGTACCTATCGAATCCAGTGCTACTCTGACTGGACTCTGAAGTAACGGAGGACTAGGAGTGCTGCACATGGATTCATAATACCAGTATTGAAATACCAGATTATTATGATATAATTGATAAACACCGAAAGGAGGTGTCAAACCTCCAAGCTGAAGCCAGAGATATTGCCTAAGATGGGTGGAACCCCTTTAACCACTTGAGCCCCGGACCATTATACTGCCTAAGGACCAGAGGTCTTTTTCCAATTTGGCACTGCGTCGCTTTAACTGCTAATTGCGCGGTCATGCAATGCTGTACCCAAACAAAATTTGCGTCCTTTTCTTCCCACAAATAGAGCTTTCTTTTGATGGTATTTGATCACCTCTGCGGTTTTTATTTTTTGCGCTATAAACGGAAAAAGACCGAAAATTTTGAAAAAAAATGATATTTTCTACTTTTTGTTATAAAAAAAATCCAATAAACTAAATTTTAGTCATACATTTAGGCCAAAATGTATTCGGCCACATGTCTTTGGTAAAAAAAATGTCAATAAGCGTATATTTATTGGTTTGCGCAAAAGTTATAGCGTCTACAAACTAGGGTACATTTTCTGTAATTTACACAGCTTTTAGTTTATGACTGCCTATGTCATTTCTTGAGGTGCTAAAATGGCAGGGCAGTATAAACCCCCCCCAAATGACCCCATTTTGGAAAGTAGACACCCCAAGGAAATTGCTGAGAGGCATGTTGAACCCATTGAATATTTATTTTTTTTGTCCCAAGTGATTGAAAAATGACAAAAAAAAAAAAAATATTTACAAAAAGTTGTCACTAAATGATATATTGCTCACACAGGCCATGGGCCTATGTGGAATTGCACCCCAAAATACATTCAGCTGCTTCTCCTGAGTATGGGGATACCACATGTGTGGGACTTTTTGGGAGCCTAGCCGCGTACGGGGCCCCGAAAACCAATCACCGCCTTCAGGATTTCTAAGAGTGTAAATTTTTGATTTCACTCTTCACTGCCTATCACAGTTTCGGAGGCCATGGAATGCCCAGGTGGCACAAAACCCCCCAAAATGACCCCATTTTGGAAAGTAGACACCCCAAGCTATTTGCTGAGAGGCATATTGAGTCCATGGAATATTTTATATTTTGACACAAGTTGCGGGAAAGTGACACTTTTTTTTTTTTTTCATAAAGTTGTCACTAAATGATATATTGCTCACACAGGCCATGGGCATATGTGGAATTACACCCCAAAATACATTTAGCTGCTTCTCCTGAGTATGGGGATACCACATGTGTGGGACTTTTTGGGAGCCTAGCCGCGTACGGGACCCCGAAAACCAATCACTGCCTTCAGGATTTCTAAGGGTGAAAATTTTTGATTTCACTCTTTACTGCCTATCACAGGTTCGGAGGCCATGGAATGCCCAGGTGGCACAAACCCCCCCCAAATGACCCCATTTTGGAAAATAGACACCCCAAGCTATTTGCTGAGAGGCATGGTGAGTATTTTGCAGCTCTCATTTGTTTTTGAAAATGAAGAAAGACAAGAAAAAACATTTTTTTTTTTCTTTTTTCAATTTTCAAAACTTTGTGACAAAAAGTGAGGTCTGCAAAATACTCACTATACCTCTCAGCAAATAGCTTGGGGTGTCTACTTTCCAAAATGGGGTCATTTGGGGGGGTTTTGTGCCACCTGGGCATTCCATGGCCTTCGAAACTGTGATAGGCAGTGAAGAGTGAAATCAAAAATTCACGCCCTTAGAAAGCCTGAAGGCGGTGCTTGGTTTTCGGGGTCCCGTACGCGGCTAGGCTCCCAAAAAGTCTCACACATGTGGTATCCCCGTACTCAGGAGAAGCAGCAGAATGTATTTTGGGGTGTCATTTCACATATTTCCATTGCATGTTTGAGCAATATATCATTTAGTGACAACTTTGTGCAAAAAAAAAAAAAAAAAAATTGTCTCTTTCCCGCAACTTGTGTCGCAATATAAAATATTCCATGGACTCGACATGACTCTCAGCAAATAGCTTGGGGTGTCTACTTTCCAAAATGGGGTCATTTGGGGGGGGTTTTGAACTGTCCTGGCATTTTATGCACAACATTTAGAAGCTTATGTCACACATCACCCACTCTTCTAACCACTTGAAGACAAAGCCCTTTCTGACACTTATTGTTTACATGAAAAAGTTATTTTTTTTTGCAAAAAAATTACTTTGAACCCCCAAACATTATATATTTTTTTAAAGCAAATGCCCTACAGATTAAAATGGTGGGTGTTTCATTTTTTTTTTTCACACAGTAATTGCGCAGCGATTTTTCAAACGCATTTTTTGGGGAAAAAACACACTTTTTTAAATTTTAATGCACTAAAACACACTATATTGCCCAAATGTTTGATGAAATAAAAAAGATGATCTTAGGCGGAGTACATGGATACCAAACATGACATGCTTTAAAATTGCGCACAAACGTGCAGTGGCAACAAAATAAATACATGTTTAAAAGCCTTTAAAAGCCTTTACAGGTTACCACTTTACATTTACAGAGGAGGTCTACTGGAAAAATTACTGCACTCGATCTGGCCTTCGCGGTGATAGCTCACATGCATGGTGCAATTGCTGTTTACGTTTGACGACAGACCGCCGCTTGCGTTCGCCTTAGCGCGAGAGCAGGGGGCGACAGGGGTGCTTTTTTTTTTTTTTTTTTTTCTTTATTATTTTTTTGCTTTTTTAATCTTACTTTTAAACTGTTCCTTTCATATTTTTTTTTTTAAATCATTTTTATTGTTATCTCGGGGAATGTAAATATCCCCTATGATAGCAATAGGTAGTGACAGGTACTCTTTTTTGAAAAAATTGGGGTCTATTAGACCCTAGATCTCTCCTCTGCCCTCAAAGCATCTGACCACACCAAGATCGGTGTGATAAAATGCTTCCCCAATTTCCCAATGGCGCTATTTACATCCGGCGAAATCTAAGTCATGAAATGCTCGTAGCTTCCGGTTTCTTAGGCCATAGAGATGTTTGGAGCCACTCTGGTCTCTGATCAGCTCTATGGTCAGCTGGCTGAATCACCGGCTGCATTCTCAGGTTCCCTGTTGAGACAGGAGAGCCAGAGAAAAACACGAAAGACGGTGGGGGGGGGGCATTCCCTCCCACGGCTTGTAAAAGCAGTCTAGAGGCTAATTAGTCACTAGGATTGCTTTTACATGAAAGCCGACCGCTGGCTGAAAAGAATGATACCAAGATGATACCTAAACCTGCAGGCATCATTCTGGTATAACCACTCAAAGTCGTGAATGGCGTACCTGAAGACAAAAAAATGGTTAACAATGGTTAACAATAAAGCACAGTAAACAATAAAGTATAAATAATTACATACCTGAAAAACAAACATGATAAAACATAATAACAATAACAATAACAATAAAACATTGCAGAATAGAATACAGTAAAAAAAGAGCAGAACAATAGAGAGAGAGAATAGAGAGAGAGAGAACAATAAAACGACAACTATTTTTTTTTATTTTATATATTTTTTTTTTTTACACTTTTTTTGTAACTAACTTTTATAACTGTAACCGGTTCCAGGTTCGGGTCTCTCAAAATGCGATGGCATCTTGGGAGACCCTGTGAAAGTGTGTCCTAGTCTGTGCAATGCTGTACCCTACGCTAATACTCAACTAGTGAATGGTAGCGTTCAAAACATTCACCAATGCAAAGACCAGGATTGTCAGGACAGGAGGGACAATAATAGCGGGTGTCACGCCTATATCCGCGCTTGCTGCAGACACAACATCTTTTTTGGGGGGTTCGCTGGGTAGGGGTACTCGGGAGGACATAAAAATGCCTCTCATGCAGCCGACTGCATTTGGTTGGGGATGTGAATGGGGGAAGTACGGGCGCTGCAGAAGTGGTGGGTTCCCAATTAGGATTGGCGAATGCAGCAGGAAGGGCACTATGGGCACGACGGGCCTGTGTTTGTCTTTTTGGTGGCAGCGGGACACTACTTGTGCTTGCCACCTCACCAGCTTGAACTGCACTTATGGGACTCGCCACGTCACCAAGTGTTACTGCAGTGCTGGTTTGGCTACGACCGGGGTGTACTACGCCGCTGGCGCTTGCCAGTTTCCCAAAACGCTACCAAAAAAACTGTTAGCGATCGCAGGGATCAGGCCTGACTCTGCGAACGCTGCAGTTATGCGTTTAGAGTTTTGTAAGTGACAGTGATCGATCGATACTGCACTTGGGTGGGCTGGGCTGGGCCGGGCGGAGGGGCAAAACGCAGGTGCTAGCAGGTATCTGGGCTGATCCCGCTAACACTGCGTTTTTGGGAACCCTAAACTGCTGGTGACGCTAGTATAGATCTGATCGGATCAGATATTGATCCGATCAGATACTATACCACTAAGGGAGGTGTACGGTGCGTGCGTGGGTGTTAGCGGTACTGGCGCTAACCTGACGCTGCCTGGAGCTGGTGCTTGCCAGTTCACCAAAACGCTACCAAAAAAACTGTTAGCGATCGCAGGGATCAGGCCTGACTCTGTGAACGCTGCAGTTATGCGTTTAGTGTTCTGTAAGTGACAGTGATCGATCGATACTGCACTTGGGTGGGCTGGGCTAGGCCGGGCGGAGGGGCAAAACGCAGGTGCTAGCAGGTATCTGGGCTGATCCCGCTAACGCTGAGTTTTTGGGAACCCTAAACTGCTGGGGACGCTAGTATAGATCTGATCGGATCAGATATTGATCCGTTCAGATACTATACCACTAAGGGAGGTGTACGGTGCGTGCGTGGGTGTTAGCGGTACTGGCGCTAACCTGACGCTGCCTGGGGCTGGTGCTTGCCAGTTCACCAAAATGCTACCAAAAAAACTTTTAGCGATCGCAGGGATCAGGCCTGACTCTGTGAACGCTGCAGTTATGCGTTTAGTGTTTTGTAAGTGACAGTGATCGATCGATACTGCACTTGGGTGGGCTGGGCGGAGGGGCAAAACGCAGGTGCTA
The DNA here is from genome assembly GCA_037952835.1 of Lithobates septentrionalis. Classification (NCBI taxonomy): domain Eukaryota; kingdom Metazoa; phylum Chordata; class Amphibia; order Anura; family Ranidae; genus Lithobates; species Lithobates septentrionalis. The sequence goes on from JBBDGP010004472.1 coordinate 246,426, forward strand.
GCAGGTATCTGGGCTGATCCCGCTAACACTGCGTTTTTGGGAACCCTAAACTGCTGGGGACGCTAGTATAGATCTGATCGGATCAGATATTGATCCGATCAGATACTATACCACTAAGGGAGGCGTATGCTGCGTGCGTGTTAGCAGTACTGGCGCTAATCTGACGCTGCCTGGGGCGACGCATATCACCGCCGGGCGATTAGGGGGCTAAACCTTTATTCGGTAATAAACGGCGGGTGCCCTGACACTATAAAAAATAAACAAACCAGTGTCAACCGTAACGGTTATACGGTGATCAGTGGTGAAAGGGTTAACTAGGGGGCAATCAAGGGGTTAAAACATTTATTAGGTAGTATACGGGGGTCCCTGACGCTATAAAACGCTGACGGCGAACCTAAATATTTACCTCACTAACTAGCGTCACCAGCGACACTAATACAGCGATCAGAAAAATGATCGCTTAGTGACACTGGTGACGGGGGGTGATCAAGGGGTTAAAACTTTATTAGGGGGGGTTAGGGGGGTACCCTAGACCTACAGGGGGGTAACAGTAACTGTGCTAACACAGTAACTGTCACAAACTGACACTATGCAGTAATCAGAAAAAAAAAAAACTGCTGGTGTCAGTTTGTGACAGGGGGGGGGGTGATCGGGGGGGGGGGATCGGGGGGCGATCGGGGGGGGGATCGGGGTGTTTTGTGTGCCTGGCATGTTCTACTGTGTGTGTGTGTGTGTTGGTGCACTCACATACCTGTCTTCTCTCCTCGGGCCGGAACGGAAACTACCGACCCGAGGGGAGATGACATCATTTCCTTTGCTGCTGTTTAGCATACAGCAGCAAAGGAGTGTTCCCATTGGCCGGCGGCGATCGCGAGGGGGGGGCCACGAACGGATGGCCTCCCCCTCGTCTCCGATCGCCGGGGGACAAAACGGGACCGCCTCGGGCGGCGGGGGGGGGGGGGGTCCGATCGGACCCCCCACCCGCAGAAAGGCAAATCACGTACCATGTACGTGATTTTGCCTGCCCGTGCCGCCTTGCCGACGTACATCGGCGTGAGGCGGTCGTCAAGTGGTTAAGGGACAAGGAAGTTTTAGTGATTTTTCTGGTTCCATTTTCTCTTGGTTCCAACAGGCAGGAATGTTAATTTTAATGTGCCTGGTTTTTGTTCAAGCTTATTTAATGTATCTGTAATTATACAACACAAAAAAAAATGACCCCACACAGAGAACATTAAAGCCGTGTACACACGGGCAGACTTTTCAGCATCAAACGTCCGACGGTCTTTCGACGGAGTTACGACAGACTTTCGGACGACCGGACTTGCCCACACACGAACGGACTAAAATCCGTTCGAAAGTCCATTGGTATGAACGTGATGGCGTACGAAGGGACTAGAATAAGGAAGTTCATAGCCAGTAGCCAATAGCTGCCCTTGCGTCCTTTTTTGTCCGTCGGACTAGCACACAGACGAACGGATTTTTCGCCTGGACTCGAGTCCATCGGAAAGATTTGAAACATGTTCCAAATCTAAAGCCCATCTAATTTTCGACAGAAAAAGTCAGCTGAAGGTCCGATGAAGCCCACACACGGTCAGATTTTTCAGACGGACTCGTTCCGTCGGACCAGTCCAGGCCAAAAAGTCCGCCCGTGTGTACACGGCATAAGTGATCATGATAAAATCACTTTTGGGATTTAAGAGGGGATTGAAGGAGGAGAAAAAGTTAACATGACTAAAACTTTAATGTAGCTGACAGAGGAATATCTTTATCGTAGGGTCTTGTTTGTCACGATGACCACAAGATAGATAAGGTCTGGTAAGAACTGGCTTTGGAATGATGTCTTCGGACAAAGTCAGAACATCAGCATTAAATGGTTTAAATTATGTTTTTTTAGATAATATCCCGTCAGCTAAAATACTAGTTTAGACTATGTCTGAGGTGCTATATGATTGTATAGGAATTATGTGTCATGTGAGGAACTCTGTCCTCCCTCCTTTCTCTTCAAGTTGTGCAATATTCTTTGTCCGTAATTTGTATAAAGATGCGATTCTTACCATTAAAACTAAGCATTCATTGAACGACTCTCTTGTCTTGTGCATTGGATGCTTCCGGAGCTCCGAAAGAATTCTACTGATTGTCCAGGTCTAAGCAGATTTAACCCTTTAAAAATCTGTTTAAAGAATATTATAGGGATAAAACGGCGTTACCTCAAAAACCTGTATGGCTAAGCATGTACAGGAAACATTATGTGAAAAACATTTTTTTTTTTATATATATGTATAAAAACGCTTGTATGTGAAAACGTTTTGCTATATGAAGGGGAATTATGATGTTGTCACGGATTAGTAGAAACTGACTAAAACATGTAGATATGAGTCAGCATGGGCTTACATGCAGCCTACTAAGAGATATATAAAACCTATCACCAAGCACCTATTTGCAGCCCATATATTCCTGATAGGTCAGTGTACTCTAGATCAGGAACTCCAGACAGCATACTCTGTGCATAAAAAACGATATATCAGCACGTATATATTATATCCTGTAAAGAAAAGCAAAGATTTTTCCCCTCATACATCAATGGCATATATATCTATGTTTCAATGCAAAGTCCGTATACTATGGAGATCAAAGCATATTTGTGACAGTCCCATGCAGTGCATGCAGCAATCAGGTTGTTCACCAGGTGACTTTCGTGCGTACAGCGTAGGGTGGTGACTTCTGTGACCCCCCCTCAAAATGCTCACTCACCAAAGGTAGGAACCCCTGCAGGGGTGTCAGGCCTGTAGTCCTATACAAGGGCTTTTCTGTTCACTGCTGTCATATCTCCAGTTGTGTCCCGGTGGATCTTAATCCTCATGTGTCAAAGAAAAGGAGACTTCCATAGTGTGATAAAGTCTCAAAGGTGTATTTATTTTATAAAATTATGTATATAAAAAAAATCAAGAATATTACAAAGTAAAGTATAAAAAAGTTTAAAAAAATATTAAAAACACATCCAAGCACAGTACTCCGCTGTTCCTCCCTTGACCATTGGGGGGAGGATGATGCTCAGATACTGTCTTGTATGGTATCCACAGTCACTGTAAGCAAAGCAGATACAAGTGGGGGTAGTAGCGATCAGCTGGACAAATGTCTGATCCACCCACAGGTCTGTCAGGAAGTGATGTGGGAAGCGTAGATCCGTAGGACACCCCTAGGAGTGTCTTTGTTTTAAGGGAGGCAGCAACCTATGTGAATTTACCATATAGACTGATCCTAAGCACGTTTTTTTTGGTTTAATAGATTTAACCCTTTCACCCACTAGCAGCCGAAAAGCGCTGCAAAAGTTACGGTGAAGCGCCGCTAAAAAAATTGCGGCCCGGGCGCTGGAAGCGTGAAAGTGCCCTTTCACGCTTCCAGCGGACTATCCGACGGACTTCCGACGGACTTTCCAAATGAACGGACTTGCCTACACACAATCACACACAAGTCCAATGGATTTGTACGTGATGACGTACGACCGGACTAAAATAAGGAAGTTGATAGCCAGTAGCCAATAGCTGCCCTAGCGTCGGTTTTTGTCTGTCAGACTAGCATACAGACGAGTGGACTTTTCGACAGGAACTGGGTCCGGCGGAGTTCCGACGTAAAGATTTGAAACATGTTCAAAATCTAAAGTCCGTCAGATTTTCGACCAAAAAAGTCCGCTGCAGGTCCGATCAAGCCCACACCCATCAGACCAGCCTGGTCAAAAAGTCCGCTCGTGTGTACGCGGCATAAGACCCCTTTCGCACTGAGGCAGTTTTCAGGCGTTTTAGTGCTAGAAATATCACCTGTAAAGTGCCTGAAAACTGCCTCCCATTCATTGCAATGGGTGCTTTCACACGGGGGGGGGGGGGGGGGGGGGCGTTTCGCTTGCGGGACGTTAGAAAAAGTCCTGCAAGCAGCATCTTTGGGGTGGCTTGGGAGCTTGCAATGAATGGGCGGCGCTTACGAAATGCCTGAAAAGCGATTTGGGACCGCCTGGGCATACTATAAACTTGGAATCCCTCCATCTCTCTGGGAATAGGGGGGGGGATTTTTTTTTTCTTGGGGGGTTTGGGGCATAAAATGAAGAGGAAGGTTGGAGAATCAGGAGGGGAATGTGAGGTATTGGTGATAAGTACCTCAAGTCCCTGGAACACGGTGGAGGTGGAAAGAGAAAGGTATATGTCTATATAATAGGTGTAAACACTGTGAAATATTAGGTTAGTCTGAATGTTAAAAGGACGGAAAAGATCATATATATGTAATCGATGGAATGAGAAGTGATAATGTATTCTCTACCACTCTTTTGGATAAATAAACAGATAATATGTACAAAAAAAAAAAAAAAAAAAAAAGAAAAACGATTTGGAAGCGCCACAACACAGGAGTTTTTAAGCACTTACGGACCGCCCGCAGTTTTACGGCGGTTGTTTGAAGGAGGATATCGTTGTTATGGCAGCAGCTAGCTGCCATAACCCCGGTATCCGCATTCTCAGCGGGCGGTCCGCTACAAGATAAAAGTGGTCTCAGAGGCGGATTCGCCGTGAGATCACTTTTATCGGTGGCGGGAGAGGGGCCCCCCTCCCGCCGCGATCCGGTGCCCTCCGCCGCTTACCGGAGCCGTCGGCAGCGGCGGAGGAGATCGCGTCCTGTCTCCTGTCAGGTATGGAGACGAGTGAGGGGAAGATGGCCCCCACCCATCTCCATACATAGCTCTTAAAGGCACATTTTATTTAAATAATTTTTTTAAATTACAATTTTTTTACTTTTTATTGCATTTTAGTGTAAATATGAGATGTGAGGTCTTTTTGACCCCAGATCTCATATTTAAGAGGTCCTGTCATGCTTTTTTCTATTACAAGGGATGTTTACATTCCTTGTAATAGGAATAAAAGTGGCAATTTTTTTTAAACAGTGTAGAAATAAAAAATAAAAGGTAAAATAAGTAATAATAAAAAAATTTTTTTGAAAACGCGCCCCGTCCCGCCAAGCTCGCGTCCAGAAGCGAACACATACGTGAGCAGCGCCCGCATATGAAAACGGTGTTCGAACCACACATGTGAGGTATCGCCGCGATCGGTAGAGTGAGAGCAATAATTCTAGCCCTAGACCTTCTCTGTAACTTAAAACTTGCAACCTGTAGAATTTTTTAAACGTCCCCTATGGAGATTTTTAAGGGTAAAAGTTTGTCGCCATTCCACAGGCGGGCACAATTTTGAAGCGTGACATGTTGGGTATCAATTTACTCGGCGTAACATTATATTTCACAGTATAAAAAAAAATGGGCTAATTTTACTGTTGTCTTATTTTTTTATTCAAAAAAGTGATTTTTTTTTCAAAAAAAGTGCGCTTGTAAGACCGCTGCGCAAATACGGTGTGAAAAAAAGAATTGCAATGACCGCCATTTTATTCTCTAGGGTGTTAGAAAAAAAAACAATATATAATGTTTGGGGGTTCTACGTAATTTTCTAGCAAAAAAAACAGTTTTAAACACCAAAATCTCAAAACGAGAGTCCTTAAGTGGTTAACCCCCTTTTTTGGGGTTAAAAGTGCCCCGCTAGCGGCTGAAAAAAGCTGCTTAAACAGCGGTAAAGCGTCGCTCAAACGAGCAGCGCTTTACCGCTAACACACAGGCAGCCCCAGTGTGAGAGGGGTCTTAAACATAACCACAAGTTCCCCCCTTTATTTGAAAGGGTGACAACACCAGATACAGTGCCTTGCGAGAAAGTGTGGAGGAGGGGGAGGGGGAGAGCTCGCTGTACCGACGCTGGCTCGCTGACAATTTACCTCAGCTGACCCCTATTTGTATAATCAGCCCCAATCCTTCCAGAAGGTTCTTCCATATTATGTGGTGCACCCTTTTCCCGCTTAAACTCCTGTCTTAAATTTTAAGGGGCAAGCGTCTCTAAATTCTTATCTCCTGAGGTAAATAAAAAAACAATTTAACCACTTCAATACCGGGCACTTATACACCTTCCTGCCCAGACCAATTTCTAGCTTTCAGCGCTGTGGCAGTTTGAATGACAATTGCGCGATCATACAACACTGTACCCAAACTAAATTTTTATCATTTTGTTCCCACAAATAGTGCTTTCTTTTGGTGGTATTTGATCACCTCTGCGGTTTTTATTTTTTGCTAAACAAATAAAAAAAGACCGAAAATTTTGAAAAAAATAAAAGTTTTGCTTTTGATTCTGTTAAAAAAAAATTGTAAATAAGTACGTTTTCTCTTTCACTGATGGGCACTGATAAGGTGGCACTGACAGGCACTGATACGGCGGCACTGATGAGGTGGCACCAATGAGCGGGCACTGACGATGGGCACTGGTAGGCGGCACTGATGGGCACTGGTATGCAGCACTGATGGGCATTGATAGGCAGCACTGATGGGCACTCATGGGTGGCACTGGTTGGCACTGATGGGCACTGATAGGCGACACTGATGGGCACTGAAAGGCGGCACTGCTGGGCACTGATAGGGTGGCACTGATAGGCAGCACTGATGGGCACTCATAGGCGGCACTGCTGGGCACTGATAGGCAGCACTGCTGGGCACTGATACGTGGCACTGATACGCGGCACTGATATGAGGCACCGGTAGGCATCCCTGGTGGCACTGGCAGGGGTAGTCATTGCAGTGGGCACTGATTGGCAGCTGGCTGGGCACAGATTGGCGGCTGAATGGGCACATATTGGTATTTCCCTGGGGGTCTGGGGGGCATACCTGGTGGTCCAGTGTGGTGGCCATCCTGGTGGTCCTGGTGGGATCCAGGGGGGGGGGGGGGGGCTGTGCTGATAAACAATCAGCACATACCCCCCCTGTCAGGATAGCAGACGATCGGCTCTCCTCTACACGCGTCTGTCAGACGCGAGTGAGGAAAAGCCGATCACCGGCTCTTCCTATTTACATCGTGATCAGCCGTGATTGGACACGGCTGATCAGGTGGTAAAGAGTCTCTGTCAGAGACTTTTTACCTAGATCGGAGTTGCGGTGTGTCACACTGACACACTGCAACAACGATCGCCGCGATGCGCGCCGCCGGGGGGCGCACACCGGCTTAATATCCTGATCACGTTATATGACGTCCGGTCAGGATATTGAAACCACTTTGCTGCCGTCCTTTAGCTATATGGCGGGCGGCAAGTGGTTAAATATATTTCAAAACTAGGAGGGAAGGGGCAGCCGCATGCCCATGACCTCGGGCTCATGTTTTTTCGCCCTCTTTTTTTGACATTAGATGAACATACAGAGGGGGATGTGTCAGCGGTAGACATGTGCACTGCCAAAACATTCGTCCTTTTACGTTTCATTCGTTTCCTTTCTTTTTAGTTTTTCGGGGTCATTCGTTATGATCGCACATTCGTAAATTCATACATTCGTAAATTAGAAAATTCGTATATTCATAAATTCGTACATTCGCAAATTAGAAAATTCGTATATTCATAAATTCGTACATTTGCAAATTAGAAAATTCGGAAATTTGTAAATTCGAAATTTGAAAATCCAAAAACCCAAAAATTAGAAAATCTGAAATAGTAACTAACTATTAAATTATAAGTATTGTAATTTCCTTTCAAATTTGGCTGCTAGTGAACGTAACAAATACGAATTTATCCGAAGTTACGAATTTTCCGAAATAAGGAATGCTGCATCTTAAACAAATGGAACGGAACAAATTAAAGTGGGGTTCCACCCAAAAAACAAAACTACCTGTAAAAATTCTAAAAAAAAAAAACAAAAAAACATTTGGATATTTATTTTTTTTTCACTTACCTCTAAATGCCTGTTGCTAGGTGGGCCCTCGTAGTCTGCCTGTCCCTTAGCCTGGGCTGGTGACATCACTTCCTCCTCGGCACAGGAAGGGCTCCGCTCTGCTCCCTCCCTCCTGTCAATCATCTAGGACCCATTACAGGTCCCAGGTGATTGAGCGGCCAATCACGGCGCACGGCGCCGCTCGCGCATGCGCAGTGGGTGCCAGGCTGTGAAGCAACAGCCTGGCGCCCACAGTTGTAATGCCGGCGCCGACGAGCGGAGGGGGGAGACGAGCGGGGCTTCGATCCCCCGCATCGCTGGACCCAGGGACAGGTGAGTGTCCAATTAAAAGTCAGCAGCTGCAGTATTTGTAGCTGCTGACTTTTAATTTTTTTTTTTTGGACGGCCCCCCTGGGTGGAACTCCTCTTTAATAATAAATAATAATAATAAAAACTTTTTTTTATTATTATTATTATTATTATTGTTATTTATTATTATTAATTCATTACGTTCCATTCGTTTGGATATGGCATTCGTTATTTCGGATAATTCGGAACTTCGGATAAATTTGTATTCGTTACGTTCACTAACAGCCAAATTTGAAAGGAAATGACAATACCTATGATTTAATAGTTAGTAATAGTTAGACCCCTTTCACACCGAGGGCGTTTTGCAGGCGCTATAGCGTTAAAAATAGCGCCTGCAATCCGCCCTCAAACAGCTGCTCCATTGTGTCCAGTGTGAAAGCCCCGAGGGCTTTCACACCGGAGCGCTGCGCTGGCAGGACGTCAGGAAAAGTCCTGCCAGCAGCTTCTTTGGAGCGGTGAAGGAGCGGTGTGTTTACCGCTCCTCCCCATTGAAATCAATGGGGCAGCGCTGGGATAGCGCCGGAAAAACGCCGCTATTGCGGCGGTTTTAACCCTTTCTCAGCCACTAGCGAAGAGACTCCGCTGGGGACACCTGATGTAAGGAGGGACTCTATTGGGATTGCCTGGTATAAGGAGGGACTCCGCTGGGGACATCTGATGTAAGGGGATGAGGATGACGATACAGGGGTCACTCTGGTACGGAGGAGGGGATGAGGATGACAGTACAGGGGTCACTCTGGTGTGGGGGGATGAAGATGACAGTACAGGGGTCACTCTGGTGTCGGGGAGGGGGTGATGATGATAGTACAGGGGTCACTCTGGTACGGAGGAGTGGATGAGGATGACGGTACAGGGGTCATTCTGGTGTGGAGGAGGGTATAAAGATGACAGTACAGGGGTCACTCTGGTGTGGAGGAGGGGATGAGGATGACAGTACAGGGGTCACTCTGGTGTGGAGGAGGGGATGGGGATGACAGTACAGGGGTCACTCTGGTACGGAGGAGGGGATGAGGATGACAGTACAGGGGTCACTCTGGTGTGGAGGAGGGGATGATGATGACAGTACAGGGGTCACTCTGGTGTGGAGGAGGGGATGATGATGACAGTACAGGGGTCACTCCGGTGTGGAGGAGGGGATGATGATGACAGTACAGGGGTCACTCTGGTGTGGGGGGATGAAGATGACAGTACAGGGGTCACTCTGGTGTCGGGGAGGGGGTGATGATGACAGTACAGGGGTCACTCTGGTGTGGGGGGATGAAGATGACAGTACAGGGGTCACTCTGGTGTCGGGGAGGGGATGAGGATGATGGTACAGGGGTCACTCTGGTGTGGAGGAGGGGATGAAGATGACAGTACAGGGGTCACTCTGGTGTGGGGGGATGAAGATGACAGTACAGGGGTCACTCTGGTGTCGGGGAGGGGGTGATGATGACAGTACAGGGGCCACTCTGGTGTGGGGGGATGAGGATGACAGTACAGGGGTCGGTGTGGAGGAGGGGATGATGATGACAGTACAGGGGTCACTCTGGTGTGGAGGAGGGGGTGATGATGACAGTACAGGGGTCACTCTGGTGTGGGGGAATGAGGATGACAGTACAGGGGTCCCTCTGGTGTGGGGGGGTGAGGATGACAGTATAGGGGTCACTCTGGTGTGGAGGAGGGGATGAAGATGACAGTACAGGGGTCACTCTGGTGTGGAGGAGGGGGTGATGATGACAGTACAGGGGTCCCTCTGGTGTGGGGGGATGAGGGTGACAGTATAGGGGTCACTCTGGTGTGGAGGAGGGGATGAAGATGACAGTACAGGGGTCACTCTGGTGTGAAGGAGGGGATGAGGATGACAGTATAGGGGTCACTCTGGTGTGGAGGAGGGGATGAGGATGACTCCAGTGTTAATGTAAACACAGAACGATGATATTTGGATCTTTATTTATCGTTTGATAACGTTAGTAAACAACATCGAGGGGGGAAGGGATGTGCGCAGAGCTCCCCGCACTACATCTCCCGGCATCCTTCGCGCCAAGCCCCCCGCTCTCCTATAGGCCGCCTGGAGAAGAGTGCGGCTGGCACATGCGCAGAACGGAGTTTATGGCCCCAGTGCGGCGCGCGGTGGTGTGTGGGAAAGCGAAGTGCGGACTTGCGCCAAGGGGCGGGGCTTTTCGCAGAGTCCTCCAGCACTACATCTCCCAGCATCCTTCGCGCCGAGCATTGCTCTCCTATTGGCTCTCGGTCGTGTGGCGGGCTCGGCGCACGCGTAGAGCGGTGTGGAACGTTCCAGGGCGGCTCGCGGTGTATTGTGGGAAGGAGAAGGGCGGATCGGCGGCCATTTCGTGTAAGACCATTGACGTGAGAAGAGCGGCGCCGCCTCGGCGACCACACGGTGAGTGTCCGACCGAGAGATCCGTCCGTCCGGCGTACAACGACACAGGCCCGGGGCCCTGAACTACTACGGAGCTATAATGGGTGAGCTCCGCTACATCCTCTGTGTGCGATATAAACTCCAATCCTCCATAGGGCTGTATTATAGAGGAGCAGAACCTTTCCCCAGAGTACCGGCAGGATGTCATTGTCCTCATTATAGGGGTCACAGCACCCCTCCCCCACACAGGGGGACCCCAATCCTCCATACACCCCATTATAGGGGTCACATCACCCCTTCCCCCTCCACAGGGGACCCCAATCCTCCATACACCCCATTATAGGGGTCACAACACCCCTTCCCCCTCCACAGGGGGACCCCAATCCTCCATACACCCCATTATAGGGGTCACATCACCCCTTCCCCCTCCACAGGGGACCCCAATCCTCCATACACCCCATTATAGGGGTCACATCACCCCTTCCCCCTCCACAGGGGACCCCAATCCTCCATACACCCCATTATAGGGGTCACAACACCCCTTCCCCCTCCACAGGGGGACCTCAATCCTCCATACACCCCATTATAGGGGTCACAACACCCCTTCCCCCTCCACAGGGGGACCTCAATCCTCCATACACCCCATTATAGGGGTCACAACACCCCTTCCCCCTCCACAGGGGGACCTCAATCCTCCATACACCCCATTATAGGGGTCACAACACCCCTTCCCCCTCCACAGGGGGACCCCAATCCTCCATACACCCCATTATAGGGGTCACAACACCCCTTCCCCCTCCACAGGGGGACCTCAATCCTCCATACACCCCATTATAGGGGTCACAACACCCCTTCCCCCTCCACAGGGGGACCTCAATCCTCCATACACCCCATTATAGGGGTCACAACACCCCTTCCCCCTCCACAGGGGGACCCCAATCCTCCATACACCCCATTATAGGGGTCACAACACCCCTTCCCCCTCCACAGGGGGACCCCAATCCTCCATACACCCCATTATAGGTGTCACAGCACCCCTCCCCCCACACAGGGGGACCCCAATCCTCCATACATACCATTATAGGGGTCACAGCACCTCACCACACAGGGGAACCCCAATCCTCCATATATCGCATTTTGGGGTCTCAGCACCCCTCCCCCCACACAGGGGAACCCCAATCCTCCATACATACCATTATAGGGGTCTCAGCACCCCTTCCCCCCCCCCACAGGGGACCTTAATCCTCCATACATCCCATTATAGGGGTCACAGCACCCCCCCACACAGGGGACCCAAATCCTCCATATATCCCATTATAGGGGTCACAGCACCCCCCCACACAGGGGGACCCCAATCCTCCATACACCCCATTATAGGGGTCGCAGCACCTCACCACACAGGGGAACCCCAATCCTCCATATATCGCATTATAGGGGTCTCAGCACCCTCCCCCCCCCCCCCCGCAGGGGACCTTAATCCTCCATAAATCCCATTTTAGGGGTCTCGGCACCCCTTCCCCACACAGGGGACCTTAATCCTCCATACATCCCATTATAGGGGTCACAGCACCCCCCCCCCCACACAGGGAGACCCCAATCCTCCATACATCCTATTATAGGGGGTCACAGCACCCTTCCCCCCCCCACACAGGGAGACCCCAATCCTCCATACATCCTATTATAGGGGTCACAGCACCCTTCCCCCCCCCCCCACAGGGAGACCCCAATCCTCCATACATCCTATTATAGGGGTCACAGCACCCTTCCCCCCCCCCACACAGGGAGACCCCAATCCTCCATACACCCCATTATAGGGGTCACATCACCCTTCCCCCCTCCACAGGGGACCCCAATCCTCCATACACCCCATTATAGGCCCTGTAGAGTACTCCTCCCCTCTCTGCATCATGTACTTGATTGGGGAGGGCGGACCCCAAGTCTCCATACATCTCAGGGGTCCCCCCACCTTACTGGTCTGTAATTGTTTTGCTTATGAACTGTGTACAGCTGTGCGATGGGCGTGGCCTATGATGTGCGGGGGGTGCGGCTTATGCTATGGGGTGGGGGCGCGGCCTATGCTGTGCGGCTGGGGGCGCGGCCTATGCTGTGCGGTTGGGGGGCGCGGCCTATGCTGTGCGGTTGGGGGGCGCGGCCTATGCTGTGCGGTTGGGGGGCGCGGCCTATGCTGTGCGGTTGGGGGGCGCGGCCTATGCTGTGCGGTTGGGGGGCGCGGCCTATGCTGTGCGGTTGGGGGGCGCGGCCTATGCTGTGCGGTTGGGGGGCGCGGCCTATGCTGTGCGGTTGGGGGGCGCGGCCTATGCTGTGCGGTTGGGGGGCGCGGCCTATGCTGTGCGGTTGGGGGGCGCGGCCTATGCTGTGCGGTTGGGGGGCGCGGCCTATGCTGTGCGGTTGGGGGGCGCGGCCTATGCTGTGCGGTTGGGGGGCGCGGCCTATGCTGTGCGGTTGGGGGGCGCGGCCTATGCTGTGCGGTGGGGGGCGCGGCCTATGCTGTGCGGTGGGGGGCGCGGCCTATGCTGTGCGGTGGGGGGCGCGGCCTATGCTGTGCGGTGGGGGGCGCGGCCTATGCTGTGCGGTGGGGGGGCGCGGCCTATGCTGTGCGGTGGGGGGGCGCGGCCTATGCTGTGCGGTGGGGGGGCGCGGCCTATGCTGTGCGGTGGGGGGGGCGGCCTATGCTGTGCGGTGGGGGGGGCGGCCTATGCTGTGCGGTGGGGGGGCGGCCTATGCTGTGCGGTGGGGGGGGGGGCGCGGCCTATGCTGTGGGGGGGCGCGGCCTATGCTGTGGGGGGGGCGCGGCCTATGCTGTGGGGGGGGGCGCGGCCTATGCTGTGGGGGGGGGCGCGGCCTATGCTGTGGGAGGGGGCGCGGCCTGTGCTGTGGGAGGGGGCGCGGCCTGTGCTGTGGGGGGGGGCGCGGCCTGTGCTGTGGGGGGGCGCGGCCTGTGCGGTGGGGGGCGCGGCCTGTGCGGTGGGGGGGCGCGGCCCAAAGTTTGAACATTTGTGAGATGGGGTGTGGCCTAAATTGCGCAGAGCTGCGTAATAGGGCGTGCTTTAAATTGCCTGCAGAGGTTTGATGGGGGTGTGGTCTCCACTGCACAGCATTGATGGGGGTGTGGCCTATATTGTAGACAGCGGTGGAGTAGGCTGTGGAATAAATGGCAGACATCGGGGTGTAGTTGCGGTGTAGTGTAACTTGTGTGCAACAGTGTGTACAATTTTTATACAGCAGTGTGATGGGGGTGTGGCCTAATGTATTGTGGGGGTGTGGCTTAAATTGTGCAGCCAGCTGTTTAATAGGGGTGTGGTCATTGTTGGCCACGTTGAATTGTCTGAGCTGGAATGTGCGGTGATACGCTTCACGTGTTGCAGCTGCCGGGGGGGGGGGGCTCAGCCACATTCCAGAGTGCCGCCAGTCCCTGCAGGGCCCCATAGGGCCCCCTCTGTATTTCTTGTGTGATGTACGCACCTCTCCGGGGTCACTTCAGGTCATCAGATGTGATCTGTTCTCTGCTCCTCCGGAGGGGAGACTTTCTCCTCCATTCCCCCCCCCCCGCAGCTCAGTCTCTGTATATATGAACTGATGTGTGGAGGAGAGAATAGAGCCAGAGGAAACCTCCCATCCCCCTGCCTGGGTCAGTCAGTGTTGCTGCTTCTCCTTAGTGGAGATTCTCTCCGGTCCCAGGTGGGAGTGACAGGATGAGGTGTCACCGCAGAGCCTGAAAATAGATGAATCCCCTGTGGTGTCACCGAGGAGAGGACACATCTGAGTGCCAGAAGATCTGTGATGGGGAGTTCTGTGCCAACATATGGACTGTACAGAGAGGCGAGTGATATAGAAATAGGGACCATACATAGAGCTGTGTGATGGAGGAATAGGGACCGTGTATGAAATTGTGTGGGGTCTTGAATAGGGACCATATGGAATGTTGTATGATACAGGAATAGGGACCATATGGAATGTTGTATGATACAGGAATAGGGACCATACAGAGCCATATGGTGCACAGAGACTGTATATAGAGCTGTTTGATACAGGAATAGGGACCACGTGATGTGATACGGGAACAGGGACTGTACAGGGAGCCACGTGATACGGGAGTAGGGACTGTGTATGAAGTTGTGTGGGGTCTTGAATAGGGACTGTCACCATATGGAATGTTGTATGATACAGGAATAGGGACCATACAGAGAGCCATATGGTGCATGTTTGGGGACTGTATTATATAGAGCTGTTTGATACAGGAATAGCGGCCACATGTAGAGCCATGTGATACGGGAATAGGGACCGTACAGGGAGCCATGCAATACGGGAATAGGGACTGTACAGGGAGCTGTGCGATACGGGAATAGGGACCGCACAGGGAGCCATGCAATACGGGAATAGGGACTGTACAGGGAGCTGTGCGATACGGGAATAGGGACCGCACAGGGAGCCATGCAATACGGGAATAGGGACTGTACAGGGAGCTGTGCGATACGGGAATAGGGACCGCACAGGGAGCCATGCAATACGGGAATAGGGACCGTACAGGGAGCCATGCGATACGGGAATAGGGACTGTACAGGGAGCCGTGCGATACAGGAATAGGAACCGTACAGGGAGCCATGCGATACAGGAATAGGGACCGTACAGGGAGCCATGCGATACAGGAATAGGAACCGTACAGGGAGCCATGCGATACAGGGAGCCGTGCGATACAGGAATAGGAACCGTACAGGGAGCCATGCGATACAGGGAGCCGTGCGATACAGGAATAGGAACCGTACAGGGAGCCATGCGATACAGGAATAGGAACCATACAGGGAGCCATGCTATACAGGAATAGGGACCTACAGGGAGCCATGTGATATGGGACTAGGGACCATACAGGGAGCCGTGCGATACGGGAATCGGGACCGCAAAGGGATCCATGTTATACGGGAATAGGGACCGCAAAGGGAGCCATGTGATATGGGAATGGGGACCGTGTATGAAGTTGTGATGAGTCTTGAATAGGGACCATATTGAATGTTGTATGATACAGTAATAGGGATCGTACAGGGGGCCGTGTGATATGGGACTAGGGACCATACAGGGAGCCATGCGATACGGGAATAGGGACCATACAGGGAGCCATGCGATACGGGAATAGGGACCATACAGGGAGCCATGCGATACGGGAATAGGGACCATACAGGGAGCCGTGCGGTACGGGAATAGGGACCATACAGGGAGCCGTGCGGTACGGGAATAGGGACCATACAGGGAGCCGTGTGGTACGGGAATAGGGACCATACAGGGAGCCGTGTGATACGGGAGTAGGGACCACTGCTTGTTTAGTATCGGGGACCCTCAAATCAGGGTGCTATGTGAATAGGGATCGTTCTTTAAAATACTGATGACTTCCATGAATGTTTTTGTTCTGTCCAGAAGCTTCCAACATACCGGCCACACGGGGACCCCGACCTTGGAGGAGGAGCATGGGCTCGGATAAGCGGTACGTCTGATCATTGCTTGTGTCTGATTGGTGGATTTGCTGCTAGAACAGTGTTCTGATTTCATTTCATACTCCTCCGTTCTGGCAATAATCCTCTTCAATGTAATCATGTTACATAAAATGTACAGAATTTGTATCCTTAGGATTGTGAGGGCAGAATGTTCAACTTTCCCGCCTCATGCACACAGGATGGGTTTTATTCCCTCTCCTGGACGCCTTTGACCCGGGGGAGGAATAATCCGTGTATAAAACACACATAAAGCTGCATTTAGGCGCGTCAAACATTTGGGCATTAATTCCATTGGCCGGAATATTCATTTATTCTAGTCATTGGAATGAAGGAACACTCAAGTTGCTAAACGCGCCATAACGTTTTTCTGCCAAAACTCTCCTTTCCTGAACGTGCAAGCAATGTTTTTGGGGGGTTTTTTTGCCTCCTAAACGCCTATAGGTGCAAGGACAAATGGAAGGGTGTTTAGAGGCAAAAAAATCAAAACTCCAGCCAACAAAAATCCTCAGCTAGCCATGGCAACAAGAATGGCATAAAAGGACAAAAAGCGAGTAATAGTGCTAACTGCATTTATTATTCATTCAAACCAAAGAAAGAAAACGCTCACATAAAAAGGTAGAAACCAGCATTACACATGTAAACAGTCTGGCTCGCCGCCCTCCTTTGAATGTGCAACGTGATGACCTCAGCAGGGACCACTCCTGTACGCGTTACACCAGGGCTTGACAAATTTGCTTGGAATCTAGGAGCCAGCTAAAAAAGTTAGGAGCCAGGTTTTTTTAAACGACCGACAAAGCTTTATTTTCAATATAAAAAATAACTAATCTTAAATTTACACAGAAAAAGACCGCCCCGCTAGAGGCCCGAATAGCGTCACTAAAACTACGGTAAAGCAGCGCTAAAAATAGCGCCGCTTTACCGCCAACGCCCCCCGCGGCTCGGTGTGAAAGGGCTCTAAGGGTCCGATCAGGTCCGCCTGAAAAACAGACAGGCGAACCTGATCAGACAGCCCGTGTGAAAGGGGCCAAGCAGGGAGATAACAAATAAATTAATTTTAATTAGGAAAAAAATAAATAGTTTTTATATAAATATAAATAAATAAAATCTATTACGAAAAAAAAAAAAAAGGCTATC